>CM060830.1:43827500-44310000 GCA_030762175.1 Metallyticus violacea | reverse complement strand
AAGAAATCTTCAAGTCTCATTCACTTTTCGCAGCTAAGTCGCTTGAGGTCTCAGCTCTTAAATACAACTGTACATGTCTAACTCCCGTCTTAAGGTAATCGTGCCAGTGACCGTAACCACACATGTGCATATTTACTGTGTCGACAAATTCATAAGATTTCCTTACCTACATCAGGACCGATGGATTTTTTCGGGCGTAAAAATCCTAAGTATGGCTTCCTTCGGAAGGGAAGTAAAGCCGTGGGTCCCGTGTCGTACATTTACGGCACGATAAAGAACCTCAATCCTGAAAGAAGAGGCCTCTGAGCAAAATTTGTCGGCCGTTTCATGCCCTGATTTGAATGGGACGCTGATGACCTGAGATGTTAAAGAGCTCCCTAAATAAATCTAATAAAAAAAAATTTTTTTCGTATTCTTCTTTAACTAATAATAAATTTATGTTCATAAACCTTGAGGGAGGAAGCATTTGCTGCCTTATTCTTTTTTAATGTTTTACGATACCGGAATATGCTCTGGAACGCCGCATACAGAGATTTATTTTTGGCCTACATTCGCAGCTGAACGCAAGCCGCTCAGGGTCAAGGTCACACCAGTCGCTGACTCCGTCGATGGAAAAATTCCTCTCGCACAACTTTGACCAATAACAGCCGGCACACAATATTAGTTTTATTTCATAATAAGTGCTAACCTGTCTTATGAAAGTTGTTGGCCGTCTCACATTTCTGACATCTTTTAATATAATTTGCATTCACTCACAACAAATCTGTTTCTGTAACTTTTCATATTTTGCTGCTAAAACTCATTCCTGTATACTTTATTTTATTTTTCTGATCTAGTGGTAACATTTCAATAAAACACACTGCAATAAAATTTACTTTCCTGATACATTGTATTAATAATACTGGTCCATCTATAACACGTAATAATCAATATAACTGGCATCTACATTACCCTAGGGGTTTACTTTTTGTAGGTAGTTTTCAAAATAGAAAACTCTAGGTTAGTTTTAGACGGGCGAGCTATACGTTTTATTTTTCTTCCCCCAAAAATTTACCGGAATACGAAAAATGTGAGGTTAAGTAGTGAACGAGCATAGATTTAGTTTTGTAGTGATTGGTTAATGGTTCTTTCATACAGATTGTTAAAAAAATCGCTAAAGTTGCTCTCTTGTTCTTACTGCATCTTTCACAGCAACGTTAAAAAAACTATGGAAATTTGTCTTTATAATGCCCTCGATAAACATTTTTTTCCAATGCCAGACCTCTGTTCTCACGCACTTGTGGGGATGGCGGAATTATAGCGAACTTCTGAAGCCGGGACGTCCGTTACTACGCTGCTACATTGTCCCATTGAGGATGTTGGTGAGGTGACAAAGTACACCAAGGGAGTCCTTGAACCTAGAAATATCTACAATAACCAGACCAAGGTCGCAATATGGATCATCCTACAAAATATCCGGGAATCGAACCCAGGAGGTCTCGCCAGTAGATAGTAGGAATGGTCTCCCTCGTAAACGTAGTTTGATCCGTTGACCATATATGGTATTTTCTGAAAACTGTGAAGAAGCGATTTTGTGTGCTGGATTCCATTAAGTTCAATTACAGCTCAATGTCGCTTTCGAGCAGAATACGGGAAGTACTTACTGCTATCAACGAACCGATTCTCATACACAGTTTAAAGATTCTGTTTGTCCGTACAAGAGGAAATCAACAGTACGCCTCTCTATATTTGCATTCGACGTGGAGCTTTTGCAACTGTGTTACTAACGTAACCTTAAAAAACCATATTGAGTATATTTTAAATAAATAACTATCCCATTGCTGTGTCTGTTGGTGCTAACTTCGGCATGATGTGTCTATTGATGAATATTGCAACAATCCGAAGCAATTTATTCGTGTAACCTCTAACAATATATTTTTTACTTTAGTAAATTTATAAGAAATGAACTTTTTTCTTTTTCTTTCTTTTTGTTCACACAAGTCGTGTATTAGGCTAAGGTTTTGGAATCTGAGTCAGAAGTAAAAAGTCGAATTCGCGGTAGATTCGAACGGATCTTCGAATTAGAATGCCGATACATTACTATCTGAGCTATCGTACTCTGGCCGATCACAACTTTTTCTGAGTCTATGCCACTACTGAGGTATCACTGATGATACAAGAGTTGAAATTATATATTGCGAAAGGGTTTTTAAGGTAGAAAACGTTCCAGGCCTAAGTTTAGGGTACCTCCCCGGCATTTACCATTTATGAGAACTGGTGAAAACCTGGAAAAAAAAATCTCAGTCAGGGAGGACGGTCCTGGTGGGAATCGAACCCCAGACCTCCCGCTCACGATCCGCGCCTAAACGATCTCGGCCACTCGTGGCGGTATTTTTCAAGTGTGATTCTTCCTTTCAAACAAATGTGCTACATACGGCTAGTGTGAAAACATTTCTATTTATACATTAGCTAGTTAGACTTATGGGTCACAAGTATTCGTAGCATGATGAGTCGCCTCTTAAAGAACAAATCTCAACAGTAGAGGAACTTTAGAAAGACCTCCGGAGTATATAGAATAAGGTGAACGGTTCTTGATTCCGTGCTTGGAGGAAGTTACGGTAGCTCAGTTAGAGCGTTGCACGGAAAGCTGAAGATTTGTGATTTGAATCCCCACCGTGACCCTAAATTTTCAAGCTTGCCACTTTTCCATTTAAAATCACCCTTGTCTCTAAAGGAGATGCTGGAATTACCTGTCTTCATTGTCTACACATTTCTGGCATCTGCTAATGAAATTACCTTTAATTCTTTATCAATTGCATTACGATTTGTAAATCAATCACCTGGGAATTTCTCTTCAAATAATTACTGACAGAACGAGCAGACTTCGTACGAAGATACGAATTATAAAATAATAATAATAATAATAATAATAATAATAATAAATAAAAACTTTGAAATACAATTGTTGGCGGGGTGATGGGAAGGAGTTGTAATCGAGCTGTATGGGGCTGGTTAATTAATTTATGACAGGCGATCGCAGATCTGCTTGCAACTACTGCAGACCACCAACCCTTCCTCCATGGGACTCTCTCCAGTAGACTCTCTTTCGCTGAATTTTGGCTGCTACAAGATAGCCGGATGATTTATTGATGGACGCTCTTTAACATCTCAGGTCATCAGCGTCCTATTCAACCCAGGGCGTGAAACGGCCGGCAAATTTTGCTTAGAGGCCTCTCTTTCTGGCTTGAGGTTCTTTTTCGTGCCGTAAATGTACGACACGGGACCCACGGCTTTACTTCCCTTCCGAAGGAAGTCATACTTAGGATTTTTACGCCCGAAAAAATCCATCGGTCCTGACCGGGTTCGAACCCGCGTTCTTGGGTGTAGCAGGCAAGTATGGTAACCACTACACCACCAGGACCGACAAAGATAGCCGGGACTTAGTAAAAGGGATTGGATGTGGAAGGCGACGATTGCTAATGCTATTTTCACAAACACGAATAATCAGGTGAACTCCCGTCTCACGGCCTTCCCTTATATACTCAGGCCACTCTTCCTCTGACTGGTGGGCGACGCAGCAGCTGCACGTCTCTAAGTCCTGAAAATTCTGCGACTGCTCCCTTTTGGGGCAAAATCTATCCCTTACATACTCAGCAAGAACTGACGCTATCACGCGAAAAGCGACGCGAGGTTTTCGCGCCAGTTTTGTGTTAACCATGCTCATAGGATGACTCTTACGTCATCGAGTTCTATTTCTATTTGCTAGACACTTTTGGTGAAGCCACGTGCTCCACTATTCGTCAATATGTTGACCTGAAACAGATTTCACCCGTTACTGCCAATGACCCTTTACTTGCACACCTGTCGCTTCCACAAGCGAAAAGTGACTGGCTTCTATGCCGGAGACGTTAACTAATCCCTTCACTCGCCGCATTCCTGAAAGAATTAGTAACTATTGTTCGATTTCCAAATTGCCTGCCTTACCGTGAGATTCAACTCTTTCCTTAGCATTTGCTATATTACATATTATTTCTTAAATATTACGGACATTAAACATTAGTTACATTATCATTACACTTAAACGCTATACAAAATTCAATTCTACATTCACGCATTTGGTCATCGAAGTTTCTTAGATAGAAAGGCACCGCATATCTACAAGGAAACACAGAATTGCTTTTTTGAAAGTATGCGTATTAATTGCCCCAAATTCGGTAATTGATGAGGAGCCAGGGACAGCTTCAACTTGTATAATAGAATATTTAGGCCTAGTATTTGCCATTTAGTATAATTAGCATACTTTACTCAAGGATTAGACACGTGTTGTTTCTTTCACTGCTCAAAAGACAGTGACGTTGCTATGTGCATAAGATTCAAGGTCAACTTCGCTCTCCCCAACTCGGGTAGCTCAACTGACGGCCACATTTGGGTCGGTCAAGTTGTTTGGTACCTGAAAAACGCAGTGCATTTGTGACAGAGGTAGATTTGTCGTTGCGAAACTGCTAAGTTGGTACCACTTTCCGACAGATTTTTTTTTTTTTTAGATCGGTTGCATGTGAAGTTGACAATACCCCCTTACAGACAGGAAAGTCAAACCGGGAACGTGCGGTAACGGATAAAGGCGCTTCAAAGATGGACTTGCGTATGGGCTGCATTTTAACTACAAAAGGAGGCAACGTATGCGTTATATGTGAACATTTAAACTGGATAAACGCGGTGAGCTAAAGTGTGAACAAGTTAAATTTTCCTGCACCAACAGCAAATGTAAAGTTGTGATTTATACTGATATATCGTATTCAAGAGTGATAAGTGTGTCTGGAGAGCATAATCATCAGCCAATTACAAATAAAGGAATTTCTTTGGTATTTATAAGGACTGGTTCTAAAAGAAAAGCAGAGGAGGAACCGTTTTTGCGACCCAATAAGTTGATACGCTCAAGCATTCAAACACCAACACACGAGGTAACTGGTAATTTAGTGCACAAACACATACGGTTAACATGACATTCTGTTTATCTTCTGAAAATTTCGAAAAGTCTAGATGAGCAGAATTCAGTGCTATTTGAAAGTGACCAATTTTGTTTTGTTAATTCAGCAAAAAGTGTAGTTGTTTTTACTTGTTCCCACAATTTAAAGTTATTGTACAGTGTAAAGTCATGCTTTTGGGCTGGAACGTTTTCATATTCGCCTGAGAACTTTGCTCGAGTGTGCACCATTCATGTTCATACATTGAGAGCTACTATGTGCTAGTTACATACGCTTTTCTAATTTCTAAACTACGAAACTATGTAGAACTTTGGGAGGAAGCTATAACTTTGCGAACGTTTGTTGGGATTAACAAGTCTTCTATGTTGATTTAGAAAAGATTGCACATGCGGTAGTGAAGTATCATTTCCCACAGTACACAACACGATGTTGTGCATTTTACCCTATGCAGAACTGGTATCGAAAACTGTCGGCCGCCACGGATGACCAAGGTCGTTATGACGTGGACTCGTCAGCGGGAGGTCTGGGGTTCGAATCCCGCCAGGACCGTCCTTCCTGACTAAGGTTTTTCCCAGATTTTCTTCGGTCTTCATAAATGGAAAATGTTGGGTATATGTCCTAAACTTAGGCCTGGAACGTTTCCTTCCTTAAAAAAAATCCTTCCCCAATATATCATTTCATCTCGTGTATCATCAGTGTCCACCGCCTGTGGTGCCTCAGTAGTAAAAACGGGCGTAAAACACCATTAAAAAAACTCGACATTCTCGAATTTAAGGAAGGAATATGCTAATTCCCATTCAGAAATAGGTAAATGACCTCATTGTGTGTTTGCAGGGCAGTTGCTACGTTTCTTTTCAGCTTTCGCACACACATTTAAAGCACGAGAACAAGCTACATTAGTCACTGTACTTCAACAGTCTCCTCGTTTTCTTGCATCTCGTACGCCTTTTTTCAAATTCTTGGACAGGAGAAATATAATCAGACATTTTACTTAACAGACACCAAGCTTTTATTTTAACTTCTGATGTACAGTCACAATAGTTCACCTGCTAACAATAATATTGTAAAAGGACACCATCACACCATTATTGCCAAATTTAAAACAAGAAAATTACCATTCTTAACTGTGAAAGTGAATAAATTTAAATAAAAACTATTAAGTTTGAGTAAAATTATATATAGATGTTCACTTTTGAAATTACTCGTCAGTAGATGTTAAGTTTTGTGAAAATTCCATTATTTCATTTACCTTTTACGTCTATAGGTGTTAAGATTAGCTCTACGCCTTGTGTTTTACCTGGTGCTAAAACACAAGGATATACCAATATCTCAAAAAACAAACTTTTGTAGATGGTAAGTTTTGTGAATCCCTCTCCCCTCAATTGCATCCGGTAAGAAATAGGGTCAGGTGAAAAAGGTAAGGGATGGACGCGGTAGATGGAAGACAAATAGTCCTTGCACCAATCAGTGCAAATTTCAGTACTCCAACAAGAATATATCTTTGCTCGTAATTAATAACAAATCCGGCCTTGACAAATACAGCTAAATGGTTGGATTCAATTTGTAGTGCTTTTCAATTCAAAATATGTGATCAGATTGGTACTCCGACGCTGCTTTATACTTGAGCCAAGTTCCGTTACGGATTCTGCAACAAATTTACGATATAGTTTTTTCAATGAAAGTAAAATTAAAAAAGATCTCTTTCGAGTATATGCAGGTTGTGAACTAGGCACTCAAGTAGGTAAGTAACGCACCAAGAAGACCAACGATAAAATTAAATATTTTAAGCCCTTCCTCGGTGTAAAGAAAGGAATAAACAAACCAAACAGGCCCGAAATATCTAATTTTTTTCGTTGTGCCTTCCTGTGTATGCTACTTAAGTACATGAACATTCATAATTTACACAATTAATTAAATAAATATAGAAATTGTAAACTTCGTTTTCCTGAAAATTAGTTTTAACTGTTGCTAAATTAAATAAAGAATAATGTATAGCAGTTCTTTTCGAGAAAGAAGAATTTAGTTCCCCTAGGGAGCTTGGTTTTCTTCTATAAACCCTAAGTTATTTTCGGATGTCTTTTCTATGGTTTACTTTCGTAGTATCATCTGGAGTCATAGCGTCAGGAAATTTTACCTTGAGCTATTGTGCCAACTTCACTATCACGTACAGCTTTTAAGATATACGACTCTTAAAATATATCACATTTTAAGAGTTGTAAACTTGCAGATAAAAGTAGACATCGCAGAAAAGCTGACTATTAACGTCATTAAAAGTATTCTTATGAACGCTCAAATAGACATTGATAACCGTGGTCATCAAGACACGGACTGTAAACGAGAGATATGCGATTGACTGTGAAAATTTTTTGCAGGTTTTCTTCAGTACCCACCAATGGCGAATGCCGAGGGGGTAACGTAAACAGGTTTGGAACACTTCCTTCCGAAAATTTTCTTTACTATGTATCATTTCCTGTCATATATCAATGTGTAAAAAGAGACGTTAATCACTATTTTTAAAACAAAATTAATGTTCATTCCTTATATATAACATTTTATCTTTTATATTGTTCCATTTTATTGAATTTATTGCTAACGTTGCCTATGTAGAAAATGATAGACTATAAACGATGAAGCTTTTCACTCTTGAGAAATTGGAAATAAACGATTAACATGAGAAGGCACCCATTTCTGGAGGAGAACTGCAAAGAATAATGCTTAATTTTAACAGAAAATACCCCCACAAAACCACACATCATTATATTTAATAATTAATTAAGTAATCGGAAGATATTCTGCCAACAACTATTAACGCGCTCGCTGAGAGCGCAAATTTTTTTCGTAGTCTGCGTACCAAATTAATCACGCTGTAAAATTTATTCGATGCTAAATAACAAAAAGTTTAATATTAATAAATATATATACCAAAATAATACAAGCTGGAAATAAAATACTTTCAATTTTCTTTTGTAGGGTTGACAACGCTACAGAGGTGGTCTACGGATTAGCAAGAAAATGACGTGCAGCCTAATTAGAGAGAGAATGCAACGTGATACCAACCATTGAATGTAAAATTATGAAATACCTTGCCTGAGAAATGCTACTGTAACCGAGATGCAATTACATTCTCAACAGGCTGTGATGACAGATGTACAAAATTATGACTAATGTGTAAATGAATTATTCCACTATAATGTTAGGTTACGTGCCTCTAAAAATATTATCAGCTTAAAGTGACAAGTGACATTCTTTCTCGGCAAGTGTGCAGCGATTTAGTTTAAATGTCCGATATTGTAGTAATGGATTGCAACAATCTAAGTGGTAGTAACACTAGTATTGACGCCCCCGTGTGGCCGCAGGTGGGGTATTTTGTGCCTCTGCACGTCTGCCAAGGTCTCTACTGTTTTGCCAGGTAAGCCTGTTACAGATACTGGGTTGAGTGATTGCTACGTTTGCTCAAAAAGTCCTACGAGAAACTGGCAACATTGAAATAAGACTGTAAAGTAATTTTCCTTGTTGCCATTCATATATTTTGTTTATGCTTGTGTTGTTAAGGAAGACTTTTTGAACTCATGCACTTTATTTATATTCTTGATTAATTCTTGCTTTTTGGATTTGTAAATTCATTTCCTTCAACTACTTCAGTGCCTAAGCAATGCTATTCATATTTTCTTTTGAAAACTCTTCTTAATTTTTGTCATAACTAACAGTCTTGTGAATTTCCACACAAGCATGCAATCACGTTACTAAAAGAAGGGTGGAGGCAGCCTCCTTTCCCACGAGGGTAGGTCCATAAGTTTCCAGTCGTATCATTTTCTAAGTACGATAAAGACAAAAACTATATTTCACTTTTCAATATAGTTACCTTTATTGCAATACATTTCTCACATGCTTGAATTAACATTTCAACCCCCTCTAAAATAGTCAGAAGTCTTGTCTGCAAAATGGGCATAAACAGCATCCATCACTTCTTCGTCTCACTTAAATTTCCTACCTCGAAGGTCCTTCTTGAGTTCTGAGAAGAGGAAATAGTCGCTGGGAGCTAGATCTGGGCCTAGAGTGGATGGTCGATCTCCTTGAAGCTACACGTCTTCGTTTGGTGAGTGACCTTGGCCTTTAGAGGCGGTGCTTCGCCAGGTTTACACCACTCCATTGATTCTCTTTTGGACAAGAGAGTATAGCAGAGGACCATAGTTTCATCTCCTATGACAATGGTTTGCAGAACTCTCTCGTTGCCACGGCAGAGCTCCAAAAATGCCTGACAACAGAAGACTCGTTGCTGCTTTTGGACTGAGGAAAGAAGTCTAGGCACCCATCTTGCACTACCCTTATTCATGTTTAAATATTCATGAATCATTTGAAGGACTATTACCAACCTTGGTGCTATTTGTGTAACTTTGAGCCGCCGCTCTTCCATAATTTCTCCTTCCACAAGAGCGATGTTTTCAGGAGTGAGCACCTCCAAGGGCCGACCTGCACGCTCTTCGACTTCAATGCTTTCTGGACCCATTCGAAAAAAAAATTGACCCATTCTTTTGTGGTAGAATATGAGGGGGATGCTTCCCCATATACACCGCCCAGTCGCTGTTTAATTTCATTTGGAATAAGTCCTTGTTTTGTGAAGAATTTATTTAGAGCTCGATACTCCATTTTGAACATGTCACAATCCTCTACACATATTCTTCTTTATGCAACTATATCTGAACAGCTGAACACAGCGAAAAGGAAGTTACAACTGCAATTATTTACTTAACAGATAAAGTATGACACCAGATAAGGGTTTTGTGAGGGCGATAATCCTTACCGGCGTGGCCGGAAACTTATGGACCTACCCTCGAAACTAAGACTCCGGTGAATTGCCACATAAGCATGCAACCACGTTACTAACAGAAGGGTGGAGACCGTCTTCTTTCCTAGCTCACAAACATGTATATGATCCATACAGATGCGGCAGCGTCTTGCAGGACTGTGAGTGAACAGCGAAAGCTTAACATATTTAATTCTTTGGTAATATCTATTATTATATTAGTATATAATACTAGTATGTAATACTTCATATTAGTACTATAAAGTTGATGCATTAGAAAGTAATGACCTCCTGTTCTTCAAATTTGTACCTGATATTGAATCTCCCTCCATTTTCCATAATATAAAATATTTTAAGTGAACATCGGCAAATGCTTTCTTTTCATCTTTTATCACTTCATTTGTATGTATATTTTTAAGGATACTAGATAGAAACATAATGGCAATTTTCGTGCTGAACCTCAACAGAATCAAAGCTGAATTTTCTGAAAAATTATACTGTTCATACAAAAGAAAATTTTCGCATTTATTAAGTAATTATTTCAAAATTACAAATGTTTTAAAAGTTTGACTAAAATTAATTGTTAAAATTGTAATTATCTTATAATTATTTAATAAACTAGAAAAAGTATATATATATATATATATATATATATATATATATATATATATATATATTACCTTTTTGCTGCCTTAGGTGCACCTTTCCATTTTAAAATCAGTTTCAAAACATGTTGCTTAACATTGCTGGTGAAACAATATGTAATTTAAAGCATAAGTTTAATTTTTGAAAATATTTGCATATACGGTGGTATCAATATTTTATGTCAATTTCAAACCATATATTAAATTTTTTCCACAACTCTCATGCATGCATAATTTAAAAGCTTTTATGCGCTATATAGAGCAATGTGTTTTGCACACGAACAAAAGAATTCATAGCTCTACCCTACATATTTTTTAAGAAAAGTGCACCTAAAATTTAAAATACACAAGTTAAGCAAGTGGCAAAACAACTGTGTTTTGTAACAGAATGGAAGCTATATTCAAATTGCCTTTATACAATTTAAATTCCCCAAACAAACACAAATTATATATGGGTGTAATTTGCAAACACGTAGTTTCATATTATGCATAAAGCAAAAAAATAATTTTGACCCAAAATCTGAACGCAGTGGAGAAGGGGGTGTGTTAGCCAGGGTACCATATTTTAAATGTCCATTTAAATCCATTTAAATGCCGCAAACCATAATCTGTAAACTATAGTTTCATATTATGCACAGAGTCAAATCGGTTTTTGACCCAAACTCTCTACCAAGTTCCTTAACACTATACTTTATTTAAATGTAAATGAATAAATAAATAAATATTATATACCTACAATGTTTATATCACACATCGGCGTTTCCCCCCTCTCACTTCCGCTCGTCACGCAGTCGATAGCCTATGCGATAGCTCTCGTGGCAATTCCCCCGAGTTTAGTTGTAACATTTCTTCCTAAGGCCTTAAAATCCAATACAGACTACGTTAACTTCACTGAGATTACATTCAAATATATTAAGTTGTCACTTATGTCATGTTTTAATCGTTTCTTCTTAAGACACAGCTAGAAGAATTAAGGTTTTATTAATGTAACTACATATTTTCAGAGAGGAAATTTTATATGTCTAAAAAGCGCATCTCATAAAACCTCTAGGAAAAGAAAAGAACAAACTTTTTTTAATAGTGTTTAACGCTCGTTTTAACTACTGAGGTACCACAGGCGGTTTCAAAAAATTCAATTAGACATTTTTCTCCGTAAATAAACAAAACCAGAAAAATATGGCATTTTTTGTGTGTGCGAGTGATTTTTACCAATGTAGTACAGAAGTTCCATGCGTTGATTCTCGCTCGGCAGTCTAAATCCCAGCTCTCGCCACATGGAACCAGCCAAAGTCAGTACTACTAGAATCGCAAAAAAACAGAAGATATAGACACATATTCTTAAAAACCAAAAGCGCGAGAAATAAATATTATTAACTAATAAAGAGGCAGGACTAACCCATTATTATAATTATTTTCCAAATGAAAATTTTGTGAACATGCCCAAAAGGCTTACCTTTCCAAAGAACATGTTCACCCTTTTCTGCGAGACATGTGTTGTAGAGTCTAATCTTAATACAATGTTCAATGCAGTTATTTCTTCCGCTTTTTCAGTTTATCTGTTCTGGATTTTATTTATAGTCGCAATTCATGGATACAAATTGCATGACCTAGTTCAGCGAATCAGACGCATCTCTAGGAAATTGCTGGTTTGGCTATCTGCAAAAAGTTCAACGTTTAATTTGGTATATCCATGTTTGACGCGTTTTGTGCGTAATATGTCTTTAGGGGCTTCTATATTGCGCCTGAAGTTTGTATTTTCGTTATCTGTAGGGGACTTTGAAAGTCAGTTGCGGTGCAAACCAATAAGGTTTGATTAGGAGAGGTGAGAGGAAGAGGTTGGTGGAGCCCCTTGTCAATAATTATGTGCGTGCACTACCTGAAACGTTTCCTCTCGTCACATGACTCCCAGGAAAGTTTGCATCCAGTTCTATAACACTAATTGTTGCTGAGCTATAAATTAGATAACATACTTTAAAATACTATTTACATAATTATAGTGAAACAGTATGATAATGGCAAGACAGTATATATGTGTGTGTGTGTGTGTGTGAAAAAATAAAGTAACACTATTAACAATGTAACAAATTAACAGCAATTATAATAGTAGAAAAGCATAAAACACTAAGAAAAAGTCACACTTGTAATCGCTATATTTCGAACTCGTGGAGCCCTTCTATGGCAAGAAGACAAGTGACTTTTTTGTAGTGTTTTATCCTGTTCTATTATTATAATTACTGTTAATTTGTTATATATACAGAGGGTGCCAAAAATGTATACACACTTCAAGCAAAGAAAAAACTATGTGAAAATAAAACAGAATTCACACAAACAGAAATTGATGAGCACTAAATCATCTTTGACTTTTATAGATACAACAGTTGCTCAGAATGCCCACCATCGGCGTCGATTCACTTCTGAGTACATTGAACTACTGAATGAGCAACGTTTGCGAAAGTGTCCTCAGCGATTCCAGCACATGCCCTTTCAATTTCTTCCCGAAGTGCTGCCAGTGTAGGTGGTTTGCTACGGTATACAACATTCTTAAGAGTTCCCCATAGGTGGAAGTCCAACGGAGTTAGATCCAGAGAACGCGGTGGAAACTCAATCGAACCTCTTCGTCCTATCCATTGCCTTGGATCCAGTGCGCGGGACTTGTTGCTGTGCGAGATCTTCCAGATGTGCCCTTGTGAACATTGCATACGGTACCCGAATCTCAAATTTGTCTCGAATGCATGCAATTTTTACTTGCGTTGGCGGTTCTGTTCTGTACACACGTCTCCATTGCCTTTAAACTTCAACAATATTCTCGCTTTTCTAATACCACTTCAAAATTGCTTTCCGCGGTTCAAACGATAATATTGGCCCCATTTTGTAGAACGCTAGCATAACGTAATGTGAGTCACTTCTGTTTACAGAACATCATACGATAATTTTGTCTTCATTTGTTCATTGTTGGTTTCGATAATTTTGGTTTTATTTGTTCATTGTTGATTTACGATAATCTTGGCTTCATTAGTTAATTGTTGATTTACCTGTTACGTAGCCACGCTAATGTATGTGAGTCACATCTGTTTACAGAACATCATACTACATTACTGTTGTTTTTCGGTACAATTTTGAAATACATTAAATAGATATCTACTGTGGAAACTGTGTACATGTTTTTGGCACCTTCGAGATATATATTAATTATGAGAAAGGTTGAAGTTATTTCCATATTAAACAATATTACACTTAAAGTAAAATTGCTCTCATGCACACACACACACACACACACCAGCAGCTTAATCAGTCCTTTCGTTAGTAGTCAGCTGTTGTTAATTGGCAGGCTAGTGAAGTTTCGTGTGAATTCGTAAAGTACTTGTTTTATTTTTATTAATTGAAGGTAAAGAAAATAAATATTATACGAAACTTGTATTACAAGTATTTTTCTTTGTGATAATTGGAAGAGAAATTTGAAAATAAAATATCTGGGTGGACCAACTTCAAGTCAAACTGTGATTTCAAATAAAACAGCATTTACAGACAAAAACGTTGCCCCAGAGCAGGTGTATAAACATGTTCTGTAATGAAGTACTATTGTGAATATGGCCAAGAACAGGTCAGAAAGCGAGCTTTAAGCACATGACAAAGAGCTCGGAGCACAGTTGAAGTACGGGGCTTGCCAGATGCGGTGCGCTTAGTAGCCGAGACGTAAACACCGTGTGAGCGGCAAATGTTTATAACTAAAGTCATATCTTTTTAATACCGCTGTATTGTAAGGTGCTAAATTTAAAATAGAACCAAAAAAGTAAATAATTTGATGTTTAATCTTTAAAATGTTCAGAAATTAAGAAGGTACGAAGTAATTAGAATATTAGTAGAATTCCATCAATAGTTTTACGTAAAGAGTAATAAATTAATAAATACTAGTATGAAATAAAACACAGAGTTTGGAAGTAATATATATATATATATATATATATTTAAAATAATTATAAAGCTAAAATCTATATAAATAATGTTATGATGAACCTATCACCTAAAACGTGCACCGCAAATATGTCTGAAATCGGAGATGCTATATTATGCATTACTTTCATGGAACTGAAGGTTATACAAGGGCTTATAATTGCAGCCCATATACAGACGTTAATAATTATTTTAATGTTATTAAAAAAACATTTTTTTTCAAATGGAACAACGTCTATCTACACAAGAAAATAAATCTGGAGGAAATTAGAATGTCCATGTTGTTTTTTTTGCATTATTCTAGTGCAAGTAGTTTATGGGCTATCGTATACGAAATTTTAAATATCTACATTATCTACTCTCCATTTAACTGCTTAGTTACTGAACTACGATGTTCGTATGTTTACTTTTCTTATTTAGCGTGTTTTTTCCTCCTTTCATTTTAAATTTCCACACACATGTTAAATTTTGTAATTATGCGTTTTTACTGTACCATCTGCCAGCACTGTCTTAAGGAATAGAAAATTGAATAAACAAATTCTGTGAAGAAGAACGAGAAAACTGGTCTTCACAGATTGTGTTCAAAATGATGATCACCAGTTAAAATATGAGCTTCCAGTCTGTCATAAAGAATGCTGCACATATTGTAGCATTTCATCAGAAGTTTCAGAACAGACAGCTGTAATACATCATTTCATTATGTAGTCGGCATGTCCTTGTAGACAGTGTATTTTAGCTTTCCCCACAGAGAAATTTCAAAAGGGGTGAAATTTGGTGAACGAATAGGCCAAAGTACATACAGCTCCCCTTCGTCTAACCCAACGAATATGAAACAATCGGGGAGGACAAGCGTGGTACCTCTATTGTGTATCTTTCAGCGTACACATTACAAGAAGAACAGCACCACCACGGATGGCCGTGGTCTTTAAGTCGCGGACTCGTGAGCGGGAGGTCTCGGGTTCGAATCCCATCAGGATCGTCCTCCCTGACTGAGGAGTTTTTTCTTTATGTCAATAGACAACGTTCCATTGGAAAAAAATGTAATTTCAAGTAGTACACATTCTAATAATTATTAATATCTGCTTATGGACTGCAATTATGAGCCCCTGCCTAAACTTCAGTTCTGTGAAAGCAGCACATCAATAGAATCTCCCATTTCACAAATATTTGCAGCCCAAGTTTTAGATGATTTGCGCGGTATATAATGCAACATTTCTGCGTGTATGTTTATATGTTTTCCTATGTAAGCAAACTATTGGAACGATCTAAACTAAATTTAGAATCAGGCAAAAAACATGCAAAGGCTGCCTTATGTGAAAAACCAACCCCGCCCTAATGTCATCCCTTTTGACACATGAAACATCAAAGCTCTGCTCCGATGCTCAATCAATCTAGACCGCACTGCAGAATTCGTTGTCAAAGCCGTAATTCTATTCTAGGTGTATCTCACATGCTGTAACTTTTCCTTATTTCCTCCCCTAACGGGTGAATAGATAATAAACGGGGTGAGAAGTTCCGTGTACTTCTTATCTCAATTAAAGTTTGTCTGTTTTGGGGGGTAGGGGGGTATGAATTTCACATTAGTGTTTTTTCAAATTCACACAACTACCCATACCAACTTAATATTGTAGGGAAAAATTTAAATAACATTTTTGAACCGATAACATGTTACGATGTATTAAAAATTTAACGAACCGCCACTGGTAAGCAGATTGAAGTGCAGCTGTGAATACAGAATGTTATCGTATCTACCGGTAAACACGTTGCGAGCATTCCTGTGTTGGTTCATTAAGACTCCCGTCGCCTGGAATCGATCCTGGCCGACATTATCGCTGTCAACAGATCATCAGAAGCGCATCACCTGGTGCGAGAAACTGCACTCTGTTAATGAACAGAATGTGTGGAACAATACACTTGTGTACTATTGATGTCATCTCGTATCCGCCACAGGCATCATTACAATTTCCTCTACATACCAACATCCCTGTGATTTTCAGAATATTTTACTGATTCTGCGCGTTTTAATTTTTTTGAAAAGACACAAAAACTGGAACAAATTAAATTAGTCACTATTTATTTTATTTTATACATACATTTATATTTTATTATTATACTTGTGGGCTCCGAATTGCTTGCGCAAGCTTACTGTGGAAGAAAACGATTCGGTTGTTGAAATCCAACATTTTGTAACCGTTTTTGTAGATGTTTTTACTAGTAGAGTCAAAAATAAACCGCACATGTATGGAAACTTCAGAGGAAATGCAACTTTTACAAATTATCTTTAAACTATGCCCTTTGGGTGATACACTTCTGCCAGAGTCGCTACCACTTTTCCAAGCAGCCCTGCAATACTTTTTTGGCCACTTCGCGCGTAGTACGCGTGCACATGTTCTTACCCCTTCGGGCAAAGCGAGCATACACTCCTTGAGCAAGTTTTTGATTTTTGAAAAAGTTAGTAATCAGCCAGAACAATATCTGGGGAGTACGGAGGGTGAGATTTGCGAGGAATCCGCTCACCTGGGCTGAGATACTGTCTTGATGGAGAACCCAATTCTTTTCTTGCCACAAATGAGGCTTTTTTGTCGCACTGCACAACTACCATAATATTCTATTTTATTCCAAGTACTTTTAATTATTTAATTTTATCTCTAAAAATAGATGTATTTATTATCCGAAATTGGATTCGTTTTTTTTTTATTCCGATTGCCGTAGATCCAGAAAAAAAAATATTCAGTTAATTTTATTTAAGGGGATACATCTGTGAAAACAGCTAAAATCCATATATTTTATCCAAATGCTTTGTAATTTTGAGATTATTTGATACATTTATATTCTAGGGTACCTACAAAAATTCATTATTTCATGTGTAATAGTTTTTGCAAAAAACGTATTTTATTGTAGTTTTAGTGCATTATAAGAAATACCGCACGCATTACAATTTTTATTATAGATGGGGAACACTTTGGATATTTATTACATTTAAACGTAGCTATAAAACTTGAAATTTTTTATTTGTCTTGGACAAACAGTTTTAGAGAATCAAAATTTGATGCAAGTGTTTACAATTCTTTTAAACTACTCATAATTGGAAAATGTAAAATTACGTGGCAATTAATGTATTTCATGTACAAAATCAAATTATGGCATATTTTATTAAGCATTTATCTAAGAATCTGCGTAAAATCTTTCAAAATCTTTTGAAAATTATTTTGCGTGGAGCATTTTGAACATTCAGAAACATGGAAAAAATGGGAAAAATCAAATTAAATATTTAGCTATAGGAAACAGCTTTTTCATTTCTTTAGAATTCCCTTGCCCCATATTAAGGTCCTTCAACTACGTTTTTCGCTTCTTCTTCTTCTTCTTCTTCTTCTTCTTCTTCTTCTTCAAGTTCCCTTATCTGTAACTACCTCATTACTATTTTATGTATAATTTATGAATTCACTGTCCTTTGGTTCAGTGTAGCCAATCTTTAACATTACTAGTTTTTTTATTTACTGGCCTTAGTGACTTTCTCCCTAGCATTTAATGGGGCCTGGCATTCCATATTAAACTCACTAACAGCTCTAGTCACTGTAATTTGCAATTTTTTTCTTGAAACAAAATATTTTAGGACATGTATTCCAAATTACAGAATGTAAACGAACTTTCATTAGAATTCTGTATTGTGCCTTTTATATACTTCTCTAGTATATCATTATTATCTAATCTTTGGTAAACAGGCATTATTGCGCACACAACACTAGGTAAATGAAATGTTTTCCTGTTCTCTTCATATTTTGAGGGATTCTCACCTTTAGCAATGGCTAGATTATAAAAAGCACCATAAAAACTCTCCTCCAGTACATTCTTCCGTTGTCTATGTGTTTTCTGAAAATCCCAGAATATCTCTCTGTACCTTCTCGCTCCTAAAATCAAGCGGAAAGAGATTGAAAGTATTTAAACAGCCACGCCCATCCGCACAAAGGTGTTCAAATAGAGATAGTGACAATTTAAATTATTCAGAGGCATAATTGTCCACTGATTATGAAAGGCAAATATATAAATAATATTTTAAAACAAAAATATCAATGTTTCACAATTTTATCCCAAAATTCACTTCATCCCCTTGAATGATATTTAGTTTCAAAGTAAAATAAAACTAATATTGGGAGATTTTTAAATAAATATGGCGGTTAGAAAATTAAATTCTGTCATCAATTGAAAATAAGTTCATAATTTTCTCTGCTAATAAAATATAATTTCTATGAAGCTTGGAAAAGCAAGAAACTACATATTAGGACTTTATAAAATAATTTAAAACCTAATTATAAGAATGAATGAAGGGTCTTGGACATGAGGAGCCGATAAAATAGAGTTTATTCGAGTAACAAGAGGTAAAATATCAGAGATTTATCAACTGTAGTTTAAGTAATTAGACATGAAACCCGGATCCAAGCCATCTTGTCTTTCACGTTCAGGCATCCCGGCGCACAGCTATGGCTGCGCCTTCTAAAAGCTGTAAAATAACAAACCTAGTTCTGAGTTTCCACAACTCTCTTCAGAACTATTAATTAATTAGACCGCGACTTCTCAAGCGCTACCCATAAAACGATATTGTTCATTTTAATTAAAACATCAACATGTGCCCTTACAAAGCAAAGTAGAATAGGTTTTTTCCCTTCGTCTATTCAAGCAATTTGTTGAACCAAAAAAAGTTACAGATTTTTTTACGTAATTAAATAAGGCTAATTATACTCTTTCGTGAGCATCATTCATTTCTAGATGCCTTTTCGAGAAGCAACTCTGTAATAAGTGCCTAGATTCTTTCTTAAAATTGAGTACTTTTCCTTATTCCTGAGAAGGAAGAAATATAGATTCATTAAACTTAGTGCAACAAGCAACAGTCTGTCATCTACGAAGAATATGACATAAAATCATAAGTTTTGGCAACTATTTTTTTTCTCGCGAATAAAGGATAACACAAAAATATAAAATAATATGATTGAAAGTATGTACTTTCGAATAAAGCCACCAGATGATGTATGCATGCTTATGTGAAAATTGCATTTTTCCGCGGCAAGAATGCACGAGAATACCACATCAATCCTGTTGGTGTAGTGGTAACCATACTTGCCTCCTAAACCCAAGATCCGAGTTCGATCCGTGGGTCCCGTGTCGTACATTTACAGCACGATAAAGAACCTTAAGTCTGAAAAAAAAATGCCTCTGAGCAAAATTTGTTGACCGTTTCATGCCGATATGATTGGAACGCTGATGACCTGAGATATTAAAGAGCGTTCGTAAATAAGCCAAATAAAAATTAAAAAAAGAAAACGAGAATACCACAGAGAGCTACAGAAAGCATTGGGTGCGCACGCCCTGCCCTATCAAACAATGGCGAGGTAGACAGAGGCCTTCAAACCGGGCAGAATGTCGAATCCCGATCTGCCACGCAATGGGCGTCCTGTGTCCGCGGACAAGAATGTACGGGTGGTGATGGTGGTGGAGGGGGAGGAGGAGGAACGTGCTTAAGCGATTATAGGTGTAAACAGGAATACTGGCATTTTACGGGAAGATCTGAATATGCAGGAAATACGTGTAAAGTGAGTGTCATATTAATTGGGCGATGCACAGATGTGGATTCACTAAGAAACATGTCGCATAAATATGACGAGATTTCAGGAAGAATCGCATCTTTGGAATTGATGAAACGCAGGGAAGAGCATTGTGTGGCATTATCTTGTGCATTTCAGCCGTTGTTTACTGTACTTGATCTCCATTCCTGACAACTGTTGCTCACCACTGAACTTCGGGGCATGCTGAGACAAATAGCTTCTACTCACATACATCATCTGGTTGCTTCATTCACAAGTACACTTCATACACTTTAAATCTTATATTTTAGATTTTTCGTATTGTCCCTTGTTCACGAGGGGAAAAATCATTTTTGGCATGACTCATGACTTATTCCTCGTATATGCTGCAGTTTTCACGATTTTCAACTCTTGCGGACTACTGGAACACCTAGTGGTTTATTAGACAGGATATGAAATTATATTCCCACCGCAAACTGTCAATTACTGTCCACTATCGCCCGAAGGTGCGTCACGTGCAATTGTACTGAGGCGCTGAACAGCGAGCGTTTGTGTGTTAACAAATCCGCCCATGATTTGAAGACTATTTCGTGGAAGATAACCTAGGTGTAATGTTACCGAATAAGGTGGCTAAGGCGATCAAGCTTGAAACTCGCATTCGGAAGGTCCTGGGTTCAAATCCCTGGGTGTCGGTCATCTTGACCATGTGTTTTTTCATGGTTTCTCATGTTAACTAGCAGCATGCTGGGATGGATCTTTACTTTCCACGAATTTTCCGCTCTCCCACGAGTAGGTGAGCTGGCTTAGTGTGATGGTGGCTTGTGCCTTGTGAGGAAATGGACCTTGTGTTGGGATTCGCCGGTGTCAGGGTGTTCTATCTGGAAACATTAAGAACCTATCTATGTGTGCACAAGGTATCACCCTCATCTCATCTCTTCCTCCCGCAGTTCTGGGCATGGACACAAACGGCCAGCCGTGAGCAATACTGAAGTAATGCAGTATCTTTCTCCTCCCCAAATAATTCAATCCAACACGTTAAAACAATAGGCGCAATTTTTTTTCCACAAATCGCTAATACCCAAAGAAATGGGCATGAATGTTCTACCTCATTTTTATAGTTGACATAGATACTTTTGTTTCCAACTGAATTCTGCAGTAGCGCACACATCTATTTCAATAACGACTTTCATAGTACATTGTTCATGGACGGAATTATTAGTAAGAGTGTGCGACTCCCTAGACACTCCGACCTAGCCCCTATCTTTTATATCCGCCAAAGATTAAAAGATACATCCTACAAAAACATTCCACATTCCGTGGAAGAACAGAAAAGAAACACCCGTGAAAATATCCCTTGCATTTCTCAAGGGGAACTACAGCGAGTAATGTGCGATTTCTTAGGCGGCGTTTAAAAATGTTTGGAATTAGAAAGCAGTCAGTTCAATATCGGTGAGCGAATGAAGTTTTCATCATTCATATTGAATAATATTTGTTCATCTTATTACCGATACTGCGCTGCTTTCATATCGACATTTGGCAGCGCACTTGCCGATAGTTAAGTTACAGCTTCTTCGGCGGGAATATAATTTGTTCTCTCTGTGTCAATTCTCATTTGTGTCGCATTAAAGATTAGATTTGTTTAACCGCTGTTTAAATATAAAGGGGCTATATTGCTGAGATAACATTCTTTTTCATAATCAGTACCATTTTAAGTGGTACGGTAGATATAAACTAATTTGGTTATTCTAAACCATTGGAATGAGCTCGTATGTGACAATAGTGAAGGGAAACAAATGAATGATTCAATATCTTTGTCTGGGCCTCCTTTTACACATGAGATATATAACACATCTGTTTTTGCTGGAAATGCCCAGACCGACATTCATTACACCGGTCAACAAACTGAAGTTTTTGTCCGTTAAAAGGGAAGCAATGGGTGATTCTTGGTAATTTTTTGTTCTGATTTTAAACATCTTTACATAATTTTTCCATTACCCAGGATTTTTGAGTAATCGCATGTAAAGCATTTCTCGTGTCTTACATTATAATGTAATAGTTAAAATTAGATTTACTCATGTGAAGTAAATTTTCCACTAGATTTCGCTTGAGGAACTTCTCACTTTAGTGTCCAAGAGTAATTGTCAACATATTTGGATATCATCGCCTTTCCATTTCCGCGATATTCTGGTGAAAACGCTCCTCGTGTTCACAGTCCCTAAGTTTTCAAGGAAGAAATCAGGATGAAAGTACAGAAAGTGTATTTTTAAAGACTTCTTATTACATCCCATAATCTTGTAGTTCTCAATCATCTCACTGACAAGTTCTCTGTAGTTCTCAGACCTGAAGTTTCCCAGAAAGTTTATGACAACTTTTTAAAGACAACTATGTAGCATATTTAACTGGTTTTCAAATTGTAAATCTTTCATCAATTCCCTTATTTGAGGACAAACAAATTCCTTTAGTTTAGCTTCACTGATGCTTAGGAACTTAATTTTCAGGAAGAGAAATGCACCGTCGTCACATCCATTGCTTTCACAAAATTCTTAATCAATCCTAGTTTAATACACAGTGGAGGCAATAACATTTTTTCAGAACTTATAAGTGGTTGGTGAAGAACATTTTCTTCTCCTGGATTAAGTGACTCCCTCTTTGATCACTTAATTTTATATAAGGATTACTTTTATATCTGCTATTTCACTTGCACAAGAAGCAGCAATAGTTTAGGCAAGCTGTAACCCAAGTAAAATAGCTTTACTTTCAAACACTCACATATCACTAAAAACATCTTGGCTAACAGTATTTGAAGTGAAAAACGCAAATAAGATTAAAAAAGAAATAGAAAGGACAAATTTCGTTACAGATATCACGTGCATGTCACAATTTATTGTGATAAGTGGGGGTAAATCGGTTGAAAGATTCATAAATTTCATTGATATTTCTGAATTGACTGCAGAAGGCTTAAGGCGTAATTAGAAGAGTTCCCTGTAAACCAGAACTTGTAGCACAAACGTATGATGGCGCTGCAGTTACGAGAGATTGTCGAGGATATAAGTTTTAATAAAAGACACCTTCCCTCACGCAATTTGGGTGTCATGCTTTATGCCCCTGGACCACCTTTCTGTAGGGACCACGAATGGAGGTAAAACATTAATTTCTTACTTAGAGAAGTTTGTGCATTGAAAATTACTTTTTCCCCGGTATATTAACAGTGAGTAATGTAACTGATTTCTTCAGGCACAAGAGTTTTAAAGACTCGCATTAGGAAATTGCAACTTAGGCCCTGTCGTGGAAAAAATATATTTCTAACGAGGTAAACTTTTGTTTTTGTCATTTATTACAATCCAGAACTACAGTGTCTAGTGTACAAAGAAGAAAAGCGAGAACGCCATGATATTCCCATTTGTATAAAACAAGTTACAATTATGTAGCGAACGGTTTATTTGCGGACCCATGTTTAGTGATATGTTTTTTCTTCTACTATTGTGTACTGTTCACCCTTTCGGTATGTGCCTTACTTAAGAAGCACAGTGCTTATTAATAATACTTTTGTGCTACAGTAAATTTATGTGGTTTAGTAATTTAATATATTGTTAAAAGAAGGAAAATATTTTTGAAAGTAGAGCTAAGCTGTACTTTCTAATTCTCTAATTTTTATGAAAATATAGCTCCACACACTTTTTATTTTATGCCATATCTATCAGTTCTAAATTCCATAAAGATTTCATTTGTGTCCAAGGCTATTGAAATTCATAATAAAAATAATACACCGAGAAGAGATTTATTTGAAGACATGACCGCAGTGGTTGACAGTAGATATGATCACCCAGTGCCTCAGCTCATAGAGAGGAAACATTTCCCGGTAATTTCTTTGTGTTACATGCACTCCCCCTTGAAGCAGGGGCTGTGACGTCACTCGTCTAATTAATTACCCCGGGGCATCCCTCGCGGTATGTATGTTTCATTGCGGTCCTCCTTGTCTCGCACCAGGTGCAACCCGGCGCACTGTGACGTCAGGTGTCGCACAAGTAAGGGAAGAAACACAAATTAACTTCTCACCTTTGTAAGGAGAGCCGAGAACCTCATCCAGGAAGCGTGGTTTTTACATTGCTCGCTGTTTTCTAAGTTTAATTGTCTTGGAAACGTTGCAAGATTTATAGCCAAAAGACAACGCAGTTTCAAACTTGTAACAAGATTACATATATAGAAAATATGGGACAGAAACTTGGTCTGTAAGGGAACTTTATCTAGATGAAGAAATGTGCCGGTGCCCCTTCCCTATTAATCATCCTATATTTATCCATTGCAGTTTTACGCGATGAGCTGGAAACTCGTAAGACCAAAAATGGTACATAAGATGGTGATAGAGAAGGTTTTGTGTCGTTCAGGTTTTATGCTCCTGTAATAAATACAGAATAATCTATAGAAACGTTTAAATAAATTATAACGACTCATCCACAAATTGTGGTGATGTGTACCGCACAGGATAAAGTTGATACTCTTACATTTTTGACATTCCTTCCTTCGAAATCGGTTTTAGCACGTATTCCGCTCACTGTTGCTAAGGTTTGGACTTTGGAACGTGTGCCTGCCTTATTGGTTAAGTGAACACAATAACTATAAGCCCGGCACGCGGTCAGTGCTGCCACCTGAATTTGTTTCCCTAGTGAAATCTCGGGTACACAATGGCTGCGGAGCAACTTCTCGATGACCCTTTACTTTCTTAACAGAGAACATTTAATTCACGTAATGGACTTCAGAATTTAATAATAATAATAATAATAATAATAATAATAATAATAATAATAGCTCTGGAAGATTCAGACATATAATAGAAAACGTTGAAGTATACTGCTACATCCAAACGAAACAATGGACACCGCATCGTATGTTATGATGTTCGCTGAAGTTCTTTTGAAATTGGTTATGATTTTCATGAATAGTTGTAAGTGTAGTGTTTATGTGTTTTAAATTGAAACTGTGAAGTTGCCTGACTGGCCCGCCTCTTTGTGAGACATAGCAGTCTGCTGCGCATGTGCAGCTGTATACTCCACTTACTTCTAAACATCGTCCGGCTTTTGTCCGAGAGTAATCCTT
The DNA here is from genome assembly GCA_030762175.1 of Metallyticus violacea. NCBI lineage: Eukaryota > Metazoa > Arthropoda > Insecta > Mantodea > Metallyticidae > Metallyticus > Metallyticus violacea. The sequence continues at coordinate 44,284,967 of CM060830.1, read as the reverse complement.
GTGCAGATACGGAAGAATTTTACGCTTCGGCGCTATGTTTTCAGCACGGTAATACAGCACCGTATTATCTTCAAAGTGAGTCCAAGGAGGACATTACTAAGCACTAGGGAACAGCAGTAGCTCACCCGTTCAAATCAAATAAAAGAGGACCAAGGGCAAACTTTTTTGTTATGCTACAGTACAAATAAAGAAAAATATGCTATTTTTTATATTTACTAAATAATTTCTACTCATTCTGTTAGAAAATGTTGATTCAGCACTTGGTAACCCAGTTCACAAGGCCTTTCTGGAATGTTACAACTACATCTTATAACTGTATCTCAACTTTTAAGAAAAAATACCTACTTATTTCCTTTGGGGGATGTGCGAAACAATTGCAGATATTTACGAAAAATGAAAATTAGTCCTACTGATGCCACTTAGTTTAATTCTGCGTAGAGCTGTCTAAAACAAGTATTTTTTAAAAATTAAAATAGTTTAATTATTTGCTGTTAAGTTTGTCACACGTATAGAAAGGGCGGAGCCACAGGCATATTTGAGTCAACAATGAAAGAGGAATCATTTACAACTGACCACCAACAATTAACATGCCTCATTAAGGTTTTAATAACAGCCGTTTTGAAAGCTTCAACAACATTGCGCAATACATATTTTAAATGTCACTCTAGTTTCCCGCTCTCTCTCTCTTTTTTTTTTTTTTTTTTTTGCATTGTCTGTTGCATTGCATAGTAGTGGGAAGAGAAAAACGCCATTAGACAATTTTAGAAAACTTCTTTAATCCTTTTATGACTGTTGGATTATAAAAGATCTTATTTATGATGAGGAAAATACTATTTTGTCATTTATGTAACAAACGGCTAAGAATGAAACATTTTGTTTGTTATGTATATACTCGTAATACTGCAATATACAGTACCAATATATTAAAATTATAAAAAGGTTGGAAATAGTGGAGGAACCTATGAAAGTGATGCATCAAACTGCCCTGGTGGGGAAAAATGTAATACAGACACGCAACTAATGCACCATATTGTAGAAAATAAAAGAATAAATGTTTCCAGAGGACAAAGAGGTACATTGAAGATGTGAACAACATGAAATAACCATTATAAGAGGAGTGGAGTAAAAGTTTGGAAATTTAAAAAAAAATTAGTAAGAGTAAAATCATTTGCAGAACCATAAAAGAATCTATCAGCGTGTGCGAAAATAAACCATGAAAACTGAACAAGTGTTTGAAAGGACTCGGAAGACTTAAAAGCGGACAATTTTGCTTGAGCCATGATGCTAACACAGTTCTGGTTGCGGCTCTGTCTTTCGGTTCTGCATTTATTCTCTTCGTTTTGGCTGTCTTTGGCAGTTCTAAAGGCTTCCTTCCTCTACAGCTCAAGATACCCGCAAAGCATTGAGCTACGAGAGGTTTTTTTTTTTAATGCTTCCTCCTCGTTAAGTGCCTTTACACTCAAAACTTTAATTCTGCTGTATATCCATTATTAAAGCAGATCACGGCATCCATTGTTCATATTTTTTAATCTAACGTACAGTTTGTGGTAGTCATTTCCAAACACGGCTGGTGAAACCTTTGCTAATGTTTTCGGATTTATTTGAATACGTTTTAAACTGCTAAATCAGAATTAAAAGTATATAATTAAAATGTAAGTAGTTTGTTTAATTTTCTGCCATACATCAAGCATGGTTTTTCGGTTATAATAGTTTACTTACTTCTCTAGTAGTTTTTTAGAGTATAAGAAAAGGAAGGAACAAGGCGCACCGTGGGAAGAAGCGAATAAAAATGCAAAAATTTAATAAATTAAGGTAACTGTGCTGTCTGCTATTACAAAAATAAAGGATCGTCGAAAAGTGGCTCCGCAGCTATTTGGCCGAGATTTCACTAGGAAAACAAATTCGGGTAGCATCACTGACCGCGCGCCGAGTGCGTAGTTTTGTGTTCACTTAATCACCAAGACAAGCACACACTCCAAAGTACAAGGAAGGGGTACCAATTTTCTCTTGTGCAGTGCGCATCGCCGGACTGTAGAAGAAATTGTCGATATCCCCTAGTTATCTTTTTTTTATGCTCAAAAGGGGTAGACTAATTATTAGAGGTAAGGTGTCATTTGTAAATAAGGATACACTGCAATTCAAAGGGACGTTTTGATTTTTAAGACTACATCTTCTTTACTGTCATCTTCCATAAAGCGTATATTATACTTTCTGAATTTTAATAATTCTATATGATAATTTTATTCGCGTATTTAGAACTTCGTTATATCTCATTTGGCACAACTGGAGATTTTCCCCGAGTGTTTTGGTTCATTTGCTTCACCTTCAATTTCTTTTAATTTCAATGCCTCTATATGGTAGTAATTTTATTCCTGCATTTAAAATGTCAATTATATCTCATTTGGCATAAGAGACTATTTTTCCTTAGTGTTTTGTTTTTGTGCTTTTTTTTTTAATTTCAATAGGTATATAGCCAAATATATATATATATATATATATATATATATATATATATAATATATTTAAAATGTCATGTATATGTAATTTGGCACAGTTACCGATTTTTCCCCGAGGGTTTTGCCTTGGTGCCTTTTATTTATTGCCAGTTTTTTTTTAATTTTATTAATTCTATATGGCAACAATTTTATATGCATTCAGAATGTCTGCTATATCTCGTTTGAGTCGTTCCTGGTCGTGTAGTGGTAACAATATTTTCCGCGTAAGCACAAGATCACGGGTACAATACTGGCAGGGTCGATGGATGTTTTCGGACATAAAAAAAATTCTCATTTGGCACTATTGGCGATTTTTGCTGAGTGTTTTGTTTTCGCTGTTTATTTGATTCAATTTCATTAATTCTATTGAGAGCGTAAATGAACCCGGAGTCCACGACGCTTAAAGTTTCATGGCATTCATATTCACAGGGTAGGGGAAAGAATTGGGGGGGGGGGAAACGAACACATGTACTTTCTATCTTAATTCAACATGACTGCCATTCATTTCGAAACTTCGTGTCCAGAGTTGCAATGCAGTTCGAAAGACGTTTGTATTCATGTTCCTGAAATCTAAACACCAAACCAAAAAGGGCCTAGGATTGTCAAATTAGTGAACGGGATGGCTATGATCCAGGTGATCCTCTGCCCAACCATCTGTTTTGGTATGGTTGGCTGAGATATTCTCTCATATCTATCGCAAAATGAGAGAAAATGAAATTCTGAGTAAACCTGTTGTACCTCTGCATATTTCAAACCAGCAATTCAGCACTGACAATAGCCACTATATATGCCATTCTGCAGTTATAATCTGAATTAAAAATTACATTGAAAACACCAATCTTATCCGACCTTTTTGGCTACTTTGAAATGGATGACGTTCATATTAAAAGAAAGTAAAAGTACATTTATGCATAATATGTACATGCCTTATACATTTCATTTACGGCTAGTCAATGTTACGGAAATGGAAAATACACTTAGGGCCGGTTGCATAAAAGTTGCTAACTGGAGATTACTTTTAACTATAATTTAAAAAGTAACTAGAGATTTGTCATCATTTCTGTTAGACAAAAATAACTTCGAAATCTCGAATTTTACACTAACTATCGAACCTATGGCAACATCGCGAAATAATTGCGTAATTCGTGTTTAGAGAGAGTTGATGCTCAACTGTTTAAAATCAATAATTATTAAAATTTTCCGCCTTGTCTTCAAACATGAATAAGAAAAAGTCAAAGCGAAAGCGAACGGCAAATTTCAGCAAACGTGAGGAGGATATTAATGATATGGTGCTAAAGTACAAGGAAATATTTGGGGGAAAAAACCCAGATTCGATCTCAAATAAAGATAAACAAGATACTTGGGGGAAATTGCAGAAGGGTATAATTCCATTCTCAAGACTTCTGCATTATTATACCTATAAGGGGATAATAATAATGCAGAATTAGGTGCAGTCTATAGCACCTAAAACTGCAGAAAATTTGCGAATGTTATACAAACCTAGCATCACTTCCGTACATCGCCCTCTTCGGTTGGCATTTTAATGAACTGACGCCAAAGGGCTGCAAACGCTCTAGTAACTTTATGGATGGTTCTGCTGGCTGTTGCTTTCCCCACTTTTATATATCTCCAATAACTATTTGGAAGCTCCCTTTCGCATGGAACCTTAAAGTTATTAGTATCATGAACATCGAATTCAAAGCATGATTTCGTTTAACTTGTGATTATAATCGGGGACGTAACTCTGTTCCAGTTTTTCGACACCTTTTGATAAGCGAAATCGCATTTTGAATTATTGTCATTCATTTATAGGAATTATTTTTTTCTCTCTCATGAAATTACACTAGGAGCACAGTGAAATTCATCATCGGATGAAATGTAGGAATAATCAGAAATCGATACAATGTACCGCTTGTAAGGTTAGTCTAACATAACCTATAATTGAACGCGACTCTGTTATTATCACGTGGAAATGAAAAGTGAAACATTGAAGAAACTTTATCTACATGAAATTATAATAAAAGTTACCCAGTATTTTATTTATAAATGAAATTGTTATGCTTCTGTACTCTAGGAAATTTTTTTTATTTAACAAATACTAGTTAGTGCATTAACTTGTGAAATTTCGCGAGTTGGATTTAATTTGAGGTTTAAGTGAAATAATCTTAGATTAATGTTTGTACAGTCAAAAGTTCTAAGTTAAGTGTAACTGGTGGTTAATCTTGTGCTCTAAACTCGAGTTAACTGTTTATACAACCAGCTCTTAATGTCCAACCTGCAGAAGCAAAGCGAATCGATTCGCAGTCCTTTATAAACCAAAATGTGATTATTAAGGGAGTTTAAGAATGAGTTGTAAAAATAATAAGTTCTTATAATTGATATTCAGTGTTAAAACTAAACAATTACATCATCTTGTATACCATAATACTGTCAGAAAATAGTTAGATACTGTATTTTAAATTAATATCGTCTGCATCCCGATCCTTCTGTTGGGCTTCAGATTCTACAAAATCTCAGAAGAGAATAAATAAAGAAAACTTTACTAAATCTAAGGATAATCTATGACGGTAACGAAAACTGTATATAAAACCCTCTTTATCTCTCCCTTACAGTGACTTGATAAATCATTACACACTTGCGCAAAGCAGGCTGAACCTTACATTGGCCGATCACCAATAATACAACATTTAGATAATTCTAAGTCTTATCATTATACTGAATTGATTATCCCAGAACCATTTATGCTTACTGTTGCAATATCCAATTTGAAAGCTCTAACCTTAGAAACATGCTGCTATGTGCAAAAATATTATCCATCATTATTTGTTTGGAAAGCTACAAGTCCATTACCAATTTGTTTTACAATAATGCTCATAATTACATTGAAACAGTCCATTAGTTTATGAATAGATACTGATGTACATAAAATATTGCCGTATTTTCAATATGATCTCATTTTTCCACGCTAGTACAAACACTACCGCTAACTTCCAAGATTCGCAAATGACGTTACTATCCATTTTAAAACTAAATGATCTCTTAAGCATTGAACAGAAAACGATTATGTATATGTTAGGTTCATAAATAAAAGAAAATAATGGCTGTTTTTTTTATCATAGTGTCTGTTTATTTGAACTTTTTTCGTTTCCGTGACCTTGAAAAAATAGTATGACATTTTGCCTGCCTAATGTTCTAAAATAGTTTCCTTCACTTCACTTACTCACAAACGCTGATGACCTGAGCTGTTAAAGAGTGTCCATAAATAAAAAAATAAAAAAAAAAACTTCCTCACAGCTCATTCTTCAATTTTGAGAAAATATTATAATTGCTGGAGACTAGATCTGGGCTGTAGGGTGGATGTCTAATTTGCTAAATCCACAATTCTTCACAGCATCTTTTGCAATCTGGGTAATGTCAATTGTGCATTGTCATGCAGAAGGCGAACCACGTGACTCACAAGGAGGGTCACGATATGTTCTCGCGCAAATTATAGTATATTTAATGGACAAACACTATATATATATATATATATATATATATATATATATATATATATATTGCGCCATATAAATTTTAGCAGCTGTGAACTATAGCAACAAGAGATATCGGTCTTCAAAGTTACAATGGGAGTAATAAAACTATTGAGTAATCACACGGATAGTATTAATACGGTAGTATTAAACTATTGAGACGAATAGTCAATAATATGATTTTCACTGTACGGTCATGTATTATTGCGTTTTCCTGTCTCTTTGCTATAAAATTGTCACGCACTTCGCGGTTCGTCATGTCCTGCAGTGTTTGGGTTGGAGCGACATGTTTTGAACGCGGTTCGCAGTTCTGCTCTTTATTATTTTTTTCCCCTGTGCCAAAACTGTTGTAAATTTCAGGCGAGGTGTCATATCAACAGGACGACACAGACGCGGAGGATCAAAATTTTAATCTTTTTCTCTCGATTGTTTTGTCTATATCTTACATGCTTCAGCCAGAAACTTCGTTTTAGCGAAATGCGAAGGAATGAATCTATGGCAGCCGAACCCGTAAAACATATATTTATTTATTGTTTTTTAATTTTAATTTTATTTTTTATTTATTTATTTATTTATTTTACGAATTCCGAAGGAATGTAAGCTATTGCGGTTGTACCCATGGATGTGGTTTTTTTATAATCTGTCCAAATCTGCACCGAACGTACCTACAATGTGTGCGTGTTTTTTTTTTTTTTTATAACGCTCTAGCGGTCGCAATTTTTGTTTTTTCTCAACGAAACTCTGTATATAACCATCAATTAACAAACGATTTGTTGAGTTCTTTAACCACTATAATTGGACCATTGGGGATGGGAGTTAACCTAAAGCGATAATTTTAATAAAATGAAAAATCACTCTAGCTGGTGCAATTTTTTTACTCTCAACGAAACTCAGGTGATTTGTTTAAAATAAATCGATAAAAATAGTTTAGGAAAATCGTAGGAATGGGGTCATTAGGAGTGGAGGTGTAGCTAAAAAACTAGTAGGGGTTAAAGCGAAATTTTAAAACGCTCTAACGGTAATATTTTTTTTTTTGCAACCAAACACTCTGTATGTGCCATTTAAATAAAATAAAACTATAGTTTTTGAAAATCAGGGAAAACGGGCCATTAAGAGTTGGGGTTAACTGAAACACAAAATTTAAAGTTTGATCTAGCAGCATCAATATTTGTTTTTCACGACTAAACTTGACATTTGCCATTTAAATCAAATAATAAAAATAGTTTCTGAAAATCAGTGAAATGAGATTATTAGAAAAAAGTTATAAACCGAAAGTTGAAAACTGCTTCTTGCTTTTAATTTTTCTATATTGTTTTAAAATAAAAGGACAAATTAATTCAGCATATAAACTGTATTTATAATTATGCATGTTTTATGAAGATAGCAAATGTAAAACATTAATCAAAATGTGTGTGAGAATTATATTTGTAAGTAAGAACGCTCTGTAATGACCTTCAAAAAACGTTTGCGTTATACATTTTTACTACAATAACATTTAAATTAAATTTCATAGCCATTGAAAATCGATGTAACTTTTGCTTGATTTTATTTTCCCTATCCATTGTAATTGTTTTTGAATAGATGTTTTTGTTTTATTGAAATATATGAATAACATCTTAAATGCGCAAAGTAACTCGAAACTTTCTGTTATTTCTCTCTATTTTAGTGAATGTAAAGATGGTACCAAGGGCTCAGTTAATAAACATGATTACATTTAAACATGTTTAAAAATACTTAAACAGTTTAGTTAATTGATAGTACATCATTAATTTTCGTGGTTTAGTCTCAATAACAACAATGATAATTCTAAAAATGTGGTTTCTTATTGGTGCACTTAGCCGGAGCCTACGAAAACGCTTCAAAATTGGCGCCCAACGGGGGGCTGCTAGCGCATTACTACAGTACTCAATTTTCAACACTACATACCAGTAACTTATATAACTTTCTCTAAGGCATCAGCGTTGCGCGATTGGTTGATAATAAGAAGAAAATATAAGGCTATTTTCCACGGCAAAAGCTACAATTAAAGGTGTAAACTTATGGAATGCATCATGTAAAAGGTTAAATGAATTAATATACACTCTGAGCAACACACACTATGCTTTTAATTCATTTTTCCTTAATATTTTATTTTTAATAAAATATTATACCGTTAAAATATCTACTTTTAGCAACAGTTTTACAAAAAAGGTTGTCTATTATTATTATTATTATTATTATTATTATTATTATTATTATTATTATTATTATTATTATTTAAAAAGTTCGTTAGAAAGAATCTGCTCTTAAAAATAGGTTTATTTCATAATTACAGAGACAAAAGAATACATGTCGTAAAAACTTTTAAAAGAAGAATAAGCCCAACAAAACACATGCATTCTGGCACAGGCTCTCCACAATGTAATAATGTATTTAAATGTAGGAATGTTAAAGCACTGTTTCAGTTTGTATTAACAACGTTTACTTTTTATAGCTTCACGTTCTTTGTTAAGCATAAAATAGTAAAGAAGTTTGCGAGAAACTGTTACACCCCCACAATGTCCATTGTTTCGCAGAAGCATTTGCATAATTCTACCACAATAATACGTCACTGTCGTTGTTTCCTGATTTACAGATAATAACCCTTACACGTTGTGTTTGCAGCGACTTTATTGCTAATTTATACACTAGAAGTATCTGTATACTTGCACTTATCTAGCATGCAGCATAAATTAACTCCCTGTGCTTGCAGAACCTCGGCCATTTCCAGTTGTGCTGTACGAAGTTGGAGAAAAATTTACGACTTTGATTTCAGCGTGTATGTGTGTACTTGCGCAGGAAAGGAAACTTTACGAGAGCCAGTCCATTTCCAAAACGAAATATGGAATGCGAGTCAATGAAATACACGGCAAGGGAATTAATTTTCATAAAAATACTTCTGACTGTTTGACATTTAAACTTGCAGAAAATGGTGTTGGTGTCTTTTTAAGGTGGGGACACTGTCTGTGGTGATCATACTTACTAGTTCAGAACGAATACAACAAAAGGCATTGTTGTAACCCCCACAAAAAGAGGCGGGGGTTATATCAAAATTATTTTCCAGCGGTTGGAGTAAAATTATTCTCAAATAAATAATAATATGAACTCATCTTCCATAACTGGAATTCATTATAGGAAAAATTAAATACTTAAACCCAGGCTGCCGTTTCAGGTTCAATTATTTTGGCAGGTGTATTATTAAAATTAGGAAGGTGCAGTACATAGATTGTTACACGTGTAGATTTGTTTTCTTTGTCGATTGTCGTCTGAATGCCTATGAATTTTGATCGATACAGGGTTAACTTTAAAGATAAGAAATGACAAACAAAAACTTGTCATATTTACGTTCATTAGGCTGAACCCTCTTTCACAGTTCAAAGTGTTTGCGGGAAGTGCATCAACACAAACTGGTTTCAGTTCTTCAAGAATGTTCTCCCAACTGATGTCTTATGTACTCTCTGAAATCATCCTTTGCATTTGGAAAGAAAAGATCAAAGCGTTCATAGAAATTTCTTAAACTTTCCTTCCTACTGGCCATGGGCTGGCAATGTGGTAGAACAATTCTATCTACTAAAACTAGATCGGTCGTCGCTTTGGTCATAGAACATTACACGAATACAAGAATATAGAAGTGAATTTACCCTAACATATGTCCACGACTAGCCCAGTCGGTCCTGGTAACCATATTTGCCTCGTAGACCCAAAATCGCGGGCTCAATCCCTATCAGTCTCGATGCTTTTTTCCGGGCACAAAAATTCTAAGTATGACTTCATTCGAAAGAGAAGTAAAACCGTGGGTCCCGTGTCGTACATTTACGATACTAAAAGAACCTCAAACCTGAAAGAAGAGGCCTCCGAGCCAAATTTATCGGACATTTCACGCCCCAAATTGAATGGGACGCTGATTATCTGAGATGTTAAAGAAGTAAATTAACCAACTCAACTCAACGACCAATCCTACCCGCTTCGTGTTAGTTAAAAAATTTAAATCCGTGTTTTTTAATAGTGTTTAACGCCTGTTTTTACTGCTGAGGTACCACAGGGGGTGGACCCTGATGATATGTGATTTCGAGTTCTACCAGGCTCTGGGTCCAGGGGGCGTAGCGCACGCACTACATCACAGAGGTCTGTGTGCCCCGTGGTCTTTTGCATTAGGACGGCACCTACCCTGATGATATATGAGATGAAATGATAAATTGGGAAAGGATTTTTTAAGGAAAGAAACTTTCCAGGCCTAAGTTTAGGGTGCCTCCCCGGCATTTTCCGTTTATAAGGACTGAGGAAAACCTAGAAAAAAAACCTCAGTCAGGGAGGATGGTCCTGGCGGGCTTCGAACTCCAGATCTCCCGCTCACGAGTCCATGCCTTGATAGCCCGTGGCGGTATTCCATAGTATGCAAGACCAATTGTAAATGTTTTAAATTTCTCTTGTATAATAGAGTAGACTTTAAAATGGATTTTTAATATAATAACTGACAGATCCATTAGCTGTAAGTGTATTTTGACTTGTAAGCACAGAAAGAGTTTCTTGAACTCAATATCGTGAATATTTTAATTAAATAATTGAAAGAAAAAAGTAATAATCAATTTATTCATTAAACATAGCGAGCGGGCGGCACTCCGCTCCGAAGTGGGAAGATGGCGTCTACCCACTTCCTTCTCTACTATGAACATGGGAAAAAGTATATATAGACTTTCGGCAACACTGTATGAGATTCTTTTGGAATGTCCAATATTTTTTTCGTGAAATGGCATGAAAATTTATTACATCACATTACTATTACTAAGTGTCATTCTTGTAATGGCATATAACAAATTATGAGCCAGATTGGCACCTAGTCAGCCATCAAATTCGATCACTATCGCATCAGAGTTACGTGCAATTATTTAACTTTATTTGAAGTAGTACAATGACATAGATAAAAGCCGAATTAAATGAAGTTCATGGAAATTCTGCACTAGCATTGAACACTATGTATTTATTGCTGGATACAGAGTTTAAACGTGACCGTACGTGAACCGAAGATGAAACGCGCTCCTGATGCACTGTTGAAGTCACCACGAAGGATATAATAGCGTGATGTTAGGTGTTGTAATGGAGAAACATAACATCCTTCACGAATATTTGCATTTAAAAAGCTTGATTGTTGACTGTGAACCGAAAACGCACGCAAATGAACGTTTTAATGCGAGATTTAATCACGATCAGTAGGACTTTTTTTTTTTTGTGTGTCTATTCATTAGCTTGGATCCACCGTTACACATCAAAACAATGGGCAAGACAGATGCAAACGCGCCAAAGAAGAAGACTCATCAGATGTTAGCCACTTTGGGGGGAGGTTCGAAGCAAAGTCATGTTAGAGAAAAGTAAAACAATTATCAGGAATCTGTTATACAGCATTTATGTGCTGTCTGAAAGATAAATTGAAGGAAAAATGGCCAAGATTAGCACCAAAATGTGTTCTTTTATCAGGACAACGCGCGTTCCATACATCGACAGTTGCACGCATTGGACTTTGAATTGGTTCCTCACAAAGTTTGTCTCCCAAACTTTGCCTCAGGCTATTTCTTCGTGCTTCCGAACTTTCGGAAGAAAATTTCATCGAATGAGGATTCAGTTATTTAACTTTTTTTTTCTGATAGGATGAAAATAGGTCATTTGCTGGACCGAATTTATACAGTCGCTAAAGAATATGTCGAAAAACTGGAGGAAAAAGTAACTAACTTGCTTTTTCATCAAATTCTTCTTATCTCCGTACAATGTACACATATTCCAGTCAATAAGTATTTAACAAAATTATGACAAGTTCTTTTCGTTATTATGAACACTGATTTATGAGTGTTTATAAATGTATATGTAATTTTTATAAATAATTGGGATAATTTGTTTCAAGTCATACATTTTTTCCCTCAAGTATTGTCGATGGCGATATACACGGTTAATTAAAAGTCCCGCACTAATAAACAACCTTAGAATCATGTTGTTCAATGACATGAAATTCTGTGTGTGGGGATATCCGTATACTGAAAACTAAAAAATGGTTTATGGATTAAACCGGAAGTAAATCCAACTATCTTAATTTTAATGGAGCGCCCACTATATTTTTCCAATATTTTTCATTAATAGATTTTCAAAAAGGGCCACACTAGACTTTTGTACAAATTTGTTGTTGCTAAAACAAGAAAAAAAAAAGTATCGGAAATAATAAAATGCCTCTTTTATTTACTTTGTTTTGTCAGTAATACCATAAAAAATATCCTTTGTTTATATCCACGGAATTATGTTTATTGATACAGAAAAACATAAGGGATCAAATCTGATTTCTAGGGTGTTAAATACTTCTATCTGATGTTCAGCGAAAGGAAAAGGACACTAATTTAATTGTGGTTGGCTATGGAGAGAAGGAACGGTCTTATCGAGAGGTGGCGAATTCATTTAATGATATGCATTCGGATCGCAATCCAATTCCACATACAACATTAATAAGGGTCATAAAGAAATTTCCTCAAACTGGCGGCGTAAAGGACTTACCAGGATCAGGTCGCTCGATAAGTGCAACTGATGAGAATGCTTCATTGGATGTTCTCCACGTGCAAGAAAATTCAAAATGTTTCTACCACAAATTTGTCGTTAAAAACAAATATAAGACAAAGTTCCTCATTGAAAATCCTTAAAAGAGCCAAGCAACATCCTTATAAAATTCAACGTTTTCAGGAATTATAGTTTTGTGAAATAATGATGAGCGCATTAACATCAATTCAGTTTATCTCAGACAAATTGTGTTCTCAGATGAACCACATTCTGCCTGGATGGATTTGTCATCAGACACAACTGCCGACTCTAGTCAGACGTAGATTCACATGGTTGGAATCCACAAAAACTCCATATGATCATGCCATTGGTCTCTTCTTTAGAGAAATGCAAAACGCTAATAGATATTTGATTTTGCTCAGAAATCACATATTACCGACTATTGCAAACTTATTCCACATCCAGCCAACAATAGGTTACACAGAAATGACATCTATTTCCAACAAGATTGAGCTCCAGCTCTTTACGGGCAGAATATTCGTCGGCACTTAAATGCATTGGTAGGAGAGGGACATAGACACCAGCAAGACACCCAGATTTGTCCTATTGAATTTATTCTTTGGGGGTCATTTGAAGTCAGTAGTATATCGAAAAGGACTGAACAATTGGAGTATCGAATTATAGAATCCTGATGAAGTGATTCCTTAATTGGTTTCTATGATCGACTGGCAAATTGTCAAAGAGCAGAGGGCTACAAGTTTGAACACACAATTTAGACTATGAACTAGCTTTGTTTTGTTTATATTAAGGAAGAAGCATTTTATTATTTGCTACACTTTTTCATTTTCTTTTTATTTAGCAAAAATAAATTTGAACAAACGCGTGAGTAACTTTTGAAAATCATTTAATGAACATTATTTGAAAATATAATGGGCATTTCATTTAAAATAAAAGAGTTGCAGTCACTTCCGGTTTATCCGGAAGTAGAAAAATGTCTGATATAAAATTTTAATTCTCAGTATATGGCTATCCCCTACACTGAGCTCATATCACTGAACCACATGCTTCAAAAGTTATTTAAGTAGTGGGGGACCTTTACCTAACCTTGTATGCAAGGTGTATAATTTTTAAAATATGTATGCTAAAACGCAAACATTTATGTGTTCTATGTACAAACTTCTTCTGTGCTTGAACCTTGGAATGCAATTAAATGTTAATTTTATTGTTTAATGTTTAAAGACACTGGATGGACTACTTCTAGTAAACCTTTCCTATCACTGAATTGTATGTGACAGGCGTATCCTGCAGCTCTGTTTGTAAACACCGACATAGTATGTTGCACTACTGACTGTCAGTAATACTTTTTCTGAAGTTTAATTATGACACTGGTCTCATTTTACGAAGAAGTTCATTGTGGGAATTACTTTTGGGATGAACCTTGTAAATATAAAAAACCCTAATTGATGATAAATGTTGGTGAATGTCAAACGAAACAGATCACTCGAATAAACTGAAAGGCATAACATGTCAACTTTCTCAGTAAACGCTAAAGCAACGTTTGCATCATTGGGTAATTTGAGTTTTTAAGAGTACGTTCAGAAGGTTTATACAATTACACTATGTTGCAAGCCAAATTTAAATATTTTAATTATCAGAAGGATTGATTGAGAAAACATAATGAAGTATGAATCAGTGGTACCGAAAATACGAGCGTGACGTTCACACATAGGCAACTGTGGTCCTGCTTATTTACTGCACGCTTTATTTAGTTCCCAGAAAGGGATGGTGTGGTAGAGAATACAACGCTCCTTCTTTCTCCGATGATGTATTTCCTGTTTTCTGCTCTGCCCCACTAACATTTAGTGCTCCCTGATCCTAGGGGGAACGCCCTCGGTCTGCGTGTGGTATTCTGTTACAGTCCACCAGATTCACCTCCAGTAATGTGAGATTTGCCTTGTACAATAATTGTAGTACAGGCTTTGTTTCGTATGCACTCTCTGCAGAATGATAACCTGACGGTATGGGGATAAAACTAAATGTAGAAACTTGTGGTTCAAATTATATGTAAATAATTATAGACTTTTAAATTATCTGATAGGATTTTTGTTTTGTTTGTTTTGTTTTGTTTGTTTGTTTTTCGTCATTTTGAAACATCTAGTGTAAGATTTAAATGACTGGTGCACAGTCAACATTCCAGAGTTCCCAAGGCTACATCTCGTGTTGCTTTCATAACTACAGCAAGCCACAAAGATACCAGAATATGAAGCTTTCAGAGGGAGTTGTATTATTTTTCTATATCAAAGGCAAGTTTCATGAAATATTTTCGCGTTGTACTCAAAGTAAAAATGAATGTTTAAAACAAGGAAGGCTAGTCTTGGGAAAACAAAAGAACAAAATTCAAATATGCCAAAGAAAAATGCAACGCACGGTCCTGGGAATAACTTTGAAGGACAAAATACCTACAGTATTAATAAGCCAGTTATCTCAGATAACAGACATCGCACAAATAGCCACTAGAAACAAATGGCAAAGGGGCGGTCACCTCGCAATGATGCAGGACAATAGGTGGACCTACAAGATCTCCATGTGGGATCCCCGGATAGGAAAACGGACACAAGGCAGACCCGGAAGAAGATGGACAGACCTCTTCAAGGAACATGCAGGTCAAAGGTAGCAAGAGAAAGAGAAAAATGGAAATCTCTCGAGAAGCAACTAGTGCAGTGAGAAGTGGAGTAACCAAAGAACAAATCAGTCAGGGTGTCTGTTTAAGCATAAGAACAACTAGCGTGGAATAGCTCACCACGTTAGGAAAAAGCGAGCCTTCCCTACTTGTTAGGAGGCCTTTGCCCTTACCGGACACAATATTATCTTTATTTATCTTTATTTTTTAACTGTCTTGGCTAATTATGATTGTTGATATTTACTAACCTGCAAAGAAAATCGCACATAGAACAATGTAAATGTATTATACATCTGAATCCTCCAATGTTAATTACAAATTTACAACTTTTCAAGAGAGCGATAAAACATAGTCCTTTATGTATGTATTCGTTAAAACAAAGTATTCTTTGTGGTGTTGTTAGAAACCTATTAGACACGTATGCAGACTGCCTGACATATTGAAAAAATCTAAATGTTTCCGATTTATAACAAAATTGTAAAACTTGACAGTTCCTTTTAACATAGCGTTAAATAATAAAGGAAGCAAAGTTAATGTTATTATGTGAATACAAATTTTTTATCATAAACTTATTGAATACTGAAATCTTCACACAAATATACATTGCTTGACATGTTAGTTTAGAAAGACAAGTAACATAAGACAAACAATTGCTATATGTATGTTGTCCATTTGTTTTTCTGCTCGAGTTCTGTTTACTGCTTGGAAAGCTGCACTTGAGTTACTCTTTGCGCCAAGCCATAATTTCATCATAAATTTCCTATGAATCCGAAATGTGACATACGACAGTATAGATTTTTTCTAGGTCTTGAATCTTCAGAAGACTGATAGGCACTTTACCAGAATATGTGTTAGGAATATTGTACACAGTAGGTAGACGCTTGTGTGCAAGGGGAAAAGTATCGCATCAAAGAATGGTTTGGCCCCAAAAGTAAACTCCTTAAAAGAAAAAGGTCCAAACTGCATTTTTTGCCTAAGGGGTAGAATTTTCCTTCCTATATTTAGTGGGCAACCAGTTGGTGAAATCTAAAACATCATCAGAGGTGACAGCTTTTATTGTTGGGATTGGCCAGAATTTCTGCATTACCTTTAAGGGTATACATTCTATCAACCGTTTAAAATTCTTCTCAAAAACACCAAACACAAGATCATATGGTAGGAAAATGCCCTTACTCAGTGGAGTGATGAGTCGCTTTATTAAGACGTGCTAAATCAAAAAGGCCAAGGTACATTCTTATTAGTTTGTGGTTTCGGTTCTGACCTGGACGTGCGTCAGAAAATAAATGCAACCTTTTCACATCAGAAGCCTTGAATTTTCAATATGTTCAAATAAAAATGATGCTACTTCATTTCCTCTCACTCAAGATAAACACACAAAACAGCTGACGGAGTTTTCAGTTCATACACACAAAAGCATTGTTATTGATGTACTGTTCTCCAGAAACTCTGCAATTATTAATTGCTACTTTTCGGAATTATTCCCCATTATAGTATGTTATATCCACTAAAAGCTTCTGCATCTACAACAAAATGAAACAAATGACGTATGAAAACAAAATAATTAGGAAGGACTAGATCTTGTCAACTTAAAACAATGCTGTGTTAAAAGTAATCAAGTCAATAACTTGTGAGTTTTAACATTGCATTTTAAAAAACCAGACTGTGCTGAATTACTGTGTTGGGAAACTCAGATTTGGTTCTGTTTAACGCAGTTGGATGCAGTTTTACCTTTGAAATGGTTTCTGAGAGAAAAATGAAAATTGCATTTCTTGACCTCAAATTTATTTTTTAACGGACAATAATTTTTAGTTTATTAGGTTTGTATTTTTTGCTGCAGAAAAAATTATATCAGAATTATCCTAAAAGTAACGGACAGCTTTAGAACAAGGCACTTAAAAATCACTCTTGACGTGCTGCCAGTTGCATAGCTTGGCTTTTCGTTTATGGTAGGTTGAACCACAGGATGGCAAAATTAATAGAAAATATAACTTATGCTAAATATACACAAATCATAAAGTTTTACGTTCAAAATAATTGACTTATGACGTCAATTAAATTAAACTACGTAGATATTAAAAAAATGTCATATTCCAAGACTCATCCTTAAATCAATTTGTACAGAGCTCATTCCTCCAGTTCCTGTACTAACCAAATGCAGTAATCGGTTTTGAAATAAATTCTTGACAATTTCACTGAATATTTTAAATGCTCCTTTCTTTATAATCCTAATAACCAGAGTCCGCCAGTTAGGAAAACGCCTTTTCTACCTCGGTGGATATATTTAAGAGCCAGGTAGAAGTGAAGATATTTTCGTATATTTGGTATCGATAATATCAGTTTTTATTTTACTTTTTATAGCATATAAAATCATTTTTGTTTGCTTTGAACCATTATGGATTTTTCTGCGATTATTACCTGATTTTCAAAAACTATTTTTCTTCTTTATTTAAATGTTATATACAGAGTTTCGTTAAGAAAACAAAATGATTTAATTTTTGGATTTCAGGTAAACCGCCCTCTTAAAAGTCTGATTTCGCTGATTTTCGGAAACTATTTTTATTAAATTATTTTAACAACACATGCCGATTTTAGTTGAGAAAAAACAAAAATTCCGGCCGATAGAACGATTTTGAAAATTTCTCTTTAGGTTAACCCCCGCCCTAATGGTACAATTTTGCTAGTTAACGAGCTCGATGAATCATTTGTTATTTTATTGTTATACTCCTAGTTTCGTGGAGAAAAAACAAAAATTACGACCGCTAGAGCGTTGATTTTGTTGTTGATTTGTTTTATTTACGGACGCTCATTAACATCTCTGATTATAAGTGTTCCATTCAACTCGAGGCGTAAAAAGGCCGATACATCTAGAGGCCTCTTATTGCAGGCTTGAACTTCTTTTATGTGCCGTAAATCTACGACATAGAACCCACGGCTTTACTTCCCTTCCGAAGGAAGCCATACTTAAAATGTTTACGCCCGAAAAAAATCCATCGATCCTGGTCGGGATCGCACCATTCTAGAGCGCATACATACATATACAAAATGTTCATGAACTACACCGAAATAATTCCAGAGAATGTGGAGATGACTTAGACAGGTAATTTGAGATAGAAAATGTGTGCTCTATCTGTTCAAATTTCGAGCTATGGTTATAAGTTTCCAAAACTCCAGTACGCCACTGGCTAATGAAGATGCCCCTCGCAAGCATAACACCGTGATAAAGAGAGGTTTCTGAACGTGTCATTCTGACGCAATGGTAATAACATTAAAGATTCAATATTATAACAATTATTTCCACATTTAAAAAAATTAATACAACCTTTATTTCTCAAAATTTTAATTCAATTAGTTTAATCTTATAATCACTATTAACGGATCTATTAACTAATTATTATAAGTAAGAGGTAGTCATTTGTTTTCGAGTTCCACTCTCGTTCAGCACATTTTTTTTTTCTGACTAAGGCCCAATAATGCAGCTTTTAGCCAATGTTTTAAGTTGACATTTCAATTTATATACTTAAATCTTAACATATCAATTCATATAATTACAACTCTGTAGTTATTTTGTACTTACCAATCAGAATCACGTCCTGAGTATTTAGGCATATTAAGTTTAAGGCATCGTGTTAGTAGTAAGCTTATTAGCCATTGTATGTTGATAACACATTCCTTGATGAGAAAGAGAACAAAACTTGAAAGTATTAAGTAAATTTAATTCATAATTCTTTAGTATGCATGTCGCAGCACTTCATATTAAATGAAGACAAAAATCTTACAGCATAACAAGAATTGAACCCGCGGCTGCGGAACATAAGCTTTTGTATTACGCATACGCCAAACAAATTATTAAAAGAGCTCCCTGTAGAGTAGGCTACATTTACATTTATTTAGTTGATCTTGGCTGCATAATACAGGAAGGCAATCAATAAGATGTTCAGTGTCGCGGACCGTCCTCGTATGCTAATCTAATTTACTTTAATTTTAAATTTTTGGTAACAATTTTAATTATGAAAGCGTTGTGATGTTGCTGACTGTTACCCCACTTTTTATTTTAACATTTATATCTTTTTAAAATATGAAAGTATATTTTATTAAAGGAATAGCTCCAAAACAAATCTTTTGATGCTTTCAAGTCCCACAACATTTTCGACGAGTATTACAGAACAGAAATAACAACGAAACATCGTATGAAACTCTTGGGCAAGATCTTCAGCTGTTTCCCGCTTTGAGAAAGATGGCGTTTCGCGACTTTTTGTTGCAAATACGTCTGAGAGGTGGAGGGCTGGAAGATCAGCGGGCGACAACAGCTCTCGAGTCCCCGCTCTAGTGGTACTAGGACAAGAATCTGCTCCCCTGCACTTCGCCTCGGATTACGCGGGAGAGACTTCCTCAATTTTACCCTTGATTCATGGAGGATTAAAGCATCCCTTCTTCTAGTCATCCGAAAAAACAATGCCCGTGTTATGTAAGGTTGGGAGCATAGCTAAACTTAGAAGACGTCAAGCTGTGGTGCTGCTAACGGGAGGATATGAATACTACTGCCACATTTCTTTATTGCAAACGAGAATCGCTGTAAAACTAATGCGCGCTCTTTTGTTTTACATTGATGCATTCTCATGTTTTAACAAGTTATTTGGTTGCGTTCTTAAATTTTGTAAAGAAGAATGTCGTTTTAGTAGCATTTCTGTAATATGACGCCACGATTAGAATGTAAAGATTAAAGAGATAGAACGAACCATACGTATATGATGTCATACTCTGATAAAGGCGAAGACTTTAAAGCAATAAAAGTAGGAAATGAAGCTGCTTAAAAGGGCACTATATTTTTTAAAATAGGCATTTAAAACAGACCCTCAGTGCTTTATTTATAGTCGCTTTGACTACATTGGTCTTCTCTCGTGACGTCTGTAAGTTGTGGACTAAATACTGTAGGTGTAAGCCTGTAGATATTTAAATGAAATTAATTAATGATGGCGCCAATGAGCCCGGAGTCCTTGGCGCCTTAAAGTAGTCATTTACCTTTTCAGAGTAAAAAAATTCTCCGAAAAATCCTTGATAATTATTCCGAATAGTTCATGCAGCACTTAGGTTCTTGTTGCATTCACTTTTGTTTATCATGACTGGTTATGATAACTGCCGCTATATGATATTACATAAGTTTTGCTGCAGTTAAAGGAGTTTGCCACCACTACAACTATTTGCTTGCTAACACAGTATTCTACAATCCGCAATCAATTTATATTTACAAAAAGGAGGCGAGCGTAGGCCGTCGGGCCATAGCGAGCCACAGCAAACCACTGGGTCCACCGGTTTCTAGGATTTACCCAAGATTAGGTTACGTTTAGCGCGCGCGCGCGCGCGCGTGTGTGTGTGTGTGTGAATTAATAGCCAATGCTATTTTTTTCGAGCTGTTCGCCAAAATTCCGCTAGAATCCCAGTTATGTTGTTCATTCATATCCGTACTAATGGAAGTGCAATCGTCTCTAGTAGGAGGAGCAATACGTGGTGGGGACTGTGGGATAGGGTAATAGCTGGTAGAACTCCAGTAACACATTTATAAATATAGGATAATGTTTTTTAAACCTTTCTGATCAAAATATGTTGTTCCTTATTACAAAGCTCAGTTTTTCAGTTATGTTTCAACTTTATTTTATCATTTTTTACCATGTGTTGTCTTATTGCATCTGAATTGCGATGAAACTATTGCCGTGTGCAAAAGCGGCATTAGTACTGGAAGAACTAATCGGAACTGTAACAAAAACCTTACCCAAACTCCGACTTAGTATCGTAATGGCTACCATTAAACCACGGAGACGTTTCTAAGTTTTGGTGTTAACTTTTAACCAATGAATGGCTCTACTTGAGGAAGAATGGTTGCAGAGCTATTTTAATTTTTTGAATGTGAGAGCCAGTATTTCGCTGCCGTTCCAAATTATATATCTCACATTTTATATGAAAAAAAATGTTTCTTTGAAAATACAGATAAGACACAGTGACTTTATACAAAGCAACTACAGGCATATCAGTCCTGTTACCTCTCCCAAGGCAGCTGGTGGTGGTGGTGGTGGTGGTGGTGGCAGTAGCAGTAGCAATGAATTAACTTTCTCCTTCCTCCCGTCATGTCGGAAAAAATTAATGCCATTAATAAGAATTTTAAATGTATAATTACAGGGCACTAAATAAGAGAAATGTACAATGCAATACACATATATATTTTTTTAAACAACAGAAAAAAATAAAACAAATACATTTAAAATATATAAGTACATTATATGTTATATCCCCTCTAGCTAGAGATTTTCTCTTGTTCAACTTATCCTAATAAACTTGTATAGACCCTGCCAATTATTCTTATCCATTACCAAATTTAGACATACCGCCCTACTCCCTCTCGACCTCACAACGTTTTTCGAAGAGAATCTGCGACCTCCAGCACTCTGTAGCTTCACATTCTGCAAGAATTTGTATTCAATTTTCCTTCTTACCACACATAGGTCACATTCTTTCGCCTGCTTCATCCGTCATTTTCTGCGCTTTCCATCTCGCCAGGCCATTGTCGCTGTCTACTCCTGTCTTGCATTTAAATTTGCTCTCCTCCCCCATGTACCTTTTAGTTCTGATTGTAATTCCAGCGACACTGTTAGAACACGCAGCTTCCACTATCTGCCTAGCAATATCCTTCTAACTTTCCTCCAAATATTTCTTCTATTTCCATTTCCCATCTCCCACATCTACCCTAGTCCTATTCCTTCCAAAACCCTTTTTATAGAGATGCCTAGTTTCCAGGTTTTCCAATTTGCCTGATATCAAATGAATTTTAACGTTGTGTCTGTCCTTCTCCCTTATTAAGTCTAACTAGTATTTCATTTCCTGATTTAAAAAAAAATATTGTATCACCAATACTATCAATTCAACAGTGGTTACTTCCAGCGAAAAGTACGTAATATCCGCCCATTTGATTCGATTTCTCGCAATTATCCATAGTTACAATGAAAATAAGTACCTATCTTATGACAGACGTTGGAAATATTGTTCCGAATTTGAATCAGTTTAAATATAAAGCATAAAAGCTCATTGTTGTCCATGAATTGCAGGCAGTTGATCCTGATATTGGGGTAAATTCCTATAGTCGGGTGTATTACGTAAGATTATTTATTTTTAATCGTGTTTAACGCCAATTTTTACTTCTGAGGCTCCACAGGGGGGTGGATACTGATTATACATGAGATGAAATGATAAATTAGGAAAGGAGTATTTTTTTAAGTAAGGAAGCGTTCCAGGCCAAGTTTAAGTTTAGGGTATCTCCCCGGCATTTGCCATTTATGAGAACTGAGAAAAACCTGGAAAAAACCCTATTCAGGGAGGACGGTCCTGGTGGGAATCGAACCCTAGACCTCATGAGTTCGCGCCTTAACGACCTCAGCCACCCGTGGCGATCTCGTAAAGTTAATGATAGAGATATTGATCCGTATTTAATGTCTTTACTGGTGAAACATCGGTCCATTTACATGATCATGTTTGCATGCAAAATAACAGGTTTCGGAGTACAGAAACCACCAATTTTGTGCACGAAATCCCTTTACATGATGAGAAAATCGTATATGATGAGCAGTAAAGGCATCATAGGTTCTATCTTTATTGAAAATATCATAAATGCACTAAAGGTAGAGGAATGACATGGTAAATTTGAAAAATAAAACGCATGGTGCAAACCCCCAAACACTAGAGTAACAGAAAGAAAATAACAAAAGAGAAACTGACTCAATTTCGGTAGACGAACCGATCCATGAGAATGACACTTTGTAAAAAAAAAAAAAAAAAAAAAAATATATATATATATATATATATATATATATATATATAAATGTGGGGTAGAAGGACACCATTTCCTACATCTCCTATCATAAGGAGCGTACTTAGGGTCCATTTTAATTAATTAGGAGAAGTTGCGCAAATGTTACGTACAGTTAAACGGGAGCTACCGCTCTGACTGCAGACCTCAAGACCTGACATGAAACGGAAGATAAAATCGTGAAATACTCTGTAACTAGCAACTACTGAGAATTAGGTTTCCTGTACGAGTGTATGTACATCTTCACAACATGCCTTATATAATTTTTTTTTCCTCTTTTCGTCGTAAAATTTGGAAGTTTGTTAATCTACTGCTTGTACCGAATTTTTTTAGGCATTTTCACTGAAACTGAATTTTTTGGGCATTTTCACTGAAACTAAAAACTATATAAACTACTTGACAATACAAGAATAACAAAACTCCACATGACGTACTACCCCCAACGTAGGATCCTAAATCGTATTGAACCATACTAAAATTCAAACCTCACACGCTATTTATAAAATTGTCTTTTGGACAAGTCTTCTTATTTAGAAGAATAAAATAATGTTACCAATCATTCTTAAGTCTCATGAACACACCAATCTTTTTCTACACCAGTAGTTTTACATAATGGATGTAATGAGACTTAATAAACATTGGTAATGATAGATAATAGTACTAGTAATTTTTGGAACACATACATGTAAAACTGAGTGCTTACAGCAATATGTAAATATTCTGCAGAAAAGTATGTAACAGAAATATTTTAAACATTATAAATTACGAATGCTTTCACTAATACTGTTAGTTTGTAGGATATTCAAAACGGGCCGCTTGTTACAGTTAAGAGTACTTAAAACATGATGTAAATATTCTTTAGCTCAATTTCTGGAAGTACTGGCGTTTTCCACTGCCTACGAAATGACCCCAAGACATCTGCATTGCAAAAGAAATGAACAATCTCGACTGAGCTCGGACATCTGCTTTTCGGACATGTCCTGTGAGATACTCTTCCTTTCCTTATGTGTCGTTGAGAACCACGCGAAGTGGCAGAGATTTAAAAAAAAAAAAAAAAAAAAAAAAACCGGTCGTGTAACAGCCTCATTCCTCACGAGACTTCAGAATTCTTTTACCTTGTAGAGGATCCAGACCATACACCGGAAAGGTGTAACCTACCCACATTTTCCACAAATGTAACCCAACACGTAACCTTGAACTAGCGAGCGGAACTGTTTCACTGTCGCAAAGTAACAGCTGGAGACGTTGTGGCGAAACTGCGTATTAAATCATTATCAAATGTTTATCAATATCAGAACAGAATGCACTAATGACATTAGAATCATTTATACAGCGTGTTAAATTAACTGTACACAATAATTTCACATGTTGTGGAAGGGTCTTAGGCAGGCGTATTTGAGAAGGGCATCTGATTTGCTTGTACAAATTCAAAACTATGGCATTAAATTTCTAAAGTACCAGTACGCCATTTACTAATGAAGCTTCTATTTGAAATACCACACAATAATGGGGAAAAAGTTGTGGAGCATGTCTGTTTGATGTAAATAAAATCGGGCCATTGTTATCAAGTGTCGATTGTACTTTATTATTATTATTATTATTATTATTATTATTATTATTATTATTATTTATTCTGCACCAAGCTGGGTGGCTCAGGCAGAGACGCATTCGGGAGTTCCCAGTTTCATATCCCTTGGGGCCGGTCATCTTGACCCCTGGTTGCTTAGACGAATTTTGGGGTAAATCTTTACTTTCCGCGAATGTTCCGTTCTCCCATTTCTCATCATTTCATTCCGTTGGTTCTCTTACCAGGGCAGTGGGCTGGTATGGTGTAACTGGCGTGCACTTTGTAACAGTTTCTGCACCGGCTTCTGGTATGGAAGCGGACCATTTTGGGTGAGGAGCTGTCCACCGGCACCAAGGGTGTTAGATCAACGACGTAGATATGGAAATCTCTTTTCTGCCTTCTCATTTAATACTTACAGACAAGAGAGACAAATTATTGGTGACATTTTTGAAAATACGTTTATAATATTCTTTATTGTAAGGCAAACCACAGGAAATATGAGACTACTATTACACAGTTTGATAAATCTTTTTTCCAAGTTATCTAAATAATATCATGTCTTCATCTAACGTTTATTTCGAATAATTGTTTTTTTTAAGTTTATTTGAAAAAATGAAACAAAGTATACACTGTGCCAGTTAAACAATGATATTTTGATTTTTCCTATGATGAAAACAATATTTTCATGTTTTCTAATAACTATTTCAGGTACTAAATTCGAGAAACTTCTCAGATCGTATATTCGTTCTGTTAGTTTAAATAAGATATTTTTAAATTCTAATTTAATAGGCATTAACTATGTACAGTTTAATGATCTAAGTCCATAGGCACCCACCTTGCTCTAACCTTATTCATGTTTAAATGTTCGTGAATAATTCCAAGGACTGTTGTTTTAGAAACGCCCCACCTTGCTGCTATTTGCGTAACTTTGAGTCGATTAAGGGATTGTGAAAGATAAAATTATAATACAGTATATTTCAATGTTTATTTTCAGTTTTATAGTGCATATTTCTTACTTTTTAGAGCCAAAACTTTTTAATGACTAAAAGTATAATTTCTACCGATAATATTTAAAATGCTTGACTTTTTTCATTTAATGTTTTCCCTCCTTATAAATGCAACTGAAAAAAAATTATTGACTTCTAAATACCTAATTTATGCTAATTTTATGCATGTATGTTTTTATTAAATTTAGTGGGTCATGTAATTCTTAGCCTGAAAATAAAGCAGTAAAATTTTCATTCACGTGTCATACAGGGTTACAGAGAAAATTGTAATGAAATGTACAAAATAACAAGTTTTGGAAAAATGAGCGAGCAATGACTTGAAGTTGGAGGGTCATTATCCGTAATTCACATCGTTTTACATTTCCTCGCTTTGTTTTAGTTTCTTTTCTTGTCTCCTTCTAACCCAGGCCTCTTGAAACATGTTTTGCATACTCCTTTTAGCGTCGATGACCCTTCTATCATCTATCGCCTTTGGCGCAATTTTCATGCCCTCCACATCTATCCCAAGCTGGTCATATATTTTCATTCCGCTTTTAAGGTGATGGCTCTAACATAATCGTTTTGGGGGATGCGTTCCGAAGTTAAATGGTGAGAGCTTTAATTGGGATTCTGGGTGCAATCATGTAAACATTTTTCTTTACTCAGATTTATGACAAATGACTTAAAATTCGCAGCATGAATGTGATGCTTAAAGGCAGAGCTGCGCTTTACAAAAGAAAATGTATCATGATTTGGAATGAAACAAACTTAAGTGAAACTATCTGAGAAAACCATAAATTCTGAACAATTCACTTCACTTTTATAATATATTAATGGCATGTAATAAAACATGCCATCCAATTTTAGATAAATCTATCACATGTTTTCAAAAAAAAAAAATTGTATTTGTGCCAGTTCTAATAAAATGCTTATTGTGGCGCAATTTTCAAAAATTCGGAAAAATAACTGCAGTTCCCTATTCCGAACACAGAGTAGAGAGAAACGATCTGTTTTTTGCACTTGAATAAAATATTATTTTAGGAATAAATGTCTCGCTTGTACTTTGTTACATTTTGTTCTAATTTTAAATATAAATTAAATATGGCATGATCAAATATATTTTTCTTCATCAATGTGCATTTTGTTATAGTGACTTTTATTAATCCATGTCTCAAGAGCCTCTGGTAAAATTTTCAAGATGATTGATGAAATTTAGCACTGCAAGGAACAATTTGAATTTCCATATGTGCATGAAAAGCACATTGAGAAAAACGATTTTTGATGTTTAATAGATTAGGGATATATAGTCACGTGACAGCTTTTAACGTAAAAATAGGATAAAGAGCTACGCTACATGATTTTAAAAGAAATTAATTTAATCTGCAAAAAAATCATTATTGGGTCAATTTTTACATTTTTCACAAGTTGGTTTTAATATATTCATGTTGGTGGTATGTTTTCTAGTGTGTGTTCCTTATCCAACGTTATTTTAAATGTATAAATTAAAAAACCTTAGAAACATAAAATCCCAATGTGTCATTTTTAAAAATCTGGGAGTTGTAGTTTTATTTAAGTTAAAAATTGATTTTTTCACTCTGAAAACTAGCCAGAGCCCGTAAGAAAATTCTAATTTCCCACTACTGGCATCTAAACAATGGTTTTTAATTCATTGCTCGAAACACATTTCGAATTAAAGTGAATTATGAGGGAACGAGTACATGGGGCTACATGTGGTTATTAAGAGCTAAAATGAAAATAAATAGTAATTAGCTAACTCAGTGTTTAAATTAACCTCCCTTCATACATATACCTTTTCCCCATTCACAGAACAATTTATATTCCTTTTCATAAAACGAAACCGATTCCTTCAGAACTAGTGGAGACATGTTTTTTAACATCATTTAAACATCTTCAGGTACAAATATATAATTTTCTTTCGATATTTTCATTCAATAGACCCATACATTCAAAGAATTCCAGAATATTTCAAGCTATTTATTCAGTATCTGTAATATTTAATTGAAATTAAATATTCTTTTGTTACATAAATATTAAAATTATTTTCATCTGTACTTATTTAAACTGGCATACTGTAAGAGATGACTTGAAATTGCTGGAATTAACGTCATTTTGGTTTTTTTCACTCTTCTCCCCCTCCCACATTTGTTTGGCTGTTCGCCCAGCAGAGGCAGTGTGATCACTTGCAGAACAGTACACGATCGATTGATGTTAATGTTGAGATAGGTAAAGCTCGAAAGCACGTCCTTTTGGAGGAAAAGTTACGAGATAGCAGCAACACGTCTCACTCTTGCTATAATGACACGTCGAATTTCCGCTGCGATAAAACTCTCCTCACTAGGCCAAGCTTCAGGGCTCTGTTTGCCTTGCGTTGTACTCGAAACGCTGGGCACAAATCAGAGGAGAGGAAGAGCGAGAGGGTAAAGCTTTAAAGATGGTTTTAGGTTACTGGGATATTTAAACAGAAGTTTCACCAAATGTGCTGAAATTAGTGATAAAATGTATTTAAAATATTTAAGATCGAGATGTGATATATTTTAATTTACCTGATTATTATACATTGTCTTTTTTAACAAAGTTTGTTAGCGAACAGTTTTTTGTATACAATGCTGTTAATTGATTTCAATATATCATAAACGTTTTTAATCATATAAGAGAAACAAAAATAAATAAAACAGCTCAGAAGTATGTTTATTACGCGAAAAATACAATAATGGAGGCAACATATAATAAAATCTCTCGTATCCGCAAACTCGATAACAGAGGCAACATATAGTAAAATCTCTCGTATCCGGCAACTATGGAACAAAGCCGAGTTTGAGCACTTTTATATGAATTTTTAACATTAAAATTTGAAAACCAAAACTTTATTTTCAATACTTAACACTAGTTAGTTCATTAATATTGTCGTATCTGATGACAATGTTAATTGGTAGACATATGACGCCGAGAACAGGGTAACCAACTCGCAACGATTGCAACTAAGAGGGCGATGAAATTGCAGCGAGCGATAATTGCTCCATTAATTGTGTCCTATTAAGACTCTTTTCTATTATACCCAACTGATCTAAGTTCTGTTTAAGGATAAGAACCTTTCGCTTTACTTTACGGAATCCATCGTTCAGCAGCGGGTTAATCCACAGGCGACTGCTACCTTATCAAGCTCGCTATTTTATGTATGAGCTGTGAAGCCATGCAGTGTTGGCCTTACCACTCTCGCTACTGTTGCGTTCATACGGTACGCCTATGATGCTATTAGAAGACAACGAAAGTTCCACCAAAATAACCGCGTGTCTAAAATTGCTATTTTTTCCTGCTTATACTAATTGAAAAAGTGCCGTTACTTTGGTATTTTCGGTGATTTGGGTGCCGAATACGAGGAATTTTATTTTTTATCCATTGCAGGGAACAAAGTTAAATTTTCTTATCATTCAATTCTCTACCTTAACTTTAATAACTGCCTAACAAACCCTAGAACTTGATTTTTAAGTTCTTTGATCCTATCTCTTTCCCCCTTATCCACTTCTTGCTATAACAATTTGAGCTCACTCGCTCGCTACTGTAAAGCCAGTTGCGTCCATACGCTGCATCTATGACGCTATTAGAATACAATGAAATTTTCACCAAAATGACTGCGTAGCTAAAATTAATATAGCGCTATTTTAGTATTGCCGGTTATTTGGGTTCCGAACGAGAATTATACTGTATGTCCATTGCAAGGAAAACATTAAGGCTTCTTTTCCTTCATAACTCTACCTTAAGTTAAAGACCTACCTAGCAAATGCTATGCTTTTGGCTTATTAGTCGTAGAGAGTATTCTTTCCCATTTGTGAGATAATTTCCCAGAGATGGTCTAAGCTTTTTAAATTATCTCTGTCCATTTCATTCCATAACAATTCGATAAAGTTACGTTCCAAACTTTGGGACAGTCAACTCATATGAAGTGTAGGCCGGAAGAACGATGAGGGTCCAAATAGCAAACTAAAGAGAAAAAGAATGTTTAAGTTTAAAACGCATTGCTACAGTATGTATGCTTAATCCCATCACTTTAATTAATTTTAGTTTACCTTAATACATTGTCATTTAACAGAGAGAGGAAAATATTTGTAATATTGAAAATGACAATTTAAAAAATAATAAATATCATCATTGATCACAAAAAATGTAAACAAAATTTAGACAATGTCTTAATCGTATTATGTGAGACTATTGTTGCAACAGCTGACCTTGTATTGTTCATGAGTTATTTCATCTGTGGCAGATATCCTGACTGAAATTCTTTGGATTGCAACATGATGTACCTGTAGAATGAAATATAAGCGTGTAATATTAAAAAAAAAAAAAAAAAGAGTTGATTACTTTTCATAATTCTTCATAATAGTTTTCTGACCTGTTGCAGGCTAATTACTTATCACATAATACAATTACCTTGCCATTAATTATCTCAATCATCCTTGCCTTGAATGTCTTGAAGTTGTTAACTTGTTACAGACCCCTTGGCTTCTTTTGAGATAAGTTTCTTTAGGTTCTGGTTCTGCAGGTCCTTGAACACTCTCTTCGATATTGGCAATATTCAACTGTATAACCTTTCTGGATATTGAAACTCACCAGCACCCAATGCAGGAATACCTTGTACTCTGCTCTTCTTTGTCCAGGTGACAACAGTCTTAAACCAGGATGAGAGATTAGATGAGTATTAGGATTTCTTTTATGGATCTGAGCATTTTCCTTTAAATTTAGGTTTTAAAAATTTTAAAACATTGATTGCTCACTCTCAGTAACTTTGAAGGGAGATGGCTTTTGTTTGGCAATTTTAATAACATCTGCACGTTCAGAAGGGAGTTCTTCTATACCCTTCTGATTAACCAGACCAATATTAACAACCCCTTAAGGGTGTTTTTTAAAACTTCAGTTAATTTCTGGACCTGCGTCATATCTTTAATACCCAAGTAACCCTCTATTAGTTCTGAACATAACCCAATAGATGGCAGCCCTAACTAAAAATGGCATTTTATGGACCCTCGTCGTTCTTCCCGCCAACCCTTCACATCTTTCAGCACTTTCTGATTTTCTTTACATGCAATGCACCTCATGCAGTATTCAAATTGATGTTTAGAATTGTAATGTTGCTACAAAGTGCAGCTTTCTCGATCAAATGCAACCAATGTTGTACTGCATTTTTTTATCACCGGGACCCGAAGATCCACTGTGTCAAATAGATGATATCTTGGCTGGATGAGTTCAGGGCACTTTGTGGCCTATAATTCAGTCATGCATGTAAACAACCGAGGGAAGAAAAGGAAATTAAGCCAATGGAACCCATCACGCTGAGTGGGAAGCTCGAACCCTACCGCTAAACTACGGCGGTGGTGTTTCATGATGCTGAAGAATTTATGATGTTGTTTCTGAACTATTTTTCCTTCAATTTTTATACTATTCCCAATTTTATTTACAGAAAACTTCTCCACAACGTATTGCACTATGTTTAACAAGTATCGGAACATACTTATGAGACACCTCTTCTTTATGTCGACGGATATAAATATTATTCTCATGGTACCAAATCTCTCGCATTTGAACCAATCAGCAGGTGTCCAGTGTGACGTCTAGCCCATAGGAGTCTGTTCTTTATGTTGAAAGGTTTTAGCATTGATTTCATGCCTCATTAGATTAGCTTCTGAAAACTTTTTTGCTGTTTCAAGTCTTCTTCTTAATTTCTACTAGTTATGCACACATTTGTGGTGTAGTTTTAAATGTGTCTCTTTTACTGGCAATTCTAATGAATTTATATGAATTTTTTTGTAATATTGCAACGCTATTTTGAACTTGGCACTGTTTTTATGGTGGGCAAGAATGAATTGCACGAATCGATAAATCTACCTTCCTCACTAAAATAGCTGTACGTTTTTCACCCTTGGAACCATAGCAACCATGTAATCCCTTTAAGCATTACCAAAAAAACTGAACTGTATACAAGTTTATCTAGTAGTTGATTAGTAATAGTACATGGGGAAAATACCGATGCCTAAGTGGCATAGGCTGATATGAATGGGGTTTGAAACGTATAGTTTCAGGGTCCTATAGTTGCTTTCCCTAACACAGAAACATTGCTCTTTTATCAAAGCAACACAGGTGAAATCATATGCTACTTATATAGTAATTGTGTTTCATTACTATATAATTATGTGTAATGATGTTCATAATAATGAATCTCACTTTATTTAAATGCCGATGTCATGTAAAAGAGCGGGTATATTGACATTTAGAGCGGTAATATTATAGGAAATAGAAAGTTAAGAAAATTCCTAAACCTGCTGGAAACGAATGCACTGCAATACAGAAATAAAAGAAAATTAAAAAATATGAAAAATACATTTACTGATTTTTGACACCTTATAAAGTTGTGAGATTCTAAATGTAACTTAATTTAGAAATACTACACTTTTATGTTTTGTTAAAACCGGTCCCCATTTGTTTCTTTTACTACGTGTTCTGACCTGCGTTCCAGATATATCAGTAGATACACTAGCGAGAATGTACAATGCTATGATTAAGTTTATTCTGCTACATGGAAGCGAAATATGGGGATAGGGGAGAGCTCAACATGTAAGTAAAATATAAGTCGATATTTGGAAAAGGGTTCTCGGGTTCTCCAAAGGAACCTCAACTATGGGTTGTTATGAAGATACGGTTATTAGTAAAACAAGGAAGGTTAAATACTGGCTTATACTAATGCAGAAATATCAGTCCACACTTCTTGTTTGTTATAGTCACCAGATGCAAACATAACACAAACGTTTTGGGCTGTAGAGGGGAAAAGAGGACTCGGAGGTATTGACCTAGGTCTAATATGGCAACGAGGCAATGATGATAATAAATATATATAGAAGAAGGTTAGAACAAGGCTAGAGGATATCAGCAGGCAGGAAATCGAGCAAAATGTAGCACGAACATCTCTTTGAGCCTATCGAATGAAATTAAACTAACTGCGGTAAACAGAAACAAATAGTTTGAGGTAGGAGAATCTGTCTATTTTGTGGAGGGGATGAGTAATGGGTTAATATTCTGGAAGGATGTACCCACTGGAAACGAGAAAAATGCTGTTTCCTGAAAACTTTTTAAGGCAATTAGAGGACGAGTGGCATGCTGGGATCTGTTTGCGAACCACACTGATTGCTTGAATATGGGCATCTTCCTAGCTAAAGTGCGCGAAGCTAGCAGCAACTTATTTTCTGGTTAGAAGCCAATAACTAGTGTGATTATAACTGCAACATGTTTCCATTCATATATCTGAAAATATCGTTCTTCCTATTTTAAAACTGTTTATTTATTATTGTTAACATTGCTTTTAATATTATATTACTTTTGCTCCTCTTTCTAAATGTGTATCACACTTAAGCATGTACTGTCTACGAACCATATTAATTTTTTAGTAATTTATATATAGTCTTTTATAACAATAAAGATACACCTACCACCACCACCACCATCAACTGAGTGTTTTACAAAATGGTATTTTGACCCGTCATGAAATCCGCATTAACCTACATATGTGACCCATACGTTAACATAAGTAGTTTGGAAAAATAAGTAAATTTTTATTTTGTGCACAAATGGTAGTTATATATTTATATGTTGCAATGCTTTTCATACCTATCTTTAGATTTTAATGTACTGCAAAACAAATAATTTTTTCTAAACAAATATTTTTATGAAAAAGTTAAGTTTGAGGCTATGAAATGTACAAATACTAACCTACAGGAAAAGTGCCTAATTTTCGAGGAGAAAACATTGAAAACATTCTTTGTCCAAAGAAACTAGTTTTGATTCGAACTTAATTGTGTAAAAATGTTAAAATCATAAAAATTAGCAATCAAATCGAAATGTGCACCTTCTAGATCCAAGATAATTTATTTTGCAAAAATTGTACTTCTTGCTTGGTGAAATTTGAGCAGCAGATTTGTGTCAAAAATAAAATGGTATATGTAGCGTTATTGTGAAATGGCACAAGTTCCTAGCGAGAGAAGGATAGTTGAAGGAAGAATCAATGTACAAGATGTCTAATCTGCCCAACACCTGTTGAGAGACCACTTTGTCTTTCACAAGCCACAAGTCTTGCTATACAATCGCACCCTTTGCCCTTTGAAACAACGAACTACTGCTTTTGCTTGCTGTAAATCCCGATTAAATCCAATTGAGCATTTTTTGCAACCCAGTCTTATAGCAAGGAAAAATCAAAAGAATGAGAGCCTTTGCTGCGAGGTGTTCTGTCTGTGATGGGAGGCGAAGAAGAACGATCGCGTCGTTTTAAGAAAGGGCATCCAAAAAGTTTACCAAGCAAGATAATAAAGAATGTAGAATGTAGCTAATATAGCTGACATTGGATTGGATTGTTTGGAGCGGAGGATACTTCGGTACTGCAGCCTTGCTCACGGCTGGTCATTTGTGCCTACAAGACATTTCGGAAGGGAGGTATGGCGGAGGGAGATACCGGTAGGTCATGATCCACGGATAGTGACTGCGCGGATGCAGTCCCAAACACTTATAAAGATACAAAACCCCGACGCCAATCGAGGCCCTCTCTTAAGGAGTTACAACCGGTCGGAAGGTCCGCTTCCATGCCAGACGCCGGGTCAGAAACCTTTACAAAGCACAAACCACGTCAAACCGCGTCAATCTACCTTTCGACCCTGTAACAAAAAACCAACAGAATGAAATGAGAGGGCGGAAGATCAGACCCAGCATTCACCTAAGTGACCAAGCGAACTACGAAAAAAAGGCAAGAACAAGGTGGCCAGGCCCAAGATATTTGAACCCGGGACTTCCCAAAGTAACGCTGAAAACAATGGGCTTTAAGCTGTGAACATACGCATTACTACAATTAAATAGGCTGTGATGGGAGTTCTAAAAGATCTCTAAAAGAAAACTGAAGATTTAGAAGAAATGTTTTCAGCATAATCATCTTGTAAATCAATATGACTCTCCAACTTTTAATATCGTGAGTAATATAAGATTTGGCCAAGTGTGTGAAATCGGCCGGGAAGATCATGGCGCCGGTTCTCTGCGATGTCAAGGGTGTACTTCTAATCGATTATATTTCCACTAGACCGTATTATGCTATCCTTTTGCACCTATCGTAGACAAAAAATTTCAGAGAAAATTAGAAAGTCATCTTGCTTCAATACAACGCTCGCCATCACACTTGTGCCGTTGCAAGGGAGAAAATCAGTTAATAGGAATAAGACTTACTGCCACATCCGCCTTATACCCCTGACTTGGCTCCATCAGACTTCCATCTGTTTCCTTAACGGAGAAAATTCCTGGGTGGAAAAACATTTTCTTCCAATGACCTTAAATCATCAGTTTGGGGCTTATTTTTGCAGGCCTGTAGGAATCTGAACTTTCGTGATGGGATAAAGGCTTTAGAGCATCGCTGGAAAAAAATACATTAGTCTCAAGGGAGACTATGTTCAAAAATAATAAAATTAAAAAGTTATGCCTATATTTTGTCCTTCTTTCCGAGAAATCCGCACAAAGCGGATTGTGTCGTTTTAGCCACGATTTCCTTCTTCGAGGTTACATGACTTCTTTGTGTGATCATTGCAGGGTCCCCCTCACTGTGAAACATGTTTTGGTATATTATGTCTCCTTAGAAACCCCGTTCCCTTTAATACATCGTACTGTTTTTGCAGTACAAATAGAATTGTTCATGCCAGTTCCTACACAGGCTGTATTTAAATTTACCTATTTTATTCAAGTATTATATTTTACACTTTTTATATGGTTCATTATTTTTAATTGTATACATTGCTGTGTAGCATAAGCTTTTGATCTTATAACTTATGAGCCTTTGGTGTTGAGGCGCCGTTAAACTTGATTCCACACACGCACGCTAGCGCTGACAGTTGGGGTAGACGATAGATTATTCTCTAGCGCGGCACTTCAAAGCGGTGCACTAAGGAAAAACATCTAATTGTGGGTGCTGCTGTTGCAATGTCTATTTTCAGTGCTCTGAATTATCTTAAAATGACCGGTAGATCCAGATTTTGCTGGCTACAATCCGAATCGTTGTTTACGCCTTGAGGTCCTCGGGCGCAAGCGTATACCAGGAAGCGGTGTATACTAATTGCGGATTAAACACGAAAAGATATCCTAGTTATATATACTCTCTATTTACTAAGTTGCGTATCCTCTTGAATATCAAGATACCCGAGTGGTGTCGCACGTTTTCCTTCCCAGTTAACCAGACGAAGATTGGCCACCAAGTGCAGTACACCTTGGTAGATGTGGTTGAAAATGGTGACTTTGAATATGTATGCAGCGGCTCTAATACATTTCGTCTGTTCTAAATTGGATTATTTTGTATTACTGGAATTCAGAGAGAAAGGAGCAGACCAAACAATGGGTAGCAACAGGTGAAAATTCACCAAAGAAAGCAAAAACGGCTCCATTTGCAGGAAAAGTCGCGGCTACGGTTTTCTGGGATTCTCATGGTGTGGTGCTCGTAGACTACCTCCAGAAGGGCAGAACCATCACCGGGGAGTATTACGCTTCACTATTGGACCAACTGAACAATGCTGTTCAAGCTAAACGTCCGCCCCTGCGAAGAAGAAATTTCTCTTTCATCAATATAAATGTCTTCACATACGTCTGGGATTGCTGCTGCAAAACTACAGACCTTCTCTTCCAAGTGCTTCCACAAACGCCATATTCGCCGGATTTGGTTCCCAGAGATTATTTCTTGTTCCAAAACCTGAAGAAATGGCGGGGTGACTAAGATTCACATCAAATGATGAGTTTGTAGCTGAGACGGACGCTTATTTCTGACAGTTGAACAAATCTTATTTTATTGAGGACATTCAAAAGTTGCAAAATCATAGCACCAACTGTATTGATTTACAAGGTGACTTGCTTAAAAATAAAAACAATTTTAAAAAAATTAATTTCTCCTATATCTTGTGTTTACTTGGTCAGGCCCAGAGCTTTTAAAATGCTCTAGGTATAGTCATCTTGACATCTTCATCATTTGAAAACCGCTGGCCACGAATAAACTTCTTCAAAACTCGGAAAGGGAAATTATCCTAGGGACCAAGTCATAAATATAGGGTTGCATGGTTCAGCTATTGAGATCTTTATTCTTGGATGACGTTTATCTTCACCTGTCTTTGTATTTCCGGGCCTGTTCTCGTTCACCCGTTTCCATTTATTAGTAATGTTATGTATATAGCTTTTATTTATTTAAGCATATTTTAGTTTTTCCAGACTACACTTGTTTCTCTGTTTTCCTTTTCTCTTTCTTATAGCTTTATTTATATAATTTGTGTTTATAATAATCTATCTAAGTTTGTACTCAATGCGCTTATCCATGCTCTGCTTCCTTTTTTACCTTTTATTATTAAATGTACAGTAAAGCCTCTGTATTTGGACATCCCTGTATATTAGAAGTCTGATTGTGTTCAACATAATTTTTGGAACTGGGAAAACTTCTGTTCATTAACATGTCCAGCATATCCTCTATTGGACATCCCTGAATCCTGGAAGCTGGACACTCTTTATGGTCATAACTAGGACAACAGCTCTTTTTGTTATATATTTTTCTAACTTATTTAAGATTGATTGGCATTTACCTCTAAAGTCTTAAATGGGTTATTAGCAAGTACATAATACTGTAACATTAAAAGAATGGGGTTTCCCTAACTGGCTTTTTGCTACTTGTTTGAGCTTGATTTACATTTTATCTTTGACATGATTTGCAATAGAACATGGAAAGGGTGGATTTTTCTTTAACTTTCATGCTCTGTTGAGCTTCCTCACTTCTTTGCAAAATGTGAATTTGTTAGATACTAATTTCCCAGAGTGTACTCTGTGCATAATTATAAACTTATTGAAACAAACAATTACATACCTAAAATAAGCAGCGTGGTCCTCAGTTACTTTTGTGATGTAAATTGCTAAAAGTTACTTTTATTTGAGTGCGTTTCAATATGAGTAAGGGTAAGTTAATGGAATTAACCAATGAAAGTAAGAAAGAAGTGATTGATCGGTTGTCAAATGGTGTGAGCTGCAGGAAATTTAATTTGCATAAGAGTTCGGAATTTCTTAATCTACAGTTTCTAATATAAATACTAACAAAACTTTGGTTATGACGGCATGGAAATACAATTGTAGTGTAGAAAGAAAGAGAACTAGCAAAACTGTTGAATGATGAACTATATGGCAAGATTTTCAATCTTTTGGTGTTGTCGAAGTATGTATGTGGACCACTTCTTCAAGAATAGGCAAAAGAGATTACTGAACAGTTACTCATAACTCCGTGTTCAGCTAGCAATGGGTGGTTGGGTTGTTTTTTCAAACGCATTGACATAAATTTTAATGTTCTGTGTGGTGAATCAAGCGGAATTTATATATAAATAGCTAAGGAATAGAAATGCAAACTTCCTGACATTGCATTTGGTTTTGCTGCAGAAGATGAGACCGGTGTATACGAGAGTTACATTTTAAGTTTTTACAAACGACCACTAGTTGGCGCTATTGAGATGTCATTACTATTTTCGGAACAATGGACATTTATTATTGTGAAAACAGTTGCAGCCTAGAAATTGACCGAGTTTACATTGAGCGTGTAAACAAAGCAATTTTGCGGGGGAAAAAATGGAAATTTCAAGTGAAAATGTTCGTTGGGTGATTTTTTAAGATTTTAGTAAAGGCCTAACTCAACACCAATGCATAGAATCGCTTCGTTCAACTGTTGGTAATGATCCACCATCAGAAAAGACTGTTTAAAATTCGTTTGCAGAATTTCATCGTGGTCATGCGTTCGTCAGTGATGAATTTCGTGAAGGTCGCCCAAAATCGATTGTCATTCCAAAAAACATCGATACTGTGTACAACATGATTGAAGATGATCGGCATGTAACTTATAGTGATATAGAGGCATCCTTAAGCATATCGAAAACTGCAGTACATTCCATTTTTCATTAACATTTAGCTGTGAAAAATTCCACCGAGGAACTGGAAAATCCGTATACAACATCGTAACAAATGATAAACCTTGGATATATTCGTATGAACCGGATACTAAGTAACAATCCACTGTTTGGGTGTTCCAAGATGAACCGAATCCAACAAATGTAGTTCTTTCACGAAGCACTTCCAAGAAAATGATCGTTTGTTTCTTCGGTTGTACTGGACATGTCGCATTGGTTCCTTTAGAGAATCGAAGAACAGTTAATGCTGAATGGTATACAAAAATTTGCTTGCCAGAAGTCATATACGAAAACAGGAAAAACAACCGAAAACGTCACATTATTCTTTGTCATGAGAATACGAGCTCTCATACAACGTGTCAAACAATTGATTATTTCAAGGAGAAAAACATTGAATTAATGTCTCATTGCTCACATGATTTGTTGCCTAACGACTTCTTTTTGTTTCCGAAAGTCAAACAAAAATGCATGGACAGCGATTTTCATCACTTCAAGAAGCGTGGAAGTCGTTAAAAATCATGTTTTTGAGATACCAACTTCAGAGTGCAAACAAATGTTTGGAGAATTAGTTTGAAGAATGCAAAAGTGTATAAATCTTAAAGGCGAATATTTTGAAAAGCAATTAACCGTTTGCTTCATAATATTATTTTTCTTTCCTAGTATTTGTAAAAACTTAAAAAGGTAACCCTCTTACTACCGCCAGTTACACACACGCCCATTGATTGAACAGGATGAGGCATGCAAAAGAGGAAAGAAATCAAAGGAGCGGTTTACAATTTTGCTATGTTGTTGTGCCCAAGGAGAAAAAATAAACCACTTGTTATTGGAAATACCGCCAATCCAAGAGTGTTTAAAATTAAGAACGTGAAAGTGGCCGACCTTCCTGTAATGTGGTGTCATAACAGAAAAGGACGATGATTTTCTCTTAGAATTTTAAATTTGTCAAATACTGTGGTGAAGTTTCTTTCTCCAAATCTAACAAGTGAAGAAAAACCATTAGATAAAGGCATCATAGAGATGGTGAAATTGCTGTACAGAAATCAGCTAACTCGGGCTGTGATCAACGCTGTGGACAAGTGCAATAAGGTTACACAGTTTTCATGAGTGAT
Source organism: Metallyticus violacea (assembly GCA_030762175.1). Taxonomy (NCBI): domain Eukaryota; kingdom Metazoa; phylum Arthropoda; class Insecta; order Mantodea; family Metallyticidae; genus Metallyticus; species Metallyticus violacea. Next base: position 44,245,195 of record CM060830.1, on the reverse strand, counting down.
GATAACCATTCTTGATGCCTTAAGATGGATCCATGAGATATGGAAAAACGTATCGCAATTCACAATGGTGAAGCATTTTAGGTACGAAGAGTTTCTTCCAGCTGCCATAACAGAATAAGAGACCGTCATGGAGGATATCTCGCTAGCTGAAGAATTAAGATGGCCCTCTTAAGTTTATCTCAGTCAACTTCTTTCCATCGAGGTTGAGGAGATTTCGATGTCACTTTGGAAGTGCATGAAGCTATTTCTGATTCTGCTGGAGTGGTGCAGCAGGTTTTATCAAATGATGGCAAGAAAGAACATACATTTTCAGATGAAGAGGAAGCAGTTTCTGTCCCTGAGGAACTTCATGTCATCGACGAGCATTGCAGTGCATCAGAGAGTTAGAGAAATATCTTTTGCACACAGTCAATCACAAATATTACAAACTTTATTTGTTCTAGAACGTGATATTGAGAGACAATGAGCATTGTCAAAAATTAATAAAACAAGCCAGTGTCTCTTAACATATTTTTTAAACAAATAATCACTACTATAATGTGCATATTTTGTATGATTTAACATTTTCCTTAATTACGTAACTTTTTCATATTACTGTAACTTTATTAAGCATTAATACGTAATATGTGAGTTCCTTTTAATTATATACTGTGGAAACGTACTTCTATCGGAAACACCTTGTTAAATTGGAAATTCGTTTATTGAACCATACCTGTTCGGGTTAGAGAGGTTTCACTGTATTTGTAAATCTTGCGTTTATAATTGCCTTTCTCAGTTTATTCGCTCATCTGTTTTATTTATATAGCTTTTGTGTGCTATCTCTTTTTAGTCCCTATTACATTGTTTATGTTTGAAATTGTCACAATTGGAATAGTAAAAAGCAGTTATACTACAAAGTTGATTACAAGTTAATAGCATATTATTAATCGAATATCAATTATCATTGCATTGTTATTGTTTTAAAATATACATACTTATAATATTTTTGACTGAAATTTTAATTAACTTTGCTTTTTTTGTTCCCTTTTCGCTTCATTTTATATTTTAATTACCTTTTTTCATACCACGTTAGCTATTTTAGTCTTAACAATTTTGTACCCAAGTATATTTGTTCACCAATTATAGCATTTATAAAAGTTTATGCATGCTTACCTCGAACTAGTATATTTCATAGTTTTATATTTTCATTATTTAATATTCCCTTTGCCTTCTTAGTTCATTACAAATGTGCTCTACTTGGTCCCCATTGTGTTTGTTTATTTTTTTATTTTTATGAATACCTATTCATTTTATCAGCCTGTGGCGCGTAGAAGTCTTCCCATCTCCCTCTTGGCAGGTCTCTATGTCGTTTGCCTAGGCGTGTGTCCCACATGGTGGTCTTATACGTCCATCTGTCGTCCTGCATCCTCGCTCTGTGGCCTCTTTGTTTCCACTTCAGTCTGTGGCTCTTCCAGCCATGTCTGTTGTTGATGTTGTTTGAACTAACGCTTCGTTGGAGATTTTGTCGCTTATTGTTATTCCTCATGTCCTGCGTGACTTATTTGCAGTGGATTCATGTGTTTGCTTGTAACTAACCACATTGATTCTACAAAACAAAAATTAGTATTTTTAAGTTGTAGGTTTACTAACATATTATATGTATCTAATGAGACACATTTTTTTTCTCATTAACAACACGTTCCAAACTGCGAAAGAAAATATCATTTTATTTGTAGGCGTATTGATTTATCTTTAGAAGCCATAATGGACTTACATTTCATATTTTCTATTTAAAGATTTACTCTATTTGCTTTTTGTACATGCCAAGATTTTCTTATCATTGATTACAGTGTTATAAAAAGATGTACATGCTTGAAAATCTGCTTCTACTATTAACTCTGTTTATAAGATTTAACTATAATATAACAAATGTACATGTTGTAGGAAGTGAAGTAAAAATTCAAAAACATGTGCCCAAACATTGCTGTTATTTTGTTTTTCATCAGAGAGTGATTTTATGATTACGTCCATTCATAAAAAAACGATTCTTTATTACTTTTTCATAACGATGCTAAGAATATCTTTAATGAGTAAAAATCTTTATACAATTCATGACATCTATTTTAGTTTTCAACTTCAAATCTTGAACCATTTTAAAAACAGAGTTCAAATTAGCCTCTTTTTCCAAAGACATAATACTTGCTTTAAACATTTTCTGAAAAATTAAACCAACATGTCAAATAATGTCTTTCTATACCACTTTATGAACTTTAACTCCATTGACTACATATTGGCAGTAGATTAAGATATTCATAGTATGGAACAAAAACAACCTGTTTTATTTTCGCTGTTTTCAACTGCTTTTTCAGGAATCCCATTATAGAAAATACTTCAACAGCCAACAAATTATTTTGTTTCAAGGACTCCACAGTGTCATGAAACATTTTAGACTAATATGGAAAATTATCAAACAGTAATATGTTTCATCACCATTCTGAACATCCTCGACAGCTACAGAACAATACTCTTCAAGTGATACAAAATAAGATTTTAAGACAGGAAAGCACCAATGTTGAATAAAAGCTCAACCATGTTGTGGGCACATGTCTCAGAATTTCCATACATTCAATATCATAAAATTTATAAGAAAAATCCTTCAAATAATCAATTATTTGTGAATGATAGGAAAAATAGTTAGGTACATATTTTAGTAATGAAATTAAATGAAATTAAAATATATTGAAAATATCCCAATTGTCTACATAATATACTACATTCAAATATACATACTTAAACAATCCATTACAAAATGAAACCTAAAAATTCACAAAAAATAATACTAATCTTACTTATTAAATATTTTCTTTTTAGAGTTGCTTGTTTACATTCTTATCCCAATACCACACAACTCCAGGTTATTAGTTTATTGGTGACCATTATATTTATTACTGTTATCCTATTGTTGTTTATATTTATCTGACCTATTGTACTTATAACTTTTCCCTTTATCTTCCTCTTAATCCTCTCTAAACTTGCCCAAATATTTCCTTATCATTTGTATATTCTTCTCTCCTCTTGCAGTTAAAGTCTTTCTAATTAATATTTCCCCTTTCTAAATTCTTCCACTTTTATTGCCAAGCCTGTTCTCTCCATAACTTGGTTTGCTTACAGTGTAATAAACAAAGAAAATCCGTATTATTCTAACATTTTAAATTCATAACTACAGTTCTAGCCCATGGCCTGCCTTTTTACATTGTTCTATATTGTATTAACAAATATTTCTCAATCAAAAATATGGTGTTTATCAATTGCAAATTTAGTTACATTATGAACTTTGAGGGATTAAATAATTATTTTCATTTCTGAAGAGTGTAAATGCTGAATGTTTAGTCTCAACGTTGGCGTTTAAACTATAAGCAGAATATGCTGCAATAATACTTAATTTAAGTTGTGCATTGTTAATCTGTCCTTAACAGTCTAATGGAAAATGCACACCCCCTTTGTTTCAATTGAAATTCCAATAAAGCGTAACATTATCGACTATCTAAAACCTGACTTAAGAATAGACACACGAAGATTTAAAAAAAAATATATACATTTTGGGGCAATTTAAAAAGTCTCAAAATGCGGGACTATCCCGAAAAGTTCGGGATGGGCGCCCCAAATTATACTTTAATTAGAACGAAGCCAACCGGAATACATTTCATTTTGTCTCTTGAAGGATAAAATTTGAGCGGCGAAAACATGCAAACAGCGTTATCATTCTGATTTTATTTAGTTGAATTTTGCTAGGCCAATAACCGTTTAAAGAGTGTAACTTTAAACTCTCATGCAGGTACGACAAAATGTGTAAGTCCTTTTCTTTCGTTCCATGTTGGGAAAACTACGAGTTAATAAACAACACTGGTTTAGCTTTTCGTTGTTAAGCGACTCATCAGTTTGTATATTTGAACAGAAGCTTGCCGCGCGAGAATTAACATTTTGGTAGTAATTGAGTTGCGAAACGTTGTGAATGAGGAATGTGTGCCAGCCAGCCACCCACCCACAATCCCGAGAACAGTTGGGGCAGCGCCCAGGTTCACAAAAATAACACGGCGGCAGCGTACTCTCCGAGACGGGACAGTCTGCCAATGTGCTGACGTCAGAGTGTCCGTCCAGACCGGCAGGGGGCCATGGCCACGTGACTTGCTGGGGATACCCTGCCTGAGCTATATACGTCACCTCTTTCCTTCCGTCTGTCACATCTACAGTTCTTTATTTACTTCCTTCTCTCTTTCTGTCTTTCAATTTGCTGCCGTTCATTCCATTTCTTTTCCATTCTTTCATTCTATCCGGCATTATGCTTTTGTTATTCGCTTTCCTTGATTCATTCTTTCTCTCCCTCACTTCATTATCTTCATACTCTCTTTTGTCCTTCTGTCTTTCCCCCTTGCGCTCGCTATCTGCTTCATTTCCTTGCTTTTTTATTTATGGCCTTCATTTCGTGCCTTTCATTCCTTCACAAATTTCCATATTACTCTCCCTATTCTTTTTTCATGTCCCTGCCTTCTTTCTTAATTTTATTCTCCTGTTTTTATTTCTGTATGCTATGCATTATTTTTCTTTTCTTATATTTCCTTTACCCTTTTTCTTTCTTTCTGTTATTTCATTTATTAATCTGATGCCTGGACGTTACTGGCTTGCAAAGTTAGTCCAATTTTGCTCCCAGTTTATCTCTTCATGAATGTTTTGAATAACATTTGTATATATGCAAAAGAAACCAGAAAACAAAAAGTTGACTTGCATCTTGGTGTATACAGTAAGGATACTTTTGAAAGAAGTAAATTTATTACACTATGCACGAGGGGGAGGAGGGAAGTGTCCTCTACTGAAACAATTCCACAAAAGTATTCATTTGAGAGAGAGACAGAGCTGGATGAATCTGGGTCCAGTTCTGAACACTACAGGATGAAGAAACATCGGTCCGATTTTTTTATGATCAAACAGGAAATGGAGAGGTACCGAAATTACGTTTTGACCCCATTTTTTAATCAATTTACCGAAGAAGAAATATCATATAGCTAGTTTAGCAAGATTCTGTCACTGTTTATACAGCAAAAGAGTCCATGGCCAAAATTAGGGAAATGTTTGAAGATAGAGCGATTAGTGCTGGTGCAAATTTTATTTGTGAGTTAGGCTAAGGACAAAGGACAAATACACATCCTCACACATTACAAGAACTCAAGCAAAATATACGAAATGAAATCAGAAACATTACAACTATGGAACTAAATCGTGTTAATTAGAATGAGTTCACCCGGAACAATGCTTGTTTAGCTGAGGAAGGGGACATTTCCAGCATTTGCTATAAGGTTAAGTTTTATACACAATTTTAAGAAGCGAAGTCAAAGTATAGGCGCAGCCGGATGTGGCATGTCTAGCTACCGAGATGCAAACCCCCGTACGAGCGGTAAGGACATATTCTGAAAGCTCTGTAAATTATCTTTTATGTTTCCCCATAAATAGAAATCTCAAAGTAAGAACTGGGGATTGCGCTTATAATACCATACTAATGGTCCTGTCTTAAAATTTTCCCTCAATTAAAGCTAAAGAGAAATCAATTGAATGCTCCGTAGCGGAGTCTTGTTTAAAAAATAAATGTTTATATTCATTGTCCGGTAATTTTTTGATGAACGGTGTGATTGTTATTTCTGCACCTCTATATTTCACATAATATATAGTGTAAGCATTCACTGCGCACTATACGTAGTAATTTTGGCATTTCGTGTACAAAATCGGATTTCTGCACTTCAGGTTTGTACACAGTATCGCTAATTGCCCATTTAAATAGAACGATGCTTTATTTTTTTTAGAAAAAAATTAAAGTGGGTCAATAAAGTCATTCCGACCATTATCCAAAACGCAGTTCCAGAAATGCATTTTATTTACGTTATCGCGTATCTGTAACAACAGTTCTACGATTTTAATTTTAAAGGTTTGGTGTCACTCGCCGAGGCTCGCAAAAGTCTTGTTTTTTGTACCACTCTTTGCAGAGATTTCTTTGGATTTCGTTCTAATCTTCCTCCATTTTTGTCATTTTTCTCCATGGTAAGCATAAGGCGGTTTACTTTCTGTTTCTTTTCGCAAACAAGTTTCGTTGCAAGATTACTAACATTACATCAGTGCATGAACAAGGGCGAATTCTCTTACAAATTGCCCTTTCACTTTTCTGAAAGATTTGTTTTCCATACGAATTATACATGAACATTTTGTGCTATAAAGTGTACTTACTTTTTGATATTATAACAATACTAATATACAGACGAAAGGAAAAACATATTTATCGCCTTTAGAACGTCCGAACGGTTCAAACACAACGCTCCAACTGCTTTAGGGGGAAGCATTGAAGGTTAGAGGAACCAGTTAGTAGCACGGCTTCTCTGCTGTCACTGTATGCGCTGTAGTGGAAGGACATCGCTTTAAAAGAAATTAAATTTTAATCTACGAAGTAATGAAGTACTTATAGTTTAACGAAACAGCTAACAATGAGCATATTGCCAGCACTATTGTAAGTTGATAATATTGACTTGACTAATGTACTTCGGTTAAATGACTTTTAGGATGTCTATAACTTATTGACAAGAACCTGGCGTTCAAATAGGATAAAGAGTGAAAAATTAATTGCATTGATAATTGGTATGCAACAATTATTCGACACAATAACAAGGATTGCTTCTGCTTATATTCCATTCATAGTAAAGCGTGTCTCAAAAGTAACGCAGGATTTAAATTGAGCGCCATTTTGTTGGGTTGGCAATGCTCTCTGAAACACATGTTATAGCAATCACATTGCGATTAGTAATGAGTTAGTCGCGATGGAGAAATATACTACGTGAGAGCGCTAAACAGAATGCTGTGCTCAAACCGTGCGCAAATTACGTGTGGTATGTTTGGGCAGAAAAACGCGCCAAATGAACGACTTTAAAAGGCTCGCAAGAAAAGTCGATTTATTCTGGGCGAGTGACTGTGTGGTGTGCACTCAGGTGTGGTGGAATTATCGGGCTGTACTTCCTCGAAAACGAGTCTGGAAGTGAATAACTGTCAATGGTGTAATTTATCGAGAGTTAACAGCATTTCTGTGGCATTGGAATCCATGTACTTTGCCTTTGATGTTGATAAGATGTTGTTCCAGCAGGATGGTGCTATGTGTCGCCGAAACCATTGATTTGTTACTTTATGGGCGACTGATTTTGCGCAACATGAAATCGCAATTGGTCACCACGGTCATGCTATCGTAGTGACTTTTATCTTTGAGGATTTGTAAAGTCCTGGGTTTACAGCAAATCCATACCAGCCGTTTCTGAACTTAAAGAAGAAATCCGACCTGCTATCGCAACAAGTTTGCGAAAATGTTGTTGCAAATTTTGTCAAAAGAGTGTACAATGTCACATGAGACGTGGAGGACATTTGCTAGATATTTTCCATATTTAATCCGAGTGTTTACTCTTTCAAATTGTTACAACTTTGCTATCCATGCATAAAAAAGGTTAATTTTTTTAAAATTTAAATCCTGCGTTACTTTTGAGACACCCACATATCAGTATCTATATAATTTTTTTCTAAACATCTGAGCACCATTTTCTTAACTGCAGTGCGTCTCGGCGAACGTTGAGGAGCACATGGTGGGACTCCAGTACGGCTGCAGCCGTTGTCCTCTATGAACTCTGGTTGCGCATATACAACAGATTTCGATACCAACATCCTCGCGGTAAATGCTGGAAATGTTGCCCATTTTCAATGTTACTGGTTTTGTTTTCATCTGTGCGTGCTTTAAACACGTTTTGGAGTCTTTTGAGCTAAATGGTAACTGATCTGTCAGGAAACTTACATATGAACGTTTGCTTTGTTTCACCGCTCAATTTCTTATTCATTATTACGCCCTGTACATGTGTACATATTCAAATATCGTTGTACACTGTAAACTGCATTTAAGCTCGGTCCATTGTTCAGTGATCACACATGTAGAACCAAGCTGTAAATGTCTCTGTTCACAGAACAGGACTACTGTCAACCACAGCTGCGCACGCTACCCTATAACATTAATGGGACGACCTGTTTGCAGAGGCGGAGAGTGGCTTTTTGTAGCTAATATAATTAACAATTAATAAAAATTAATGGAAATATAATATATATCAAAATAACACGAACTTTGCTTTGTAATATTGTTATAAACGTTTTTCATATTCAAAATTATGCCATTGTAACTATAATCAAGTAAATTATAATTCAAAACTTACATTCTATATTTAAAAATAGGTTCCATGATCAAACAATTTTACTTTTATTAAGAAAGTTTCTTAACTGTCCAGTCTGGTGAAAGAGGTGATGCAGGCTTGTGTGTGTGTCTGAAATGTACCATCGCGTTTGTCACTTTCATCCTGAATGAGGTTATTGCACTAGTTTCTGCACAAGAGAACAGCTGATTAGAAAAGTATTTGTTTGTATTCAACTATATATGGGTCTCTGCAATTGAGTGTTTTACACATCCCTCGTCAATGATGATAGTATCTTCAGAATTTGCTGCCTTACACATAAACTCACAATTATATTTGTTTATTTGCAAAATTTATTTGAGTGACAAAATAAACTCCATTCTTGAATTAAGCTATGAAATTCCGAAAGACCAGTAAACCTTTATTTTATTTTAGTAAATGTTTCTTGGCGCTTTCACAAACATTTAATAGGCAGTCTCCTTAGTTTAAATAAAATTAACTTGAAATTTCGCATTAATTATCAAACTGCCATAACTAAAATATGTAAGCCAAAGAAAATTCTAATAAACTATCCTATTACTGCACACAACAATGCATATTCTTGGGTATTGACGTTGCATTACTACCAACACGCATTTACACAAACACAGGAGCAGAGCAACAATCAACATTTGATTCAGTTAGGTCTGCCAATATTTACCACATTGCCTTGGTAAATGCGCACTCTTGCCAGTAAATGTGAACAATTTATGGTAAAACAAGGAAAATAATACAACAATTCTTTCTGTTGCCTACTTTTATCAAGTACGGGCATAATATCAATTTTTACAATACCCTGTAATTGTAAACGTTTACTATATATATGTATACTGCTTTCGTTTCTATGAGCTTTTCCAGTTTTTGTTTACTTTCTATGCGCTCGTTTCTGTGTCTTAGGAATAGCTTTATATTAGCAAACAAAAGAGGTGCATTATTGAATATTAAACCTTAAAAGTCTTGCAATAAAAACATTAATGCTTTTACTCGCCATCATTTCATGTTCTCTAAGATCTCTCAATCGGCATAGATGTTAGTCAGAAACTTCTCTACAAGCGACAGCCTTTCTCCGTAATCTTCTGTGCGAGGTATTACTGCCAAAGGATTGCTCCGCTCTTCGAAGGCCGGTGATGTTCAACAGAGGGGTGAAATCCTTTTGATAAGTTTCCTTTAGCTGACTAGAGGAAAAGCCTTGACAACGAACCCTGCATGCAAGCAAAAAGAAGATTAAGAGACCTACCTGGTGCAAAACATCATGATTTATTAGGGTAAATGAATCGACTTAAGTCTTTATAAAGGCTTCCATATTAAGCCCTTGTGTTAAAAGCCTTTAAGGTTGCTCTTGTAATAAAATAGCTAAGGAACTATAGCTATGACATTTTGAAGGAAGTTAGTTTATTTACGTTTTGTCACGCCAGAAAAATTTGGCCGGAGGTGCACGACTTTGCTACTGCTACTGCTGAATATACCATGCGTTCCATTTATAGCCAGGCCATAGATCGCGTATATGTTAGTTCGCTTGAAACGCAGATTATTCCAGTAGCGCACTAACGGTGAATGACCCGCTCAAGGCTACGTTTTATCAGCTGTGTTATACTGTGTCAGTTGCTGCCTTCTGTTCGAACAGTTGATTCATTGTGCATCTCAAAAGTGAAAGTTTATTCAAGACATCTTTATTATGTTTGAATTACATTAGATTATTCTTATTAGTCCACTGAAAAGCCTATCGAAAAATTCACGCTTGAACAAATAATTTTTATGTGCGATAAGTACGTAAAACCGAATCCTGCAGACAGGTGTGTAGAAAATTTCAGGAGAAATGTCCATATTCAGTTCCAGATATATGGATATATGGACAATAATTTTAGGATAACTGGATAGTAAAACGGTAAATCTAAGAAGCGAAGAAGAAATGCTCTAACAGGGGAAAAAAATTGACGAAATTGGTACATCATTTGAACTTCTCTCTGAGACGTGTTGCACAGCAAGTGGGTGTTCCAAAAACCTCTGTTAATAGAGCTGCTAAACTTTAAAATTGAAACCCTACAGAGTGACCATAGTTCATGAATTACAACCTCGTGACGAGAAAACGAGAAAATTTCTCTAACTGGATTTTACAAAATATTTTGACGGTACTGTTAACTTACATTTAATAATTTTATCGGATGAGACAGGGTTTCATATAAATGGTCATGTTGCCCCACAAAACAACAGGTATTGCAGCATAGATAATGCTCATTTACCCCTCAGTGTAATAGACAGTGCGCGGATCGCGTGTACGTGTGCCTTGCGGCCAGGCAATATAAGGAACGCTCTGTAGATCGCAAACTTCTAGAATCTTAATAAATAGAATTAGCATTCATACTAGGTGCCTAAATATACATATAAAAAGAGAAAGTTAAATACAAATGTCTTAGTTACGCACTTATTTAAACAAACAAAAACATTCTTCTGATATCAATGGCAACAAACTATTCCATGAACCATTGTTTGAATTCTGGAATTTTCAGGATGAAATCTGTCTCTACCGAAAGCGGTGTATACTTCCTTTGCTTTGAAATTACACTTTCACTCTTATTAATATTTGGAGTTAGTTTACCTAGTTTTTTAATTTCAATTTTCTCTTCCAATGGCCGGAAAAAAAAAACCTTTGTATTTTCTTTATTGTCTATACATTCAAATATAAAAGGAAGTAAAGCAAGTACTTCATGAATTCACGCGAAACCAGGCATTCAATAACAGCGAAACGACTGATTATTATCGCTGCTGGAGAGTGTCTGTATGAATACATTGTTCCTTCAAATGTCTGATATTCAAATAACTGCAAGTTTGCCATATTCAATATATATACGGTTGTATTGACAGTATTATTAAAAGAGTTTAATTAACTTTGTAATGCAACAACGATCTGTCTGTATAAAACTAGAGGAAAACTTGCAGGGAATGCACGTGACAATAGGTAACTTTTCAGATGGTCCAAACTAGAACTAGAACTAGAACTAGAGTGTGAACTAGAGCCCGGATTTTCATGCACTATCATATAACAAAACATGCACAATGAAACAAAAACGCACAAAAATATGCTCTATCAAAATTAAATTTTGCACTATGTTACATTTTTCTTTTCTTTTTAAGTAAAGTACAACTACTTAATTTCTCCATATGTTCTTCACTTAGCTGAAAGTTTGTCTGCAGTGCGTTCTTGAATGTAGAACATTATCTTTCTAAGTCAAAAGAAGTGACAGGTACATATTTCAGTAAAGAAATTTGTGACATAGGTGGGATTGAACGTTTTCTGCATTTGCGCCACTAAGTACACTTTTAAACATTCGAATTTCAAACCAACATTTTTACTGTATATTTGCTCCTATTAAAGTAATTGTCTTAAACTTTTGTTTTGGGCCGGTTTGGTTGATGTAGTAATGCAGGATCGTACAAGTTGCGTTTTTTTTTTTTTCTTTTTCTTCCTTGCGTTATCAAATGGAAACTACATACCGATCATCTTGAAACGTTTTGTACATTTAATCGGCGTATGAAACCAAAGTATATCGTTCTTTTAAAAAATGTATATGCATTTTGAGAAATGTTAAGTAGCTTAGAATATGGCATGACACAAAAGAAATATTCTTTTAAAATAAAATAGTACGAGAAGTAAAATACATAAAGTCTTTATATCAGCAAAATTGTCGTCTGTCTCCAGAAATTCCTTTCCCTCAATCTACTTCAACCTATGGTTTCCCTGGTAGCTCTAGCAGGAGTCATAAAACTTCACAAAATCTATACTTAATGCAGTTTGCAAGCCAGATGCTTCTGCCATCTTTTATTTCTAAATTATGGCCTTAGGCTTGTGACGAGGAAGAGTGAGGGATTGGGCAATCCAGAGTAACAAAAGGTGAGGATTTAGTGGAAAGTCCAAAGACGCTAACTGCAATTGTCAGGTAGGATGCTAGAAAACCAAAATAGCCTTCTATTTACTTATTTTGGATAAAATTATGTAAATAACTTCTATTAAACAAGCTTCATAATAAACACTATTGTGGAAGTTTACATAATATATGCGCTAAAGCCAGAAAAAACACAATATGCAATATAAAAGTGTAAATATACTTTATTATATCCATAATATCCAAATATTCATTATGCACAAATTTACTCTCAAAAAGACAAAAACACATATTGAAAACGAAGGGTTATTTGAACTCAATGAGTCGTACATTGAATGTGTGCAAAGTTTGAGAACAGATTATATAAAAATGTGCATTTGCATAAAAATCCAGTTTTTGATTATAAGATATAGAAATAATTCTTCACTGACAAAAGCTTTTTTCTAACTTTAATTTTTTTTAAGATTTAGTTTTTCTTATATGGTACACATCATAATTAAACATACGCTATCTAGGTTTAATTTCCATACATTTATATTAAGGAAGGTTTGTTTAACGAATGGGCGCAGTTAAATCATGAAATCGTAGGTGATCAACTCTTAACTTTCCTTTCTTTTTCCAGAAGGTTAAATAAAAGAAAAGCAGACTTTACGTTAGAGGTTAATTAGAAATGAAGTTTCGGATAGACGCACATGTTTTGCTCGATAGACTCTTAAAAGGTTATTCAAGTACAACCAGAAATAGATTTAATCGAAATCATTGCAGTTGAAATAATACTTTGAGGCCATTAAAATACTACGTAAACTTACACTATGCTAATTATTTATTGTTGAGTTCCTTTATTTACGGATTCTGTTTAAAATCTCAGGTCATCAGCATTCCAATAAATTCAGGGCGTGAAACGGCCGATAAATTTTGCTCAGAGGCCTCTTTTTTTCAGGCTTGAGTTTGTTTTACTTACCGTAAATGTACGACCGGGGTTCATGGCTTTATTTTCCTTCCGAAGGAAGTCACACTTAGGATTTTTATGCCCTAAAAAGTGAATCAACCCTTTCCGGAATTTAGCTCGCGATCTTGGGTCTACGAGGCAACACTAGACCACAAGAACCGACACACTGTGCTAATTATTTATTGTTGATTTGCTTTATTTACGGATGCTGTTTAAAATCTCAGGTCATCAGCGTTCCATTCAATTCAGGGCGTGAAACGACCGATAAATTTTGCTCAGAGGCCTCTTTTTTCAGGCTTGAGGTTTTTTTACTTACCGTAAATGTACGATCGGACCCACGGCTTTACATCCCTTCTGAAGAAAGCCACACTTAGGATTTTTACGCCCTAAAAATGCATCAACTCTGGCAGGAATTTAACTCGCGATCTTGGGTCTACGAAGCAACACTAGACCACAAGAACCGACACACTGTGCTAATGGTACACCTACTACTCTCTGGATCTTTTTAAAATATATCAACATTACTGGAAATTTGAGAATCGAAAAAGCAGAGAAATGCGCTGAATAAAGGCATATGAATCATCCGTGCAGCAAGTGAGAGTGGGCGACCTACCCCCATGTTTTGCAAGGCAGCACCATCTCTAAACTGAATGGGACGGAAACAGGCAATCTCGGCAATCTATGCCTTCCCCTCTAGAGGTGAGGTTGGCTCAACTCCGTGCACCCGCGAAATGCTCGTGCCTGAAGGTCATCATCACTTATCTCGAGCAACACGTTCCTTTCCCAATTATATGCTTATGATTCTTAGAAGACCCGGATACAAGAAATTGTGTCCATCAGCTGGTCTGTTATTAATTGGTTGCTGATATCATAGAACACAAATTAACTTCTTTAACCACATAAGTAACACCGAAAATTAATAATGTTTTTAATAGCTAATTTTGGAGCATTTCTATAATATTACTAAATTATAAATATACAGTCATCAATAATAATTCTTGAAAAAAAAAGAGGAAAAAGCTTCTTTTTGTTGGTGGTTAGTGGAACTTAACCTACTCACTCACAGCGAAAGTAAAAATACAACTCTGCCTGTTGTCTCCTGTCTTCCTCACTTCCCTAACGTGAGGCCAGCTTTTTATGGTCTTGCGTTATGGTCCTAAAACCATTACAGCTTCCTTTTTCTTTTATGGCCATTACACTCCGTGACAGTTACTTCCTTCACGACTTCAAATGAAACTTAAGCCGTATTATTATTCTAGTAATTGACCAATTTATTGCTTTTCTCACAAGGGCCTCATTAGACTAATACTTGGATATTATCAGCTCATTGTTCTTTTTACAGCTGTGAAAGGACGATACCGCCCTGACGACATTACAATTTAGCATACCGGAGGACATAAAATACGAGTGAAATTCACTTTTAAGCCCGTATCTGTCAGAGAGATAAAGGCTTTTATTTTTAATCAATTTAGAGTTTAGCTAGTTGTCTCTTGGGGCAATAGATGGGTGAAGCACATTGTGGAAACAAATACAACAAACACGTTGATTTATTATATGGTATATATAGTGTGAAACAAGAGATACCTGGTAGTTCTCCAGTGTTGACACTGTTACTTTCATATTTCTAATATTGAGCAGAAACAATAAATATTCCCTGTTTCTCATATTATTAGGAATATCTGCTAATGCCTAAATTAATAAATAAAGAACAAATTAATAAATTATTTACTCTCACTTCCTCATCCGATCCATATTAGCACTAAATGTGTCATGAAATAAATAAATAAATAAATAAATAAATAAATAAATAATAATAATAATAATAATAATAATAATAATAATAATAATAGTCTGTAATACGTCGTCCTGGCACCTAGATGCCTATACCAGAACATATATTACAGTTTCTATTGTATATTTTTTATCTCTTACATTTTTTTTAAAATTATTTGTAAAGACTATATCTATAACTAATTAAACAAAAGTAATTAACAAAAATAACAAAAAACGCAAATGAACAAAATAACTTCAAATTAAAACACTCAAGCAATTCTCTAACTGGAAGTCAGTTAGCATACAAAATGTAACAGGTAGCCAGCTATAATTTAACTACTAAAACTTAAATTCAAAACTAAAAACTGAACTACCGTCCGTCGGAAACCGACGGTTACAGTGCTGGTAACCGGCGCCCCTAAGCTAAAATTTTATATAATCTGTTCCCTTTATCAATTTTATTGGTTTACAAATATTCATATTTTATAACTATTCTACTACACTTTATTTATGTCACTTTCACCTTGTTCACTTGAATTCCATTTCCACCTTCTATCCAAAACACCTCACCTATCTTCACTTCGCTTCCAAGTGTTCAAATTATGACCTAAAACAATTTAAACTTTCAATTTAAACTAATTAATAACTACGATATTTACTGACCATACATCACACACTTAACACTTTCACCATTTTATAAACCTTCGTAGTTTCCATACCTCGCCCTCTTCTGCTCCCCTCTGTGGCTCTCCAGTCCATCATTTGATCCCTTCTGCTCCTACCTGCATCTTCATACAGCAATCACTCCTGAATCCTCTCTTCGTCGTCTCTGTTCTTTCCCTTCGGTCATTGTCTGTCCTTGTTGTTTAAATTATGCTCCAATGGGTATTATTGTTAAACTGAAATAGGTTGCAGAGATGCAACAACGTTATTTTGTTCACACGTATAGCAACGTGACACAAATAAACAGCTCGATTACTGTTTACAGGTAAAAAGGCCACCAAGTTTATCTCATACTGTGTGTATATTCTAGGTACATGCTTATAATGCACGGGCAACAGATAACCGTACCTGGTAGCCAGCGGTGTGAGATCATCGCCAGAGAAAATTAGTTCTGGATTGCCATGCCAATTGCTTTTGAAGTCCAGATATTATACAGCTTCAAATGATAACTATTTACTGCACCTTGATCATATAATTAGAGTTTGTTCGCTTCTCCGATCAATGTCATTTTTCTATTTGCTCAAACTGTACTTCACCTAGACAAAGTTCAGAAATATTAGGCGCACTGCACCTGCTACCATTATAAATTCGATAATGTACACGCCAACAAGCCATTGATTTCCTTCTGAATGAAAGATTCTTTCCTCGCAAATTTTAAAAGTATAATGTGATAAATAAACTCAATCTGAAAGAATATGCATGTAATTGTATTTATCAGAACTGCTTTAAAGCTTTGTAAATTGTAAAAATTATTGACAACTTATTTTTGTTATACAGATATTAGTTTTTGTTTTTCTGTGCTCCAGATATGTCAATAATTTAAGTGGTATGCTATATCGGCTGTCAAGCTGTTTCATTGATAAAAATTTGCACTTTAAGATGTAATTTGTAAGATAAATAATTTCATTATAATATTTAATACATTAGGTTATTGTTACTCGGATAATTTAAGTGGCAGATAGAAGGGGAAAAAATAGCAGGTTCAAAGGAAAATAAAGCAATAGGCTATACCGTAATTTGGCAGGAGAGAAAAAGGAGAAAATGTTATACCAACATTATTGAGTATATTCTTTTCATAAACACCTAAAATTTAATGCTGAAATGTGATGCCTAAAAGCAAAGGAATTTCTGGAGGAGAAAAGGAACACTGACTGCAAAAATAATTATAAAATATAGAACTTCTTAACAATAAAACAATAATATTAATATTTGTAATTATTATGGAATTACTTTTTATACTTTGCGAGGAATAATATTCATACTTTTTAAAAGTATTTTATTCTTAGGTTAATAAAGAAGTATTAGGATGTAAAATAGCTACTTAGCAATACATCATAATACCGGGATTCCAGAGTATGGCCTTATTGCTCTCATGGGATTTTGCATCTCGGCCAAAGCTGACTCCCCTTCTCACTAACACAGCTGCCTACCTGCCTGCTTGCCTGTCGATGAACTTCCAAGCGATAACCAGGCTGCATTCGTTCGCGAAGGTGGCAAGATAGCTGAATTTAGAGCAAAGCTGTTTTTGTGTGTAATGTTATAAATTGGACTCGGCTCGTCGCTCTAACGGGGAATTAATTCGGAAGTTCCCGACAATTGTCTCCTTCCAAAACTGCAATTCACGATCTTATGAATAAATTGGTTCAGCCAAAACAATAAATACATGCGAAGATGTATAGTTTTAAAGAAGGTAAATTAGATTAAAGTGACGCAAACCTTGAACGTTCGCCACAAAATCACTACAGAAATTAGCACAAATAGCTGTTTCAGCCTCTTCTACACATACAGCAACAAAATTGTTAAAACTCAAACCTTACAAGTGTACACGTGTCCATTGTCTACGACAAAATGATCCCGTAGCACGTGTGCGTTGTTGTGAATGGTTTCTTTCATCATCGACCCAGTGTTCTTTTCAGACGAGGCGTGGTTCCATCACATTGATCGTGTGAACACTTAACGCTCGCTAATGATTCCGAAAATCCAAATTGTATACTACAAGAAACCCTTCTTTATGATATAAAAATTGGAGTTTGGTGTACGATTAGCGCAAGACATATAATCGGTTTGATTTTTTATGAGCAGACAGTAACTGGAGAGAGATACTGAAATGACATTCTGGCCCCCTTTTTAATAACTGACGGAAGAATAAAAAGCATATGGGTAGTTTAAACAAGATTCCGTCACTTCTCATATAGCAGAGGAATCCATAGGTAAAATTAGGGAAGTATTTATGTTAAAACCAAGTCTCCTTGCCGGTTGCCAAACATGCCTTGTCTGACTGTAAGGATTTTGATTATATATTTAATTTAACAGTTATTGATGCGTTACCTACTCATAGCTCTGAAAGTTTACTCAGAGATAGATGGCAGCTATATTTTTCCATAAGGTGCGTATACCATTTGGTTTAAATCTTATGTATTAATATATTTTATATTATCTCTCTCTCTCTCTCTCTCTCTCTCACACACACACACACACACACACACATTTGCTGCTTGTTTAATCTGTTTCTATTCACTACTTTACCTTCCATATTCAGTGCTTACTATCACGTCACTTGTCTTCTTGCCTAAGAAGGACACGAGCTGTTCGAAATATTGTGATAATAAATCTGTGACTTTCCAAGTGTTTTATCCTTTTTCTTATCTAGTTATTTTATATATATTTATATACAATATATAAATATTGTTATATAAATGACTAGATAAGAAAAAGGATAAAACACTTGGAAAGTCACAGATTTATTATCACAATATTTCGAACAGCTCGTGTTCTTCTTATATATAGAATAAATAAGAATATACATTTTCAGTCAAATGAAAATTGCCATTTAGTGCTGTACAGTGTAATTGGTAGTAACTATGCGTCACTACTATAAATAAAACAGTTTGATCGTTAGACTTAAGACTGTATCTCTTCTCTTAAAGTTGGGTAAATTTCAGGAAGTTTTCTTCTTACAGAACGCTTCTGACAACCCCTCTTGCTCCGGAAGTGTACATTAAGAAAGTAAAAGGAGCAAACTTGAGGCATATTTGGGGAATGCTCTCTAAAACGCGGTGTAAACAGATTCCCCTCTCTAGCGGCAGGTTGAAAGCACTAATATTACGCTTTATTGTGTAACCAGCCATCCTCAACTTGGGTTAACGGTGTTCCTCTGAGTCACCAGCAGGTCTTTCGCTATTAATATATTGTCACAGATGATGAGTCAAACGGATGTCGGTGCTAATGCGTGGGTTTGCAGATATACCTTGCACATATTATGTTGTCAGTTTTTGCATATTACTGCGCAAGCTCTGTTACTAACACAATGAATGTTACTTTCGTATTTAAAGTTGTTTTAGTTTTGAAGCAGCAACTCTACGGAAGAATAGTGATTTGTATTTGTATTCTGTTAACAACCTGGGGTAAATGAGAACAATTTCACAGAAATGTCGTATAAAGGGGTACGTTTTTAATTATTTTTTTTCAATTCAATAAATCAATTCCTTATAGTATAAGCTAACATCGCAATCTCTATCTACAAGTGCGCAGGTCTTAATAATATTCAAAACACGGCGCAAAAACATGCGAACATATCTATTTTGCATGTAAAGGTGTCTATGTAAACTTTCGACTTTAAACTTTTTTTTTTGTATAACTTTTTTACTCTTTCTTGATATACAGCGAAGGCAGTAACACATGTAAATTTTCTAAATATATTTCTGGCATTTTTTATATTTACTACATATTATTGTCAAACAGTAACTCGTAACGTAAATAAAAGTTTCATACACAGGAAAATAAATTAAATTGACGGTATACATTTTCCTTCAAGATTCTATGTTATCACAACATCACCAACCAAAATGTTTCAGACATTTTTCTTAAAAAAAAAAAAAAAAAAGTGTGCTTTCCACATGGACCCCGTTGACTGACATTCTAAAGGCTGGGTTACCTCAAATTGCTCACAGTATGAATGTTGCTAGAGAGACCTTGGTGAGTGCAAGAGTAAGCATAATGTGAAGATAGCAAAAACACCAGCACAAGACAGCGCTAAGATAAAAGAAAACCAAGCGGGGGAATGCGGGGATGGAATTTTACTTTCCACAAAATTTCACTCTCCCCTTTCAGATTTCATTCCATTGATTCTGTTAGAAATCAGAAATAGTAGGGCGTGGTGGGGTGGCGCGGGTTGACAGTGGCTTGCGCTTTGGAAAGATTTCTGCTCCGACATCTGGTATGAGAGCAGACTTTCTGAGAGGCACAAACTACTTGGCGTCGTCAGGTGTTCTATCTGAAAACGTGTTAGACACCCCGTTTACGTTCATGGATCCTGGGCGCCCGGTATCTTGCTCACTTCATTCCTTTTTCCTGAAGATTTCCTGCTGGAAAAGTAGGCACAGTAGGGAAGACTTGTATTGGAAAAAGCGCTTGCTGGATAGTTTTATACGAAATCTCTGTATTATTATTATTATTATTATTATTATTATTATTATTATTATTATTATTATTATATTATTATTATTATTACGTTTATTTATGAACACTGACACCTTTGGTCATTAGCGCCCCATTTAATTCAGGAATTGAGATACCAAAAAGTTTGCCCAGAGCCCTGGTCTTTTAGTCTTGATGTTGTTTTACGTGCCGTAAATCTATGACACGGGACTTTATTATTCTTTCGAAGGAAGCCATACTTAAGACTTTTACTACCCTAAAACTCCAAGATGGGTTAGAATTCGCGACCTTGAGTCTACGAGCCAAGTCTAGTTACCACTAGACTAACAGGACCGACTTCAGGCGGTAGAGTAACGCGCTCATTATGTAACGAATCCTAACTAGTTTCTTCAGGATTAAGAAGTTATGCCTGAGTAATTGACCCATCAGGAAATGTTAAAAATAAGTAGCTCTTGGAACAATGTGAATCAAACAACAAGAACTAGAGAACTAGGTTTATTTACTGAGGCTCTTTAACATCTCAGATCATCGGCTTTCCATTCAATTCAGGGCGTGAAACGGCCGATAAATTTTGCTCAAAGGCATTTTTTTCAGACTTGAGGTCATTTTGCTTGCCGTAAATTTACTTCTCTTCCGAAGACAGCCATATTTAGGATTTTTATGCCCGAAAAAATCCATGGATCCTGTCCGGGATTGAGCCCGCGACCTTGGGTTTACCAGGTAAGTATGGTTACCACAAACCATCAGGATCGACAAGCAGAAATTGGCAAAACACTTGATTAGTAACATAAATATCGCAATATTTCAAGCAACTTTTCTTCTTCACTGTATCGACAACTAATAGGTTTAATTTCACAGCATTTGCTATGAATGTTAATTTTTATATGTAAATATGTAATTATCTTTAAAATATGTGGTTTTGTCGAAACATGTAAATCTATGCAGCGACAAAAGTAATTATAATGGTCTCAGAACCCTAATTTTCCAATAATTTGTTTTCCACGTCCCAGCAATTTAACTTTAACCCAAGAGCGTCGTTTCACTCAGATAGCTTGCACTTCGACGCACCATAGAATTTAAATTAATAATATTACATCCGTTTACACCTCACAATAAAATCAGCACATCTATGCACATTAAGTAAAATCCCAGTAAGTTTAATTGGTCCTACTGTCCTCCTCCTTGCACGCGCCCCTGTTTGCTAATTAAATTTGAGTTTATAATAATTTGTATATTATTTCACGTAATGTATACTTGAAACATTTGTCTTACTTAATAGTAAGTAAATATATAAGTTTAATGTGTTAGAGGTCTGACTAAAGAATCTTTGAAC
The DNA here is from genome assembly GCA_030762175.1 of Metallyticus violacea. Lineage (NCBI taxonomy): Eukaryota > Metazoa > Arthropoda > Insecta > Mantodea > Metallyticidae > Metallyticus > Metallyticus violacea. Next base: position 44,223,829 of record CM060830.1, on the reverse strand, counting down.
TCATGTTCCAGAACCGCTGTCTTAGGATATTATCTAAAAATGTCTTTACTTTTGTCTTCTTTGGCAAAATATATCAGTTGTAAGCTAGAGTAATATTATTTAATTTTAAAACATATTTCATTATTAACATGTATAGACTACCTCGTGCATATTTACATTTTAAGATATTGTCGTTGTTTTTAAAGGATAGACATATGCATTTCAATTTTGAGTATACTTTTGCCTCATTTAGCATTTCGTATACAGTTCCACGTCTTGTTATACAGAAAGTTAATGACTCAATTGATTTATATTTGTTGCTACACTTGCAGCGTTATTAGACGTTACATTTGAAAGCGGTTCCCGTTTCACGTAAAGATGGCGTAAAGGAACAATGATCTATCTGTACATCCCCGACCCGGTTGCTGTGAGGGTGATGATCGGTGAGTGAGTGTGTCACCCTGCGCGACATGTCGGCAATTTGGGCGGGAGTCTCTTGGAGTAATGAGAACAGATGAGGGTGGGATAAGTTGTTTGTCCCCCTCCGCACACAGTCTGTCTGTATTCAGCCGCATGCTGTAGTGCTCGTAACATGTGCGGGATATCATGGGAAAGAAACGCCTCTTTTGTACAGCCAAATTCCTCGTCTGTTCGGCCGCAATGCTCAGGTAAGTACTTGCGGACATCGACCTTCTCCCCTAAGTAGGTTTGAGCTTGGTTCTTACTTGAATCGAGGGCCATATCTCGATATCTAGCACGTTCACATTCGGTTTTTATAGCTTCTAATGAATCTTAAGAGTTGTTTTGTTTACCTATATCTAGTCAAGACAGGGGAGAGCCTAATGGACTTCTTGTTCATTCTTCGAGAGTGACACTTCAGCGCTGCTTCTATTTCATTTGTGACATTTCATACGCACGCCAAAAATAGCAGAGCAGCAGGTTCAAAGCAATGAAATGTTTCCATCTACATAATAAGTGCTTGGAGACACTTTCAATGCCAATAAGTCAGAAGAAAAGGCCTTAAAATGCCAAAAATACTGTGTCTTTCGTGGTTTTGTGGGCCTTTTCGCGGTAGCTGGTGGACCGCCAATCAGAGCGCTAGCCCTGATTTGAATGTGTCGCTAATAACCAGAGATGTTGAATAGCATCCTTAAACATGCCATATAAATAAGTAATAAATCAAACTTCTGGAGATATTTGACTAACTCTTTATAGTTAAGTTTTATAGAGATATAAACACGAAAACTTATACTACGTTTTATGTTATTAGAAACTAAGGTTTTGGTTGTACCTGGACATCATCTATTCCAAAAGTGTATACTTTCAAAGGGTTCTTCAGGAATATAACCAGCTGAAGGAGCAATAACAAACTGCATAAGGTATTTGAAACCTCCCTCTCATATTGGTGTCAACAGTTGTTACTGCCTTTGAGGACGTGCGTTATCATGGAGAAAAACATTTTTCAACAAGTCCCATATGACGACTGCGTATTGATGGAATCAGCTGCTCCTCAAATACTTCTCTGTATCAGGATCTATTGATTGTTTTACCCTCTTCCTAACACTGCTCCAAAAGTGGTTCTTTCATATTTCATGCTGGAGAAAATGTGTTACCATTCTTCATGCTGTTTGTTGCTTGTGGGCTTGCAGTAATGCACCCAGATTTCGTTCCCTGCAACACAAGTGCTAAAAACCTCCTTCGTCATTAAAAAGACTGTTAAAGTCTGCAGTAAATCGTTTTGTGCTCATCAGTTAACATCCTATGCAACCGCCGTACACACAACTTGCGATACTTCAAAACCTCCGTGACAGTGGCACGTGTTGACATTCAATTTCTTGGTTACATGAACTTCTAAAGAAATTCGTCTGTTTTCCATGAATAATGCCATCATTGTGATCAGCAGACAGCAATATGCAATATAAAACTTATGCGACTAATTTTTTTCCCAAGTTTTTACAGCCGCTTAATTATTAACCTAGGTTATTAAATTTCACCCATAGGCTTTTTAAAAGCGTTGATTAATTTGTTTTAAACAAAAGCGTATATTACTATGGCCCTTATTTTTTGTAAGTCCTAAATGCTGATAAATTACACTTCTGTATAAAACAAATTAAGTTTTTGCAAGTGAAAGTGCAGAGTGATGAAAATGAAGGCGCTCTATCAGAAAACGTGGGGAAAAATAAATATATAAAAATAAAAAATAATAGATTCTTATTTAAAATTTTCCATGACGTCATAGCTCATGCCACCATGACCACGTAAAAGTTTCCATTTATAAAAGTAATCCTTTTAAGATGTAAGATTTGGCGAGTTTTTTTTTTTCCATTTTTTTTTTTTTCTAAAAATCTTCCATATACCTGTAAAACAATTTGTGCTTTACTTTTGAAAACCTTGTCTATAAACCGTATATTATTAACACAGCGATTTAAAGTTAAAATTATTTTAGTAGATGTTAAAAGTATACTATTTAAGCTAGTATAACAAATATACAATGTAAAAATTACTTAGATTTTATTTTTGATAAAAACAATTAGGAAATATGTATATGAAAATACTGTTTTCATCGTAAGAGAAATCAAAATCTCAGCTTATAACTTAACACATTTTACATTTTTATTTTTTGCAAGAAAATTACAAAAATAATTCTTCAAAAAACATGACCTGGTTTAGATAATTAGGAAAATTAGGAAAAATGATGTTCACACTGATTAACATTAGTAACTTATTTTCCGTAATTTGCCTTGCAATAAATTACAAGAGTAATATACAGGATGTAACAAAACGGTATGTCAAAACTTTGGGGAAACATTCCTTGCATATAGGTAGTGCAAATATGTTAAATGAACATGGGTTCGGAAATGCTTTATTCCCTTTGTCTACAACTCCATTTACACGAAGTTATATGCAAGATAGAACACCAGCATAGCTACCCTGCAACAATAACCCCACAACGAAACACTTGGTTAATACTTATATTAGGTAAACATTCGCTTTTACCTCTGTTTAAAAGGGGTGAGTATGTTGCAATTGTTTATAATTCCTTGGTTCACCGTTACTGTGATCATTCAGTGCTACGCGATCCGTTTGGTATGCTACTCACTTCATAGCTTGACGTAGCACCGAGCACGTAGTGTCAGTTCTGTGTGTTTACGGACCTCGCTAAGATACAGTGAAATGGGGTATTCTAATGCTGAGCTGGCAGATGTCATATGATCTATGAATTAGTCAAGGTGTAGAGATCTTCGTGCTGGTATTCTGCAAGGCTGCCAGATGATACAAAATATTCCAGGGATACATCAGCGCATAACGGAGTTCATGCAAAGGCGGGTTGATGGATGTATCCGAGCTAACTAATGGAGAACATTTGGAACATTTCATACGATTTTCTGTTTCCCACAGTTCTGTTTTTTAATATATGAAGTACAGGGCTGTAATAAATAAATAAAGTATTTTCGAACCCATGTTGGTATTATATTTTGCTAAACGAATAATGCTCCGCGTGTGTGCTGTTATGATTCTCATAGTCAATGACAGGGGACTTAACTTCATAAAAGCAGAGCAGTATTTGCTGAACAACAAACGTTTGGCATTTCTAGGGAAACGGACCTGGGAGGAGGTGGAGGCGGTGGCGGAGGTGGTACGATAAATGGCAGTGTTTTCAGCAGCGGAGGTACACTAACTTCGTCTTCCAGACATTCTTCTCTTGCTTCCGGCCTGCATCTGCTGAACACCGAATTATATGAGGAGCCCGTGGAGGAAGAGGTGAGTCATTACTGACGTGTTGAAATAATCTATAGTTAAACTTGATACTTTTACAAAGTTCATTTAATGCAGTCAGCACCTAGCTTATAACACATCGACAGTGGTGATTTAATAAATTTTGGATACATATCACTGAAAATGTTGGAGATGCGTGAACAGTTGCATTTTTTAAGTTTATACTTTAATAATATCTTTAACTATTTGATGAAAATTAAAATTGATGTGATATAACGGTTTTATATACTCGTAGCATGGGAGAAAATAATATGTAAATTATATTATTGAAAATTATTTAGTACTTTTACAGGAATATATTTCTTTTATTATTATTATTGGTTTATTTAAGAATTACAAAACTCTTCATTCATTTTGAAGGAATTATTTTTAATTAAGATAACCAAAGGTTGCCAAACGTTAAACTACTATATAAAAATTCCCTGTATATATATATATATATATATATATATATATACAAACAAAATTAATTTTTCTTCTCATAAATAGGTATAATTTCAAAATATGTTGCACTTAATGTTTATTGGGGTTTTTACATGAGCGTTATTTTTGCAGTTTGTGGTTTAAATATCACAGAATTTTAACAAGTTGATATTTTACAGATTTCAAAATCTAATAAACATAAAGGATATTTTAAAAATTATTTTTATTGATATTAAAATTCATTATATTTATAACATGCAATATCACATATTTTACCGTTTTGACATAAAGCTTGAACGTTTTATTTTTTCTTTCTTCTCTCTCTCTCTTTTCAATAGTGTTTAACGACCGTTTTTACTACCGAGGCATCACAGGTGGTGAATACTGATAATACATGAGATGAAGTGATACATTGGGAAAGGAATGTTTTTAAGGAAGGAAACGTTCCAGACCTAAGTTTAGGGTATCTCCCAGGCATTTGCCATTTATGAGGACTGAGGAAAATCTGTAAAAAATCTGTCAGGAAGGACAGTCCTGGTGGGATTCGAACCCCAGACCTCCCACTCACGAGTCCGCGCCTTAATGACCTCTGCCACCCGTGGATATAAGCTTGAATGTGTTGCTATATGTTTTCGATTTTCTCAATCAAATATATAAGCTTTCCCCAAAAACCATACACGGTGCAAATAATAAGGAAGGTCCATAAGGTTCCGGCCTAACTATTTTATACAAACGATAAAAACAAAAAAACTATATTTCACTTTTCGATATAGTTACCCTTTATTGCAATGCACTTCTCACATCTTTGAATTAATATTTCAATCCCCCCTCCCCCAAAATAGAAGTCTCGTCTGCAAAATTGGCATAAACAACATCCATCACCTCTTCGTCACACTTAAATTTCCTTCTTCGAAGGGCCTTCTTGAGTTTTGAGAAGAAGAAATAGGCACTGGGAGTTAGATCGGGGCTGTTGGGCGAATGTCTGTCTCTTTCTTCACAGCTTGCAACAAGAGCTGTGTGCACAGGCGCGTTGTCGTAAAGAAGGCGCACACCACCACTCAGCTTTCCTCGCCTGTTCTCTTTGATGGAGGCCCTATTTGTGCAGTAGGCCGGCACAGTACTCCTTATTTACTATGGTGTTCCTTTCCTTGAAGTCAATGGAGAGTATTCCTTCACAGTCCCAAAAGATTGTGGCCATGATCTTCTTGATTGACTGAGTGACCTTGGCCTTTAGAGGCGGTGCTTCGCCAGGTTTACGCCACTCCATTGATTCTCTTTTGGACAAGGAATTATAGTAGAGGAGTATAATTTCATCTCCTGTAACATGATTTGCAGGACTTCCGACTCGTTCGTAACCATGGCAGAGCTCCGAATCTGCCTGACAACAGATGACTCGTTGCTGCTTTTGGACTGAGGAAAGAAGTCTAGGCACCCATCTTTCACGAATCTTATTAATGTTTAAATGTTCATCTATAATTCGAAGGACTGTTGTTTTAGAAAGATCCAACCTTGCTGCTATTTCTGTAACTTTGAGCCGCCGGTCTTCCATAATTTCCCCTTCCACAAGAGCGATGTTATCAGGAACGAGCACCTCCAAGGGCCGACCTACACGCTCTTCGTCTTCAATGCATTCTCGACCCATTCGAAAAAGTGTGGCCCATTCTTTTACGGTAGAATATGAGGGGGTTGCCTCCCCAAATACACCGTCCAATCGCTGTTTAATTTCATTTGGAGTAAGTCCTTCTTTTGGGAAGAGCTTAATAACAGCTCGATACTGCATTTTGAACATGCCTCAATCTTCCACACACAGCCTTCTTTATGCAACTACATCTGAACAGCTGAACACAGCGGAGAGGAAGTTACACCTGCAATTATTTACTTAATAGATAAGGTATGACGCCAGATAAGGGTTTTGTGTAGGCGATAATCTTATCGGCGAGGCCGGAAACTTATGGACCTACCTTCTGCGCAGCTTGCTTTAACCAAATTTCCAAACTGAAAGAAAGAAACATTAATAAAACTTTCAAAGTATTACTATATTTGGTGAAACTTCAATACGGTTATGAAACAAATAGAAGTTTTAAACTTACCTAGATTAGCAGAAAAGTGAATAAAAACATTATTAGAAGGTGTTAGGTAATGATTAACTCCGTTAAAAGCTAGTATACCAACCCATGCGCATCGTACTTTTATAGCTGAAATCGCAGCAAGAAGGATAAAATGGTGCCGTAGTGTGCTGATGTAACGTTGTATAAACAGCAAGAACAGTACGGCCATTGAGATTTAAATGTTTCCTGCAGTCAAAGCCTACGTTATACGAATACTCAACAGAGCTACATTTAAATAAGAAAAATAAAAGTTTCAATCCAAAAAGATACACCAATTAAGTCAATTCCAGACCTCCTGTCCGGCCAGGATCGATGGATTTTTTCGGGCGTAAAAATCCTAAGTATGGCTTCCTTCGGAAGGGAAGTAAAGCCGTGGGTCCCGTGTCGTACATTTACGGCACGATAAAGAACCTCAAGCCTGAAATAAGAGGCCTCTGAGCAAAATTTGTCGGCCGTTTCACGCCCTGAGTTGAATGGGACGCTGATGACCTGAGATGTTAAAGAGCGTCCATAAATAAATCAATAAAAAAAAAAAAAAAAAAAAACAGACCTCCTGTACATTATTGCAAACAAATAGTTTCCAGTCGCATTATGCATTTTGTAAAAGTTATACGGCCAAGATTCTGAAGTTTGTCAAATGGAAAATTTGTCCCTTTTCTTACAAAGTTATTTTCTACTTACGAGAGTTGATGCTAAAGTATACATTTAATTTTTCTAGAATTGATCGGATCGTTCTTTGTGCAAGTAAATATCACGATTATAACCGACTGTAGAAAAAACACGGTAGCCATGTTAATTAATTCATATAATTATCTTGCTTTTCTTTGCGTAATTTTTAATTACTTTAAATCAAAAATATGTTTTTAATAGTGAAAACACAATTTTTTGCATAATTGTGAACAACGTTATCCCCAAATAAAATCAATATATGTTAATATATAAAGGCTGATATTTTTGAAAAGCTGTTTATGAGAATTTTGCAAGCTCACAGAGTTTGAATATTTTTTCCTTTACCACTTTATTTTGAAAAATATGTTAATTTATCTTACATATTTCAAAATATTTATTACTGTTTAATAAGTCTTGTAATGGCCAATTATTGTACAATAATTTGTTATAAAATATATTTTAAAATTAATCTAATAATAATTTTCAATTGTTTTAATATAGAAGAAAATATTGACCCAGAATATTTGTGCATATATTTTAGGGGAAATTATGAAAAACAATACTTTTTCCTTACTTTTCATTAATAACTTGTCTTTATTTTTTATTATTTTTTACAAACTTCCTATCTTTATTCGTTTATTAAAATGTTTTTGGTAGTAATATTGGTACCTTGCAAAATTTAAAGTAGACAATATTTCTAAAACTACTGAAATTTGACCGCTATATTTTAAAGTGTACAATATTTGTATAACTACTTAAGTTTGAGCAAAGTATGGTGAGAAATAAAGATGAAGTAGCATGCACTGCTTGTAGTGTTTTTATGGATCTAACGAAGCTGTAAATTTACAACTATTTATAAACATTATACTGGAGTTATTTTTCACAATATTTTCGTCTTTCTGTCATTTTAGCGTCTCTCGCGCATTCGCCATTGTTACGCAATACCAGAAGGAACTTTTGTCATTAACATATTTAATTCTCAAAGTCTTTGAAACACGTTTGAAATCGAGTGAGCCCACGTGAAGTAACCTTCAGTTTTACATATGTCCGCCAGGTAGCGCAAAGATCCATTGGCTTTTCTGCCATCTAGCGGCAATATCTTTAACTACGTGACATCGAAAGGCAACTGGTTTACCACATGTTGCTGCTATAATCAATTTTAGTTAACGACTTAATAGAAATAATGGCTTCAATGTGAAGTACCTGTTATGTGGTCTGATTATTAAATTTTAGTGAACAGATGCTCGGAACTACCGGCATTTGAAGACTTAAATCGCTTTATTTATTTACCGTACGTAACTTGTAACTTGGTGCGGTTATTCATTTGTTTATGTATATCATAACATCTGATTTGATCTTGTTCATTGTCAGGGATTTAATTTTAATAGTAGAACTGTAAGCATATTACTTTTCTTCAATAAGTATGAATATTGAGCCGAAGTACAATAGCAACTTTGCTTCTAGAGCTCGAAAAGTTTATTCTGCGTTCTACGCAAATAGAAGTTGGGGTAGCGTTTGCGTATGTCTTGGTTCCATTTCCGGTCAGGTCAAGCGTCTGGGTGAGATTTTTTCCCCCCTAAGTTTTTCCTTGTCCTGAGATCTTCCTACGGACTACAAATGTTCACCTGCATTTACACCTACAGAATTCACATTCACAATCTACAGAAGTCGGGAGAAGATTAATGCAGTCAAAACGAAAATTAATAAGATAGTGTTTTAAACAGTTTAGAAATTTTATATTGAGCGTTTGATTAGTTGGTGCGCCATATGGTTACACATTTGTTTCTTTAATGGAATTTAATTATAAATAAATGTAATATTGTAAATAAAGGATGATAACAAATAAAAAAAACGTGTATTTTGCATACAATTTGTTAGATAAACGTCTTATTCGTGCTTTCATCAACATTAACATAACTAACCCACCGTTAGATACACATACTTTTCTCAAATTTGTTTGATAGTGATAGAAAATTTTAAACCCGAATGTACGAGCAGATGATGAAAAGGTTGACAACTACATGCGCATTAGCCGAAATTCTGAATTTGCGCCAATTTCCCCATAACCATTTGACTCCTCTAAATAAGTCCTTGAGGTTTATATATAGAAATACAGATTTCTTTCCAACATTCCGCATTAATTCCATCCTATCCTCCCAAGTCTTGTAGAATTACCTGATGGGTCTGAGGAAAATAGTTACTAGATATCTGCCGTGTACAGGCAGGGGCGTAGTCATAAAAAAATAGTGCATACCATTCAAGAAAACATCTTTGCAAGTGAAGGAGAAAATGCTCCTTTAGGAAGAGAGAGCGGGGAAGGGGGGGAAGCAAAGGCCAGAAACAATGACCAAATCGAAAAACACGGGAAGGAACTCGCTGAAACTGGGTTCACATTGGCTCCTTCAGTTTTGTTCAATATGCCATAAACAGGAAATGCGTTTGTTTGACCGTGTACTCTTATGAGCATCCAGTAATCAATCTTGGTTCGATTCCTCATTATGTAATTTCTCGATTGTTACAAATAAATTTAATTTTAATATATGACACCTATATATATATATATATATATATCCTCAAACACAAAAACGTAAATTAACCATCCTCTTTTTCAAAATAAATGCCATATTAATAACATGTTTAAAGAGAAAAGTTAAAAGGAAAACACGAACTGTTATTCTTTCTTTTAAAAATATAATTTCTTATTTATTTTGAAATTGATTTTGTGTGTGTGTGTATGTGTGTGTGTGTGTGTGTGTGTGAGAGAGAGAGAGAGAGAGAGAGAGAGAGAAGCATAAACACTTAAAATCCATACACCTAAGACTTTCCAATTTGAAGACTCTTATCATGTGTATACATTGCTTTCACTTACAAAATATATCACATAAGATAATTCAGCATGGGTGGGATTCGAAAGTCGGTAGTACTTATTACTAAACCCCTGCTTTTAACCTCTCGATTGTCACAAATAATAATACAAAAGGGTTTCACTGCGTTCGTGAATTAATATGTAAAGTTCAGACCCTCGAATGGTATTACTAGAACTATTTTACAAATAAAATAAGAATTTAAATATAATTCTCCTAAACTTGGCTTACAAAATTGTAGTAACTATGTTTTTATTACGAATACTACCTTTTCAAGTCATTTTGCAACACACGAATGTCGATTGTCAGTAATGCCAATAGAGAAGAACTAAATACGGGTTTGGGACTGTTTCATAAATAGAATAACATTAAAAGTAATGTATATTTGAAATTCGCGCATAAATTATTAACAGCTGCATAAAATGTTATACTTACCAAACTTTTCGCAAACCGTGAGACTGAAATAGAAGAAAGTCGACTATTACAATCGCTACCGTTCGATTTACTAATATGAATCGAGAAAAACAAAAGAGAGTACATTTTATCATTCAGAGTAACGTGTTTATTAAAGTGTATGGTTGCTCAGGGAGATATTGTTACATACTTTATAAAATTATTTCAAAATGTTTGTGAATACGCATTACTTAAATATGTAGTAACTGAAAACTGATCAGTTATGCCCTTATTGGGAAAATAGAGTTTGCCGCACTGACCATTAAATAAATGCACTTCGCGCGATATAGGAATTTGATAAAACTTCAGGATAATTTCACTACGATATAGAGCTGTAATTGGTCAAAATTCAAAACATTTTCTTTTGTTTCATTGGTCGATTTTGTGATGACAGCACATAAGTGAAATTGCCAGAGCAATTCTGCCATGGAGTACTCGATGTGACTGGTGATGAAGGAATGAGGATAAAGACTGTAAGACCTGAGCACAGAGACACGTCGTGAGCTGAGTGTTGAGCCGAACAGACACATTAACTCTCAGAGTTTTTGCTCTCTCTTTGTCTCTCTCAGGGTGTAAACTACTAAAAGAAAGTCTGTACCAACAGTTCACGATTCATCTATTCCGTCAGAAAATGTCTTTAGAAATTCATTTTAATGTCAACTTTTCCTAAATTCAAATAAAATATGCTTAATTATTTCTGTTCTGCTTAAATAGAAATGGGAAACTTTCCCAAAATCAACCATTTTCGATCGCCTCCTTGGTCTGGTGGTAACATTTACGACGACTAATCCGCAGATTCTGTATTCTTTTCCCGGTCAGGTCAAGCTCTTGGGTGAGCTTATTCCGGATTGTTTCCTTACCCTGAGAAGGTGAATGACGGATAGCTTTAAGGCGTCAAGGACTCGGAGCTCATTTGCGCCATCATTAATTCATTTCATTCCTCGCTCCAGACTTACTTCTACAGTATTCAATACACAACCTACAGACGTCGCCAGAAGGCCAATGCCGTCAAAGCGACAATAAATAAAATATTTGATTTTTGCAATTCAAATAGCTGTTTATGGTCTTTGAATGGTGTACCATTTTTTGCCAAATAATAGGCAGTAACACTAACAACATTAACTTAAGTACAATTGCATTTTCTAGCTACTGTCTCTGACAGTCAGCAAGAATTTGCTCTGCTTTAGCATGCGCTGTAGACAACTTTTGGTACTTCGGTTGTTTAGTATTATAGGAAACCTGATACCTTGCCCATTCATATATAGAAATTATTTTACCACACCTATCACGTGTGGGTCATACGTTAAAATTGAAGAATCAGATCTGATACACTCCGGCCATCCGGGACTCGAACCAGGGATATTCAGTCTTCTCAGCTAATGCTCTAACCAACTAGGCTGCCGTGTGCTTCTCCAACAACGAACCTCTCTCATCTGATCCTATATATTCTGGAAACTATTTAAGATTTCTCTACTATGAGAGAAATTCCTTAAGAGAGTATTCATAGCTAGTTGGTTAAACTACAAACTTGGATTATAAGTACTTGTAGCATTTCGAGTCGCCTCTTAAGGCCGTCATAATAAGAAAATCTTAGGGAGGTCTCCTGGTAGGAACGTTTCCAGGAAATAATTTTTGTGGGGTTAGTATAGAAAAAGTGTTGCGTTATACCATGCACGTTCCCTGTTTTTGAGTTTTAATATTAATAACTAGCTGTAAACGGTTGCAAATACTTGTAAAACTAACATATTATCAATGAATTACTCGTACATCTAGCAGTTCATCAAATACGACATATAAACAATATTACAACATATTAACAAAACAAAAAATGAATATCTATAAAAAGGATGGTAAATTTGGGATTTCCGGACCCCTTTTATCTCCTATCTCCGGGATATATAGAATTAGATGAAAGGTTCTTGGCTCTGTACATGGAACAGGACATAGTATATCGATTGGTTAGAGCGTTAGCCGGAAAGGATAACAATGTACATGTCGATATCGATCCTTTGTGCTGCTCAGATATACGTATATACATTAACCTCTTTTATATAAACATTTTACTTTTCTGGCATCTTAAACGTATCAACTGAGCTCCAGCGCTTTTATGCCATCCTGAAATGCGATTCTCTAAGATTTATATATTGTTTTTTGCTTTAGGATCACATGCACTAAATTTTTGTCATAAAAACGCCATTTTTAAGGGTTGGGTGTTGGTCCTGTTCTGGAAAAATGCTGCGTTTTCAGTGAAGAGTTGTATAATAATATTGTGTTATTGTTGGATTCTTTGGAGAGCAGTCAATCAGCAGAATTCATTTAACATTCCGGGAAATTTAAGAAAAACATCTTTAAGAGGAAGTACCAATCTTCCAGGGCCGGCCCGTCAATAGGGCCAGGTCCCCCCCCCCCCGCCTCAAAGAAAATTGCATAATTATTTAATTTTTTCTCTCCTCTTGCTCAACTTTAAAGAAAAAATGCTTGAAAAAAACGATGCATTACCGATTATATTTCTTAATTGTATCTTACGCAACAAATATATTTCCGCTGTACTGTAGTAGCGGTAGCTTGCGGGTCCTCCGTTAGCGAGGGAAGCTCACGGGAAAAATTACACTTTAAACTTATACCTTCATGGGCCAGCAAAGATTTACAAGAGCTTAATTGTCTTCCTCCAAGGTGCGTTAGTCTTTCTCCTATTTATTTCTGCTTTCTCTTGGGCCAGCAGGAAGACCGTCCATGGCTGGCGCTCGGGGTGTTCTCTCTTTTCTTAGGAACCAGGGATTACTGACACCACACATAACTGACTAGGGATTATTTTCGCACTTTGTTTGAAACTGAGTAGCTTCCTCACTGTCAATGGAAATTTGACTTTCACAATGTTAACTGTTAAGTCACAAAAAAGTGTGTCTGCTTTATGGCAACGAATAAAGTGAACGTTGTATTGAAGACTCCATTTTCGTGTCGAAGTTTAACTGATATGTTGGAAGTGAAACGAACATCAACCGAAAGCTATAGATGCCCACTCAGTAAGACGTAACGAAATTAAGTTTTTTTATATTCTGGAAAAAAAAAAAAATCTTGGCTGACAACGTGTGAAGCTAGAAACATATCTATATGAACGAGATTAGAAAAGAAATATACAGGGCAAATTTCGTTTCTGTGCAGGGCGACGAAACCACAGATATTGCATGCATGTCACAATTTGTTGATGTTAGGATATATCAGTGTAGATGAATCGGTTGAAAGATTCCCATAATTCATTGCTGTTTCTGAATTGACTGCAGAAGGCATACTTTAACAACTGAATAAGAAGAGTTCCATATAAACCAGAAGTTTATAGCACAAACGTACAATGGCGCTGCAGTTATGACAGAATGTCGGAGAGGAATATAAGGAAAAGAGATCTTCCCCCACGCCATTTGGGTATACCCCTGGCCCACACTTCTACAGGAGCCACGAACCTCCATTACAATCTTCCATTGCCCTTAACCTCTGATGTGTAGTAGCAAACAACAAGGCCTTACGGGCCAAGCTTGCTCATCAGTTTCCTCCTTCTACCTGAAGTGACGAAGAAGGGAATTCGCTTCGTGTATTTCCGTGTTATGCACGCATTTAAGAATCCCGTTAGGACCTGGAACACAGAGTTTCCTTCAAATAATCTCTGATAACATGAGCAGATATACATTGGGGTTTTTTGAGTTGCGGGCCGGCAGAAAGCGTCTGCGCACTGGGAGAAGTCCGTCCTCAAGGCTTCATAAAGCATGTGCAATAGTAGCTTGTAGTTAAATTGAGGGAGACTTTGCTAGCGAGATGCTTTCATTTCGTGTAAACTGTGTTCTAATTGTTCTTATTAGTTATGCCACTACACAAATAGAGAGTTTTTAAGCACGATACATATGTGAAACATTTTTTGTAGAAAAGTAACAAAACGATTCACAGGAAAATATTCTGGCAATCGTGTTCCAGGTAGAGAAACTGTTCTTCAAATTGTTAAATATTTACGAGAAACAGTATCTCTCATTAACAAGAAACGTGTTCCGAACTACCGTGTTCTTAGGGATGAAACTCAGACATTTCCTACGCAGATGCCGTTAATGAGCACCATTTTCAACATCTCTTAAAACATAGATCATTTTATACTTTTAATAAAAAATTAAATGCTAAAATAATAATACTAGCTTTACACATTGCGACTCTGGTCTCTCTTTTTACGGTTGTGGCGATTGCAGTAAGCAACTCATAATAAGCTCATTGCATGAATAATAAATAATTACTCGTTGTGGAAAAGAATAATTATGCAAAGTATTTACAATTCAGTTTTCTGGCAGATTTTACTCTAGAATTAGACACGTGTTTTTCTTTCAGTGCTCAAACGACTGAGTGGCGTGAGACTCGAGGCCAACGTAGCAATTCGGTTCCGACCATTTTTTACCTATGGCTAATCGGTGGATGCAGTCCCCTGCCCTGGCGTCGGTCATCAAATAGTTGGATAATCCAATATTTGCACAGTACTTTACCACTTTTGACATTTCTTTTTTGTTTAATTTGAAGAGCTCGTTCAGACCAAATTATTATATGATATGTAATAGACTCTTGGAAATATTGTCTTAACAAATAAAACTTTAGATCTGAAATTTAGTTTTGATATAAGCACAACATTCTGCAGAATAAGTCGGTTTTATTTACACCAGGACACACCTTAATAGTGAACAGGGGTTTATTTAAGAATATAGTCACTAAAATTTTATATCTAAAAATGATCTTGTATAATTAAAGTTCTTTCTTTACTACATTAAATATTGTCACTCGTTACTTTTTCATTTTTTTTTTTTTTTTATTAGCAAAGAGGAATTTAAAAGTATATCTCAATTGTGAAACACTTTTACGTATTCAAATGCAAGTTCAATATAAAAGACATACGCCCGAGGCAGAGTTCTTAATGAACAGTTTTACACCGTACACCGAATGATGGGGGAAGGGGGAAATTGTCTATGTGCCTTTGGCTAGTGCAAATAACCTCCCTTTCGTTTAAATATAGGAGAAAACGTGTTTCTAACTGGTTCCCCGAAGATAAATATTTCTGCTGAATCTGAATATTTGTTTTTAGAATATGGAATATGCATTATTCATGGCGAGTGGAAACGCTGAACGTTCAGCGTCTTACTTCAGGGAATTGAAGGGAAAAGAGGGGGGGGGGGGATAGGCGAGCAGCGATCGCTATAGCAAACATTGAAAAAATCAATGGAGTAATATATAGTGTGGAGCGATGTTTCTACGGACCCCTTGCGTTGTAACAGCTTACTGGAAGTGATGGTGGCAGAACAAACGCGCATTGCGATCCGTCTCACTTTGCTAAAGAATGAACCCGGTTGCTTTAGGAGCTTGTGTTGCACAACCGCAAGAATGTAAAGTAAAACCTTTTTTATTAGCTATTTTTAAGTAGTAGTAATCACATTATTTGTATAGATCGTTCGACCGTACATACAGTTCATTGCACAGACACTTAAAGAGCACGATTTTGCACTTTAAATATGTGCGCATACACACATTCACACTTAAAGAGACTTTCTACTCCACAACAAATTGCTCCTAATTCCACACCCTTTGCAAAGGGGAAAGGAAAAAAAATATTGGCCAGTTGTGTTTCTGTGCAAACAGATTCCAACATGCTAACCTATCCCTATTCCACTTAGCAAACTTAGCCCACAGCGCAGTCAGCTCCCATTGTTCGGTACCTGGACAGTTCTTTAGAATGTGCTGAGGTCGGTCCTGGTGGTGTAGTGGTAACCATACTTGCCTCCTAAAACCAAGATGGCGGGTTCATCCCGGCCAGGATCGATGGATTTTTTCGGGGCGTAAAAAGCCTAAGTATGACTTCCTTCGGAAGGGAAGTAAAGCCTCGAGCACTTGTCGTAGTTTTACGGCACAAAAAGAACCTCAAGTCTGAAAGAAGAGGCCTGTGAGAAAAATTTGTCGGTCGTTTCACGCCCTGAATAGAATGGGACGCTGATGACCTGAGCTGTTAAAGAGCTTCCGTAAATTAAACAAATCAATCAACCACCTCTCCAGGAAGGTTCATAAGCCATAAGCCGTAATGTAAAAAAAAAAAAAAAAAATCCTCTGTAGCCCTTATGAGGTGTCTTCATCCAAAATTTTGATTATTTTGATCATTTCGGGCTTCTCTCGCTGCTTTGAACACCATGCGATTGAATAGATAAATTCTTTTGTTATATTCATTGTATAATTTTTCTTTAATTAACTTTGCTGTCACATTGCACGTAAATTATACAACACTTTCTTTGTAATTTTCATAATTCTCTTTCTTCATATCATAACCCCAATCCTCTAATATACTTGCAATTTCTTCGTCGCCTCTGTTTGTCCAATCTCATAATTTCGTTCGGCACAAAACTCTGAAAAATCACCTTTTGTATTATGCGGCGTTAGATCTTGTACCACTCCTTTTATACTTTGAATTCGCAGATCACTAAATCTTGCCATTTTTACAGTTGTACGAACCGCCAATGTTTTTTTTTTATTTGTTTATTTAAGGACGCTCTTTAACAGCTCAGCTCATCAGCGTCCCATTCTATTTAGGGCGTGAAACGGCCGACAAATTTTTCTCAGAGGCCTCTTTTTTCAGGCTTGAGGTTCTTTATCGTGCCGTAAATGTACTACACAAGACCCACGGCTTTACTTCCCTTCCGAAGGAAGCCATACTTAGGATTTTTACGCCCGAAAAAATCCATCGATCCTGGCCGGGTTCGAACCCGCGACCTTGGGTTTAGAAGGCAAATATGGTTACCACTACACCACCAGGACCGACCCGCCAATGGTGAACATATTGAACCTTTATTATGTTAACATTAAAGTAAAGTAATCATAAACGTGTAATGCTTAAAATTGAATTGATGAGGCAATATTTGATTACTACTGTGTGCCAGTTGTATTGTAGGTTTAGGTACAAGTTATATATAAATTTAAGTATACAGTATTTCAGCATTGGTTATATTCTAATTATCACGTGACGTTTATTTTGTTTAGTTATAGCATTAGTGTGTAGTTTAAATCTGTAGAATTTATTGTTAAAGAAAATTTATATGAGAAATATCTAAATAAATAATCTGGAATATTACTGATATAGGATCAATATCAGGATGTAAACCTTACAGAACAAAATAAATAAAAAAGTGAGAAAGAAGATGCATGAGAATAGGCTTCCTAGATCCCTAATCGAGTCGATGCAGAGATTATAGGAATAAAAAAACTCAGGTTATTAGTTTTAGAGCACAGTACTTTAAAGTACATTGGCTGAAAGGCGCTCGCGTGTAACTATCGACTGGTGAAATTTTGTGGCGTTTTGTAATTTGCACTTTCAGGACATGCGAAAGCATGGCTCGCTAAAGACTCGTTAATTTCAGTTCTGAACTGGACATTGCTCTTAAAGATTTTCTTGCTAATATAAGTGAATTTAAGGAAGTGAAAGACGATCAGTTAAGTAGCATGTAAGAATGTTTAAAACTGAATGAAAACACTAACGTAGTAGCATGGTTAGCATTGATGGACTTTCTTTTCCTATGTTTTAACTATTGGAAATCCAATTGAAAGGTTTTTGGGCATTTCACAACATGGTACTAAATTGTAAGCAAGTGTGCTCACAAAGTTTAATTGTATTTATTTATCCTTGTAAATTTAATGTGCTGATGATACAAAAAAGTCACAATTTTAAATTAATATATTAGCTTCCCTAATAAACTCGTTAGGTGTCGGCAATAAGCGTCCGTCATTCTAAGAGTCCAAAGTCTTCTTAAAGAATAATTTTAATATACTCATTATGTATAACGTTAGGCATATGTTCTTAATTTGATCATTTCACAAGCATCCCGCCAAAATACCTGTCAGAATTTTCTTTTCGGGCTTTAATGAAACGTTTTATTTTCAGAACTCTGTTCGAGAATTTTCAACGCCAGGTTATTTGCTACATATTTACTGAGTATATCTGATGTATATTTACGTGAAATCGTTCTTGAGGTAACGCTTTCCCATTTATATATTTCTTTTACATTTGGGAACTGGAGAGATGGTTATAGGGAAGAGGGCTGTATCTGCCACGTAAAACATTTCCACTAGAAGTGCATCGTCTATTCACACACTTAGAATCGATCCATCCCTTTGCGTTTAACAAAAGCAGAGTATTATCAACGCAATTCTCTGACTTGCCATCTCTCCAGCTCCCAACACTTCTTTGTTCATTTTCTCTTTCACAATAAACAAAAAAAAATTTGTTTGCTTTCTTTAAAAAAAACGCACTCTCCATACTATTTAGAAAGTGGGTTTTAATGTTTACTAACGCAGTTTTCATGCAAGCAATTAACATAAAAACAATCTCTTACAGTTCTACACAATCACATTAACCAATATGAGATTACAATGAAAATTGAACAGCTGATAGCTAACGCCGCAACACGGTTTCCAGGAACCATTTCTGGTTATTGTAATGCAATTTAATTTGAAATCCTCGGGGGGTTCAGCCCTTTGCTACTACAGGTTTTATAATTTCATCTTGCTTTTGTTTCGTGTCGCGCTGTGCATGCGATATAGCGGTGGCAAGCCTGCAGCCAGATATTTTTGATACACAACAAAACTCTCTATGCTATTGGCTTGTCGAGAGTTTCTGATAAAAAAATAAAGTTATACAAAAAAAAAAAAATAACCAAACTCCAAAGTTTGTGCAATTTTCATAAAGACTGCTCTAAGGCAAACATCACTTTGTTAGAGGATTATTATTTTTTGTTATTATTTTTATTACTGTTTTTCCAATAACACGCAACGAAAAGAAGAGAAATATTTTCATCCTAAACGCCATTAAAATATGAAATCAAAGTTTGTGACTCTGCAGGGATCTGTTTCACAATAGTATGATTAATACTTTACAAGTGTATGGACTTGTAGTTATTAGTAAAATTCTGTTCCACAAAGGTTTCTGCTGCTCTTGTACTTTACAACTACATACTTGCAAATGTACAAACGATTTTTCGTTGCTCTGTTCCACAGAATTATCACTATCAGCCGGGCACTAGTTTGTTTATTTACGGACGCTCTTTGGTCCGTATTTTCTGTTTTGACTAACTCATTTTGTTTTATTGTATGTTATCTACTTGAACACCCCTTAGTACAGAAAAAAAAAAAACAAAAGGATTTGTATACCATAGTGCATTTAAGATTTGTTTTCATGTTGCTAACCTATTTCTAACAATTTTTATAGCAGTTGTGGACGAGCTGAAACTTTTCTGGATCAAACTCAGGCTATTTCTGGGCCATAAGCCGAGAGATTAACAGAATGTAAAAATTCCCTTACACAAAACTCCATTGAAAAGATAACATTTTGAAGAAGTCGTAAATGGTAAGAAAATTAAAATTATCTCGTTGCAAACTTCATGGTGTAAATCTTTGAAAAGAGATATTTAAAGAGCCTAGGGCTATTCAATCTCAATAAGTAAAATTTTGAAAGTTATTTACTATCAGTAGAGAGGATATTCTCTCTTATGAAAAACATGTGGATTCTATAGAGAAATAGACTACAAGTCAATGAAATTAAAACTTTGCTGTAAATTAAACTTTCTGCTATATTGAATGCTTTCATTTGATCAAAGGAAATAATACTTTTTGAGAGAAGTACTGTTCTCTTGCAAATACAGCTGACATAAGGAACCAATTACTAGTTTCTTACAGTGAACAATGTGTTATATTGAATTTCTGGGACGGTGGAGATAATTTCGATACTTGAGCATTGCTCACGGCTGGCCATTTGTGCCTCCGAAAGGAAAGATAAGGGAGGGAGCCACTGGGCGGGTGGAGCCTCTCTCCAAGGAGTTGCAACCCTTCTGAAGAGCCGCTTCAATACCAGAAGATCTTTGTAAAGAGCAAGTCATCGTCACTCCGCACCAACACACCTGGCCTTGGCACTTTCGACGTTGTAACAGAACCAATTGAATGAAGTTATATAAAATGGGAGAGCGGAAAATTCGTGAAAAAAATATATATTCTAGCTTTCACCTAAGGGACCTGGGGAAACTACGGAAAAAAAAAATCCAAGCTCTCGCGGGAAGTGAACCCGCGTAATGTGCGTCTTAAGCTATCCTGAATCACCCCATTCAGTAATGTATTGTGTTAAATATGATAATATGCAATGTAGGCTTAATGTTGTTATATTTAATTTTGCAGTAAATATTTAGCGACATTTCTTGCTCAAACTCTTGTGATTTAATTTTCATAGTTTTTAAGTCCATAATTTTGCTTCCAGTATTCTGGCAACCCTACACTTAGATATTTTCTGACCATCACCAATAAAGAAAATAATTCCATAAACACAGTTTCTAAACATTACATTCTGTTCAATTTTTTTATTTGTGTTTAGATTTATTAAAGCTAACAAATTAACAATTTCACGTAACTTTACTGGGTATACCATATTTTTAAAACAAACTCGGCGTGAAAATTATTCAACTCACGAATATTTGTTGATATCGATTTAATTATAATACTTGTCTCGGCTGTGCTTACAGAGAAAGTACAGTAGGGAAACAAAGCATCAGGTTGGTTTATCTCGGGCGCCTGCAGGAAATGTTTGAAACAAATGATATCAACAAGAATGGGTGTATCTGAACGTGGTGAACGAACGCAGAGCAAAAGTGACATACGGAAACACTTGCGTCACACATTCAGGAACATCATGCCATTTTCATAATTAAACCGTTATCACATTTGGGGGGGAAGTGTCCTAGGTTCGATTTAAGTTTTCCATTCTCCTATAATTAGAAAGCTATTCCAAACTGAAAATATACTCTTGTATTTTTAAAACTAAAACATTTTATAGAGTTTTGGTGACTGGAGAATTCGAATTTCGGTGATAGGTAGTGGCATTGATTGGTGGTGAACATCTTGGAGATTTCATATTTGTATGTTTGTTTTCTCCTTCAATTTTTCATTTTTACCATTTTATTCCACTTCCACTCTTCACTCCCCTTGTCGATCCTTGTGGTCTATACTTGCATTGTAGATCCAAGATCGCGGGTTCAGTCTCGGACATGGTTGATGTTTTTTTTTTTTTTTCCCCGAGCACGGAAGGGAAGTAACGCCTAGGGTCCCGTGTTGTAGATTTACGGCACGTAAATGAACCTCAAACTTGAATGAAGAGAAATCAGCGGTTTCATGCCCTGAATTGAACGGGACGTTGATGACCTGAGATGTGAAAAAATACCCATAAATAAACCAAAATACTACTACTACTTTATTCTTCTTTCATTTCCTTATGTTCACTTTATCTTAACAGCAGGCTCCCTTTTTGGCGAAGAATGCAACCTGCAATCCTGAAGTTGTACTTTTGATTTCCCTCTTGTTATGTGGGAACTTTAGAATCATACAAAGGGGGTGCTTTGACACGAAGCCTCAAACTGGGACTGTCTTTACTGGTTTTCGAAGCGATATGCTCACTAGAGAGGCCTTGTGATGCGCTGCGAATTGGCAGTGAGACTTGTGGAGCCGTAAATCTCATTCGTCCTCGCACAAGGAGCACAATAGACCTTGAGATATGTAGAGTGCTTTATGCAGCGCACAACCCACAACGAGACTGGACATTGGGGAATAGCTTCTAAATCTAATGCAGCTTTTTAACTGGTAAAAATATAATAACGAAGTGATAGTTTGAGAGCTGCCAATGCACACATATATTAAAGTCACAATATATTAAGATACAAATTTCTAAAGACGAATTTACCAACTGGACACCATTGCGATGACTGCAGAGTCATATATCTTTCCTCTCTACTGCCCTTTGGCGACTGCACTATCGCGTAAAGTTTTGCCCAATTCTGTCACTGCGCAGTGTCTACTTCCCGTCCTGTACACATAGCCGCGAAACATTTTCAAAGTCCGTTGCTATTGTTAGGTATATGACTGTAATAATACCCATGACCGTCACCGTCACAACTGTGTGTCTTAGTACTACTTAATTATTATGTATTTTACCCTCATATGACAATACATACAAAAATGGCAAAATAACGTAACTCTTGGAACATTGTAGCCTAATTAACATGAACTAGAGAAGCAGATGTAGATAAAACATTAAAATAGCTACACAACTTTCGCAATTTTTCGAGCAGCAGTTCTTCAAAGACAAAAGACAGCTGTTGGTAAAAGTAAATATTGAATCTCCATGGCAACGTAATGCGTGGAGCAGATCAAACAAATCACAAAGGGAAAATGGTGTAGGAAAACTAATTGCGATGTATGTATATATGTGTGTGTGTAATTAATAATACTTTATAAAAGAATAACAATTTCCAAGTGAAAATTATGTATTAACGTAAGATTTAAATCAAGTGGTGTACGTTTTTATGCAAAAATATAGCTGCTATCTCTGAGGTACCTTTCATGGACACATTAATAACTGTAGATGTTAAAGGAATATAAAATGTTTTGCAAATTAAAGAGAATGTATATACGACATTGTTAAAAGCACAGTTAGCAAACGAAGTATGTTATCTATAATTCTCTGAATAATTTAGCACTGGTCCTGGTGGTGTAGTGGTTACCATACTTGCCTCCTACACCCAAGATCGCGGGTTCGAACCCGGCCAAGACCGATGGATTTTTTTCGGGCGTAAAAATCGTAAGTATGGCTTCCTTCGGAAGGGAAGTAAAGCCGTGGGTCCCGTGTCGTACTGCCGTACATTTACGGCACGATAAAGAACCTCAAGCCTGAAAGAGAGGCCTCTGAGCAAAATTTGTCGGCCATTTCACGCACTGAGTTGAATGGGACGCTGATGACCTGAGCTGTTAAAGAGCGTCCATAAATAAATCAATCAAAAAAAAGTGATATGGGATAATTAGAGCATAGGTTTTACATTCAGGGCATTGGAAAGGATATGAGCCTGAGACCGGAAGTAGTAACTTGGAGGCAGATAGGTTTAGAGTTTAGGGAGTACTCTAAGAGTAAGGCAAATTTAGAAAAAATGTCTTAAGATGAATTGTGACATTTTTTTTTTTCAAATAGGTTTGATGCTCTCATTTCCAGGAAAGTAAATGGTTACAAGTTTAATGCGTTTCTTACTGGGAGTTTGGGACTAGAACAGAAAGCAATGCCTGAACTAGAAGATGATAAAACTGTAAGTGAAAAATAATAGAATAATTTGATTTTGGAACCATTCTATCAAGAACTAAAAAGTGTTTGTTAAATAAACAATGCATTCAAATTCACATTTCTCGTTTTTCTGTTTTTAACAATAGTATGACTACATCGTTTTCTCGATCGAATTATTGCCTCGGAATAAAACACGCATGCGTAGTGCAAGTTGCTCAAGGACATCCAGTATTTTAATGCGGAATAATTTTGTTTGAAATGTATTTAAAATTATTCATGGAACAAGCATCACTGGAGCCAGAGAAGCAGATGTTTAATGCGGAACAGAATCTCAATAAAGATGTCTAAAGGCTGGAAAACCCACTTCTGTCTCTGTGGGTTCTTTTTCTCTCTCTTTTTATCTCAAGCGCAATTGTAGAAAAATAATTGTAATATAGTACTCGAGGGCCTTACACAGTTTAAATCATTTCAGAAGTAATATTAGATTTACTTTAAAAGAACACGCAATTTTCTGTTTTGACACTATTTTTACTAAAAATCTGAAAGTTTACTTGTTCTGGTTATCAGGAGAATTCTACGAACGAGATTTAAATGTAGTTGAATTAAGAATCGTTAACAACACTCATAAACGCCATTTTCTAAGAGGTTTTCACAACAGTTTATTCCAAATTATTAAGTTAAAATTATAAATATATACATGTTCGTTTTTAGAGAGACATTAATCAATGTATAATTTACGGGTGTTATTAATTTCCTTTATTGTAGAACAAAATACAAATAAAATTCAAAATTTTACAAAATTCGTTGCAAATTAATATACCTACAGAGTGGAGCATTTACAGTGTCCCAGATATTTTCCTCCGAAACTTTAAATAGTCAACATTTGAAGTGCTCTTTGGGGGATATAAGGTAGGAACCTTAACTCGTTCTTGAAATATCATTATCAAGGTCATTTCAAGGTCAATTTGTTTTTTTCAAATGAAATGGTGTGTTTTCTTTTCCGGAAATGTAAAGAGAATTCAGTTTTCAGTATAAAAGTTCTAGTACATCTGTCAGCTAGGGATGATAGGCGATGTGATATTGGACAAACAAGACAGCAAATGTTTTTCATTTACTTTCACTTTACTGGCATCAATTTACATATGTTGGAAAAGTTACAATTTTGAATTTGTAGTAGAGAATTGGCAAAACTCAACATGGTTCTGAAAATCATCCCCATGAAGGTTTGATGTAGGCAAATGTGATATGGACGGTATTTGTGACGCTTTATCTCTCTCCTTTGAGATTTCCCGAACCACGTTCCAGTTGACGGGAAACATCGGTGAGAATTAGCGGCAACTACTGTGACTTCCGAATTTTCCCCAGTAGCACTTCTCATTCGATGGTAGTTTTTTTCTTCTTCTTCTTCTTCTTCTTCTTCTTCTTCTTTTTCTTTTCCCCCTCCGGAGAGTAAGTTTGCATGTCGTTGAAAATTTCTAACAGATGCGTTGACTCCTTTCAGGGTTGATCTCCGTATAAGTTGCGAGCTGCTCTAGCGTTCTTATGAGCTTTGCCATAAATGTAAACCATATCGATCCTCTCGTTCATCGTGTATCGAACATCCATGATTAACTGGTAATGTCCTTTTAGGTTTGAATTAGCAATGATAAGCACTCGTTTGTGTACCGATGTCAACAAATGAGCATCTGCGTATAAACAAATGAGTTTCCTTCATAGCAACAACAAAACAAAAGGGAAAGAAGTGAACGTGAATGAAAAACATTTGCTGTCTATTTGTCTAATATCACATCATCTATCACCCCTAGCTGATAGATGTACTAGAACTTTTATATTGAAAATTGAATGCTCTTTCCATTTCAGGAAAAGAAAATTGACCATTTCATTTGAAATAAATCAATTTGATCTTGAAATGGCATTGGTCACTATCTTTTGTCCCCCTAAGAATTTTGTATGAAGCATTTTTTAATTTTTCTCTTCTGAGGAAAACGACCGCGACACTATAAATCACTCGGCCTGTATAAACTTATGTTAATTTAAAATCATATTTACACAGATAACTGTTTTAGATATCTGCAAAGTTAATGATGTATTGTATTTATTAGATTACGTGAAGTATCCTATTATAACAACTTAGCAATAAATTGTAAAGTTAATCAACATTTTCATCTAAGGAAACACGTGAGCATAAATTTGCAAAACATTAAAAATATTGTGCATATAGTGCAAAACACGTATAATTAATGCATTTTCTTGAATATGAAATCCTAAATACTATATAAAAAATTGAAATCTTTTAACACAAATGCAAGAGTTATTTACAGTAAAATATTTTCTCTTTTGCATTGTTGATATTTCCTTGTAGGACTTTTGAATATAAATCCTTACTTTTATTTAATTTATTGTCAAAGTAAGATATCGCATTCTTCACATCAATAGGCTCTTGTTTACATCACTCACTGATGGAAGTTAAGGCGCTCTAAACACCATCGAAACACTTTTTTCCCCTCAAGTTTCAGTGTTGAACTTCTTTCGATGAAGCAAAATAGGTTTTTTGAACAAGGCATTGTGCATTGATGTTAAATGTCCTTACATTGTGAAGTATTCTGCCCCTGATATTTTAAATCGATTTGATTTCATTAAAATTTTGGAAGTTGATTTCAAATCAGTCTATAGCTTTTATTCTGAAAGCCACAAGAATCAGAAAATAGCCTGAGAGTAAAACTTTTTTGCATTTCCTTTCATTATATTTTGCTCTGAAGAACTTGTGATCGAGTTGCGATCAATGACTTCCCGGACTTACCATGTTCGGTAGACGATTGAACAAAAATTCAGGTATAATTTTTCAACGTAATCAATTCCTTTCCTAATACCCCTAAAAATTGTTCAAAGCGTTGTTTGCAAAATGCTGGAAAACAGCGTTCTTCAATTCACCATCGTTCATGAACCTTCGGAAAAATCTGGGGCTTGCCTGCCTCAGATAGCTACTGACCGCGCATTTCGCTGCTGAAGAATGCGTTCTGTTGTCAGTGATTAATGTGCCTGGTCGACTTTTCGAATTTTTTCGACTGATGTATCTGAAAGCTTCTTTCCTCCTTCAGTTTGATTTTAATTAAATTTACCTAGGGAACATTATTACCACAGATGCAGGGACAATCAAGCAAAATGAGTATTTGGAGCATTACGCCCGATTTGGAGGTATAAAGAACTGAAAATGAAAACTAAGCTACGGACATTGACAACAATGAAAGCTGTATACTTCAGAGTTATGAGGCCTTGAACTACAAGTATTCCTCATTAATTACTGCTTAAAGAACATCTTGGGAATACTGTGGCAAAATGTCATCTTATGAGAGAAAACAAAACAGAAGCGTATACTTGAAATAGTTTTTGACTCCGTTTTACTGCCGAGGCACCACAGACGGTGGACGTTGATTATAATATGAAATTAAATGAAATTGAATTTTTTTAATTATTATTTAAAGGAAGCGTTCCAAGTGACCGACACAGGTGATCAAGGTCATTAAGGCACGGGTCACCTGGGTCGGTCAAAGGTCAGTTGAATTAGAAATCTTAAGAAGGAAATAGCCATGGACGGAACACACTTTTAGGCAATCGGATAATAACATAGCAAAAGCAACACTCGAGTGGAACACAAGGGAAGAGGAGGAGAGGTGGACCCTGAGTAACATGGAGAAGAAAGGTAGAAATAAGACAACAGGGAAAGAGTTGGGGTGAAATTAAAGCTTTGGCAAGTAACAGGGCCAGATGGCGATCCTTTGTTACGGTACTATGCTCCACATAAGGAATTAAGAATTATTACTTACCAGCACTCTTACTTTAAAAATCACGTAGTAACTTTCTATCACTCTTGTAGTTCATTCAAGAATAAATGCTGTTAAATTAATCTAATGCTTTGTGGACCCCCTGGGAGGATCTCGCGCATCCTCGGAGATCCGTTGACCACCACTTGAGTACCTCTTGAGTAGACGAAATAAACGTTCAAGATTAAAATATTGTATCCTAATAAAGGAATGTTAGAAATTAAGGAGGACAAAAGAAAATCTGAATAAGCTGTAACAGGCGAACAAGAACAAAATTAAAATAATACAACAAGCACGAACGAATGTGATCAGTCTGGATGGAACAGAATAGAAAAACATAAATTTAGAGGCTCAAAATGGGATAGGAGATGCCAAAAACAGTTGAGTAAAGGCGGGAAAGTAGAGAAAGACAAATTTACAAAAATAACTAAATATACCGAAAATAAAGAGAGGATAAATAAATAAATAAATACAACATTATAATTAAGATAATAACGGGTCATCGGCAAGTTCCTCCGCACTCGAGTGGTGTGTACCGCACAAGAAAAAGGTGGTACTCCTACATTTCGGACATTACTTCCTTCGAAACCGGGTTTTAACAGATAATCCATCCAGCATTACTATGATTTGGACTTTGAAGCGTGTGCTTGCCTTTGTGGCCAAGTGAACATAATAACTATAAGTTCGGCGCGTGGTCAGTATTGCCACCCGAATTCGCTTACCAAGTGAAATATCGGCTACAAAATGACTGCGGAGCGATTTCTCGATTACCCTTTAAAATACAATGTTTTCTTTTTAACTGACAGATTTAAGGCCACGAGGCCTTCTCTTCCACTCTACCAGTCCTAATTAATACAATGAATGATGATACAAGATACACATATTTAAACTGTGGCATTTACACTGTTGGGTTGACGTTATATATGTTAAAACAACACTAATCAATAATGTGAAATTACTTATTTAACACATTCGTGAATGAAGCATGAAAACTAGTGAAAGCATATTTAGTTACAAGCTAGAGTTAGTGAATAAATTACAAACGGAGATGATGTAGGATAAAGAATGCGAAGATTTCCTATGAGAACATATAACCGAATAAATTCACCCTGGCGAAACCGGGAACCAAATTAATGATGTGCAGATAAATTCTGAAATCGCGAATTGTGTGGCGGTATGCATAATTTGAAAAAGATTGTTAAGAGAATGCAAAACTCGGGGATCTTTATTCTTAACCAGGATAGAGTCTTGAAAGGAGAAACATGGTCATGTTTAATATTTTATACATAACAGGCGTCCTGTACACGTTGTAATCTGTTGCCCAGAGGTAAGTTAACATATCAATTACATTATCAGTGGATTCATTTTATCGGAAAGAATATACTTCTCTCACTCTAATGAATGAACAGTATAGAATATTTTAGCAAATGTGAATCATCTGCTCATTAAATTCAAGGGGACCGTGCATGTAAAATCCTAGGCTTTTCACAACCGAGCTCTATGGAATGATATCGTTTACAAGTATCGATAGCAAGTTATGATTGTTACATCTCGATCTCTGATGTTCTAATAGGGTAACGTTATAACAGCTTTAAATATTACTAATTAACAGAACGGGATAACAGGGCAAAAAAGACGGTTCAGGCTTTGACAGTCTAAATTAACTAATAATAAAGAAAAATAAATAATAAAACAAAATGGAAAGAGAAGCCAATACAGCATATATATCGTAGTACAAATGTTATGACAAACGACATAAAATGCATAAATTAAATCACAGATAAGCTAAGAAAGAGAAATATAAATTCAACACCTATGTGTTGTGGGAAAGTGGGACAGAACAGAGGTGTAATCTGAATATAGTAAAATAGGCAAACATGATGTCGTATCTCAGTGCCGGCGGAGGCCGATCGTAGCTAAGGAACGTTTAGATGGCCGAGCTGTAAGCCTAAGGATGCGAGGAGAGACCTAAGCGTTGAAATACAACATCGACTCCTTTTTAATAAAGAGTTTATTTACAGAAGAATAATGAAAGAGATTACAAAACAAATACTAAGACAAATGAGAAATTTCACAGTCCCCAAGAGAGGATTCAGGATATGATACTTAAAGTATGAAAATAACCAGGAGATTTTAAGACAAGAATGCTCCGTGTCGATGAGACGCACTTGGACATGTTCTGTGTGTGTGTGTGTATGTGTATGTTCTGTGTATATGTGTATGTGCATGTAGATCATCTCAGGGGTCTTATATAGTCTTTCGAGCGACTAGGTGCTCGAAGTAGACATGAGAAGAAGAATTTATAGAATTTATTTAGAATTTATAAGCTTCTTTAGAAGTCTACTTCTAAAGAAGCTTATAAATTGGAAGACAGTAGTTGAACCTGAACAGTAATGTCTAGCTGTGTGAGAGCAATCCAATTATCCTTCCAAAATACATCTGTCAACTCTCTTCGTTATTTCTGCTTGTTGTGAGACTGACAAAAAGAGAATGGAGGTCAGATCTCGTCTCTCTTCCCTCCTAAAACACTTGGAGTCGTAAATATGTCTTAAGTAGCGATAAAAGTGTTTACTAGAATAATAAACATGTCAAAAAGAAGGAAGTGTACGAAATGTGGAGAGGTCAAGTGGTTACTTGAGAACATGGTCTGGTTATGAGGGAAATTGGATAGAAGACATGTACAAAATATTGAGATCAAAGGTGTCTTCTACGTCTTCAAGACATTTGTGGAGAAAAGATTGCATTCCTGGTCACATTGGCTGCCTTAGACACAACCTTGCACTGAAGTTTCATACACAGACTTCTTAAATAGTCACATAAATCTAATTGCATTGGTTGTACTGTGTTGTGTACATGGTAGCAGAGGAAGCTTTTATGGATCTAGTTTCCGATCTCTATAGCTGATTATTTAATTTTACTTTTGCACATTCTATAGAATTATACATACTGGAGGAATATCCATATCTGATAAACAGACAATAGAACACAACAAAGAGGCCAAAAGTCTCGACAATTTCTTCTATACTTTTTTATGACTTTAGAGAAACAAAATTTCTTGTAACGACTTTTAACTGCAATTCTCTACTTGTACTGTTAACAACAGCAACTGTAGACTTTAAGGTCATGTTTGAAATATGTAAATTCATCTTTTCACAAGTTTTTCTTGTTTATACCCTTGCCTTACCCATTTCGTTCACTTAATCATATCCAGTCTGATTTTAAGAACATAAACAGATCATTAGTTCCAGTGAACAGCAAGTAATAGAACAGCTCGGAATGGACAATGGCTGCCTAGGAAAACGTAATGCAATCATATGGTGAGCGCTGGCCGAAGGGAACATATGCATTGAGAGGAAAATTCCGTGACCTATTTTGAATATTTTACAGGAAGATAAGAACGTAATTTTTTAATTTCTATCGTTTTATTCACTTTTTATTTTTATCCTTCCTATTTAAGATGTCCACCATTTAGTGCTGGTGTTGCCATTACTTTATACTTTTTAACTATATTGCATTTAATGTATTTTTATTGTATTAAACATTCTTCCAAACCTGTTCATTTTTATATTTAATGTTTCAATCACACAACGAACATCACATACCAGATAATTTAATTGCCAAACTTGTTCTATTAATTTTACACCTTAGTGTATTTTTCCCCTTTAAATGCTATTACTATTACTTAACAGTTGAAATCTTTGGATTGTATTGATTTATTTATAAGTTGAGTGACTATTTATAAGCCATTGTGTGTATGAAAAATAACTTGATCTTCAGCAAAAAGGATTAAATTCAATTTTACACAATTTATAAAATTAGCTTCTAAAATCATCTGCCATGTTAAATCGCATCTATATATCCACACGCGCACAAAATAAATCCAGAAATAAAGGAAACCTTGCTTTGCTGTTTTATTTTCGTCCTAATATGCACTCTATTATCAATGGACATCAATAGTGTTTATGTGTAGAGTTTATAAAACGTTCGCAAGATGTTCTTGATATTTTTTCTCTATCATTATATTGCATATATTCTGATTTTGTCAAAAGTTTTCTCATAATCAATAAATAGTATATATGTGAATAGATACATAAACATAACAAGATACTTTTAAAACTTGCCATCTATCTACCGTTTATCCACCGCTTACCGTTAAGACCCTGCACTCTATTCCATCCAGTTATAGGGCGTAGTTGCTGGCTATCTCCAACATTAGGCAGATTAGTCGTGAGTCAAGCGTCATTCGAGTTAGTACAGAAGTCTAGTGTGGTGCGAATTAATTTATTTGAAGTATGCACGTTTAAACAAATGAAGTGCTGTGTTTTTAAGTGGCGAACTTGAGAAGCGAAAGTTTTAAATGTATCTTAAGACAGACTGGTGAACTTTTAAGATCTATTCGTATCAAATATATTTATTTATAAAAAAACGCAAAGGGAACATTTTTGTTATTTATCTAATAATTACAGTTAGAATGTAAATTCTGACGCATTAACGAAATGCCTTTATTTACTTTTCGACTTCGTCTTTTATTATAAATCAATGCAGTGGCTCTGGAAGCTTGGTACAAAATGTGGCTTTAAATTCAATTCCACTAGCGAAATTTGTACCTGAGACTGATTTTAAAACTTTTTCTTAGCCTGAAAATTCTTTTCCGGGGGTTTCCAGGTTTCTAACATCCTTTAGGAAGATAATTTTATAGCATGTAAAAGGTTAGTACAAAAATTAAACTCCAAGTTAATTGTGTAATGGCTCAAGAGTTTTTACAAGGTAACGGATGGGGACTCTCTTTGAGACAGCCCCGTTTCAGGGATTAGCGACCCTGCCTACGTGAGCTCCAGGTTCCTCTGACCCGGAGGATAGTACCTGGTAAGGGTCCCTGCCCAGGGTTGCGGGCGAAGTCCACAACGGCAGTGGCGATTCTTCAATTTGGATAATACAATAGACGGGCAGCTGAATGCAATCATCTAAGATAAAGACACTCTTAACAGATCCTCCAGGTTATGCTGGTAACCCACTCATATAGTGAGGACTCTTCAGATGAGAAAGAATAGGCGGCTTCTAAGATGACGATAGCGTGAAAAAAGAACGTAAGAGCGATAGTGAATAAACAGACCGAACTGAAAAATAACTGTTAAGAGGTAGTGTTGATATTGTCATAATATCTGAAACAAACAAATTCATATTTATTATTTTATAATGGAGAGTCGCAAAAGTATAGAGCATGTACCATAACAATTAATATTAATAGATAAGAAACAAAAATAGAATTCACAGTTATGCTGTAATTAATGAGAGACATAAATATTACAACGAACATAGCACATCGATACCTAATATCATTAGAGTATTAGCTTTAGAAGAAGGAAGAAAAGAAGAAAGCAAACATTTTTGCAAGGATCTACAAAAAAAAAAGAAAGAAAGAAAGAAAAGAAAGAAAAAAAGAAGAAGAAAAGAAGAAACGAAAAAGAAAGAAAAAATACAAACAATAAACAAAAATTACCAATTTATAGCAGGTGGAGATTTTAGCGCAAGAATTGGCCAGGTACCAGTAAAAGAAATGAAACTCGGAAGTTTTGCAGTTTTTAATAACTAAAAATAATTAACTCTTTCTTTAGTCACAGACATGCTTACAGAGCCTTTAGAAGACAGAGAAGTATAAGGTACACATTTTAATGAATAATAAAATTTCGTCCCTCGTATTAGATACAAGAGTTTATTATGATGATAATGTCTGAAGTAAAAAAAAAAATTAAAACATGGTACGTACAAATTAAAAAGCAGGTGGAAATGTGAAAGCAAGAAACATTCAAGGTATCTCAACTCGTAAGGAAATTATACAGGCAACATGTACACTCGCATCGCATCAACGAGCAATGACTGTAAATATTAACATGGAGCGGAATGACCTAAAGGATACTTGTTAGAGGTTTTGAATTAGAAAAAAAACTATTTTAGTTTTACACACTTTTATCTTCTTTTGATATTTGCCACAACTTGCATGTTTTTAACTTTATGTGCACTTTTCTCAAAAACTATATAATATAGAGCCGTTAATTTTTGTGCATGTGTAAAACACATTACTCTACATAGCTAATGAAAGTTTTTAACCTATGCATGCATGAGAGTTTGGGAAAAAATAAATATTTTTTGAAATTTTGCACAAAATAATGACACTATATTTAAATAATTTTAAAAATTGTACCTTTCTTTTAAATTAAATTTTGTTTCACAAATATTGTTAAATAGCATGTTTTAATATCTGACGAAGCTAAGATTAATAGTTTTTTTTTTTTTTTGAAAAATGCACTTAAAGCAACAAAAATGTTCAAAATTATTTTTTTCCTGATTTATTAAAATGAGAATAAAATTATAAAAATGAAGGTTAGCAAAATTTAAAACAGTAATAATTTACATATAAATGATTAATAAGAGGCATTTTTTTTTTTTTTTTTTTTTTTTTTTTGGATAGACAGTATAGTTTTTCAGAAAATCCAGATTACATTCTGTCGAGTTTCAGCATGAAAATTGCCATTAGGTCTGTACCAAGTGTTAAGTTTTAATAACAGCATGAAATGAAGATCTTGGTAGGGAAAATAAAAACATATGATAGCACAATATATAAAAGGATAAAATAGTAATCATTATTATTAAGGATAAAATATTAGAGAACTAAAAGATTCTTAAATAGTACATAAACATGAAAACGACTTAACGGGACATTAATACAAAGCACCATAATTACTCATTTTTTATACCACCTTCATATATCAGGTTTTAGAGTTACTCATACTAATTTTTCTTTAGGGAAAAATATCCCTTTGATCTATTATTGTTAATAACTTTACACATATCTATAAATTATTTAACACAATGCATTACTTAATGTACTTTTTCTCAAGGACTATGCAACACATGAACTACAATTTTCGTTATTTATTTGTGAAAAGGATATTAACAAACTCGATTAATAGAAATTTTCATATATCTCATGCAAACTTTTTTTTAAAAAAAAAAAGTAACGCTTGAAAATAGTTACCAAACTTTTTATATTTTTCTTTTTAAAAGAATATATTTTTCAATGTTCTTTTGTAAATTATTCAGAATGTTTTAATGTATATGTAAATGAAGCATGATAGTTTTCATATCATTCGATATAATAGTTTCTGAGGAAAAGTACATTATAAGTAAAAAATTTAGTTTGCGGAAAATGGCAAAAAATAAACAAATAAAGATTTTTTATTTTGTTATATAATTTTGCTTTCCGATACTTTTAGTGGTCTTCTGTTCATAATCATGTTTTTTATCATATTCTTTGGTCCTAGCTGTTCTTATTTTCTCATTTAATTATTCATAATTCAGGCTGTCAAATCCTTGCTTCGCTCAATTTTTGTAATGTTTTTCACACCAATCCTAAGAATTTTATTCCTTGCTATATTTCCATCATGGAAGCAAACTGCTGCCTCATTAACAGCTTTTTCTATTATTGGCTTGGACGCAAAACTTTTAGAGCATATTCCAAATCAAGAAATTCAGAGTCTCAATTATATGTTGAGTTTTTCCATTTGAATTCTGTTTCAAAAGATCAGGGTTACAGAAATCTTTGTATCCGGATAATTTGTTTTAAAACAAAAATATTTAAAGGTTAGGCAAAATTTAAAACACATAAAAAGACACCAGATAATGGACCCAAAAAGAACTGTTCAAGCCTTGTAGAAAAAGTTGTGAATGTATGATACAGTCATTTAAATGTTAAGTGCTTTAAACTTTAAAGGAAAAAAAAAAAAAAAAAGCTTAAACGCTTTTGTGGAGAGGGAAGTGTGCAACAGTATTCAGTGAAGCATTATTAAAAATACAAAATATTCTTTCGGTAGGGGGGGGGGAGGTTCATGCTAATGCTCCCTTAATGAATATACACCTTTGGCCATTAAAAGTGCAACGCCCGTAGGAGACGTGTTAAATCGACCCCACATTTTCCTAGAAAAAACAAGTATGACTCATCGAAAATAAAGACAGCAACGCCAGCAGGTGTCAAGGGAGAATTGTGGCATACCAGGAGAGCAGGATATCATTCCGAAAAGTTGATGCTCGTTTTGGACGAAATCCGTTGACAGTGTAACGAATATGGGACCAGTGGATCGAACACATAATGAGTATCCCAACTGCCCTATCAAAAAAAGCAAACGAAAAGACATATAACATTTCTTCGCGACTATTATGAACATGCAAAATGTGTTCCAATTATAATGGCCAGCAGTGTAGAAAACGACCTGAACAATCGAAGATAGAAGTTGAGACACGAATGTTATAAATTCTAAAATAAAATTAATTAACTTAGTACTACGACAAGGTTTCTCGATATTAATAGTGTTTAACGCATGTTTTTATTGTTGAGGCATCCTGGGCGTGGACACTGATAATACTTAAGATGAAATAATACGAGGAGTATTCGGAAATGATTTACAATAGCGTTTTTGTGCCTTATTTGTTATTCGACAAGGTTTAATGCACAGTGGATCAAAATACTCCCCACCGACGTCAATGCTTCGTTGCTATCTTCCTGGTAGCTTAATTATGGCGTCACGAAAATATTGTTTGAGACTACTACGTCACAACTTGTGGACAGCTGCCTGAATTTTCTCGTTGTAACCGAATATTTTACCTCGCAGTGAGTTTCTCATGTTATCGAATAAGACATAATCAGAAGGAGCGAGATCTGGCGAATATGATGGGTGCGGCTCAACAATACACCCGAGCGATGCAAACTATGCGAGTGTAGTGTTGCTGCAGCGCATTGTCTTATTGGAGCTGTCGATTATTTCAACTTTTGCCGTTGCTGAATCCTGTGTCTAAGTCATTTAAGAGTCTTAAGTACACCTCGCTGTTGCCAATGGTTTCTTGAGTAAGCCAGTACATCAGAGGTATGCCTAAAGTGTCCCAAAAGATGATCATCTGCTTGCGCGCAGATGAAGGAGCACAAAATATCTTGGGCCGGAGACTCCCTGGACGTTTCCACTGCATGGATTGAAGTTTTTTCTCTGGTGTGTGTGGAAGTGACACCATGACTTGTCACCAGCTTCTCCAAAATTTCGGATCTTCATTATGCATTGCAGTAACCAACAACAGACTTCAACCCTTTTGTTCTTCTGTTGCAGTGTCAAAACCCGTGGAACCCAATGTGCGCACATCTTCATATTCAAATCGTCGTGAATAATGGTTGCACGTCCAAGGCCTGTCTGGCATTTTAAATCATCAAAGTTTATGTGCCTATTAGCCATAATCAATTCTGATACAACCTCAATGTTGCTGG
This sequence comes from Metallyticus violacea, assembly GCA_030762175.1. NCBI lineage: Eukaryota > Metazoa > Arthropoda > Insecta > Mantodea > Metallyticidae > Metallyticus > Metallyticus violacea. Next base: position 44,187,287 of record CM060830.1, on the reverse strand, counting down.
GAAACTGCGATGTTGACGGACGACCAGTACATGCATTCTCCTGTCCCTGGCGAACACTTGACCTATCTGTAAACTTTTGACTCAGTTCAACGTCTATGAATGTCTGCAATTTTGAAGCCTTCCTTCCTCAAAAGTCCATCTTAGCCCATGATAATCGCCCTCCTTTTGTCCACGTCTTTCTCTACTTGACTGAAACGAACACTGTCCTTTCGCCACACACCCTGTTTACAACCGCTATCCACCATCTGCATGGCGTACTAGCATCATCCCATTGCCCTACGGATGGACATGTTCATAGATTGCGCGGTATTAGTGAAACACCACTATTGCAAAGCATTTTCGAACGCTCCTTGGAAATTGAGAATGGTATTTTAAGGAAGGAAACTTCTGGGCTTATATGTAAAGAACCTGTCTGTGAACCGAGGAAAACCTGAGAAAAACCTGTCGAGTAGGACGATCCTGCAGGGAAACGAGGCCCCAGACCTCCCACTCATGAGTCCATGGCGTACTGCTGGATCGCTTTTTAACACATACCTTGTCGCAGCAGTAGCCAAATGGCAAGCTCAGCTAAGAAACAAATAGGAATTCATGTTCTAAACACAATTTTATTTGCTGGCGACCAAGTTATGTTTACAAATAATGAAAATCGACTTCAATAATTAATCTCATTTCAACTTAGTGAAATAATATTTGCATATAATGTATCAAGTGTAGAATGAAAGTCCTTTATTGAATATATATCAAAAGCTGTCCAACATCATATTTAATAATAATCCAATAGAGCAAGTGCAAAATTTTAATTATTTGGGATGTGATGTGAATTATGATAAGGATATAAAATAAAATGTTTATAATTTTTAGAATATTTGTGATATAAAACCAACATTAACGAATAAAACTAGGAAACACAATATTTTAAAAGTTTATAAAATAAAGTATTAAAGTAAAGTATTAAAATAACATTACCCACACCATCCTACTTATTTAACGCTTCATTGATGACTTCTTCTTGCCCCGCACAGTGGAAATAGCCTTTATCCGCCTTATACCAAAGAATGAAGCACCTACCTCTCCACACGAATTTAAGCCTATCAGCATCCTCGCTGCATTATCTAAAGTACTGGAACACTTTGTACACTGACAGCTGACAAGACTACCTTAACACGTGTGGCATGCTTGACAACCACCTGTCGGGTTTCAGAGCAAGACATAACTCCATCACGGATTCCTGAAAGTGACCGAAGACATCCGCGCAGCCTGCGATGAGTCAAAACTAACTCTATTTGTATTACTAAACTTCAGTAAAACTTTTGACTCTATTGATCATGAATTCCTACTGTACAATTTAAAAAGTATAATCTCTGCAGCAGTTACTACGAACCCGGCCAGGACCGATGGGTTTTTCCGGGCGTAAAAACCATAAGTATGGCTTCCTTCGGAAGGGAAGTAAAGCCGTGGGTCCCGTGTCGTACATTTACGGTACGAAAAAGAACCTCAAGCCTGAAAGAGAGGTCTCTGAGCAAAATTTGTTGGCCGTTTCACGCCCCGAGTTGAATGGGACGCTGATGACCCGAGCTGTTGAACAGCGTCCGTAAATAAATCAATCAATCAAAAAAAAAAAAAGAGGTCATTCAAATTAAAACCGGACTATTGTTCTCTGGGCTAGGAAAGAGTGACGAGTCAAGTGGGGTCATAGTGATAGGTGTGGAGCGAAGCGATGCAACGAATACTTCCGCATTAATCGTTCCATCGCTAGTTGCACTATGTCTGAGCAAGAGGTTGCACTTCTTTTTCTCAGCAAATGGTCCGTTTTCTAACCAAAGAAGGCGTCAAGCCGACGGAGATTTTGTCCAGGCTTCGGCAAAGCTTAGAGAGACTGCGAACCCAAGTGTTTGACTGACATAAGAAGTTGGTGATCCTATGGAAAATTAAAGTCACGCACGAGGACAACATTCAGACAAGTTGTGACCTTGTGGAAGTGTGCATGTAATCACCTCAGAGTGGCATAAGTTGTGGAGGTGCACACACCATTCGTTCTGAAGAACCAGGATTTCGAAAAGTGTCGGCGAGTGTCTTCTCGCTAATGAACAGAACATTTTTCGAAAGTCAGAGGCTTCTGGATCGGTTTGAAGAAGAACGTGACCAGTTTTGACCCGAATTGTGACCTGTGCTGATTACATGGGTACACGCTACACCCCCGAAAACAAGAGAACGAGTATGGAGCGAAGAAGGTGAGGGGAGGGTGCCGGTCAAGGCAAACACTCACCTGTCAGTCGGAAAAGTTCTTCTGAACGTGTTTTGGGATTCCAAAGGCGTGTTGCTCATGTGAAGAACTGCGAATGCGACGTATTAGTGCAAGCTGTTGGATGTTGTGAGGGCCGCCTATTGCAACAAAAGACGCCGGCAACCAATTCATGGTGTCTTGCTTCTGCATGACCATGCGAAGCCTCATACAGTATTAAGGAAAACATTGAACACCCCTATAACACCCTCCTTACATTCCCGATTTATCCCCTTGTGATCACATGTTCGGGTCACCGAGGAAGGCATTGTCAGGGAAAGTCACGACCTAGAGGTTGAGCATTTGTGCGCAATTGGCTGTTGACGCGCTCATTTTCTTTCTTTGATGAGGGAAGTAAAAAAATACGCATCAGTTGGAGAAAAATTAAAGAAATTGTGTAGAAAAGTAATGTAATTTGCGTTGTAATTGTATATGGTAAGAATGAATTATTTTTTTAAAATCCGGTTTTTATTTGATCATCGTGCCTGACTCGAATCCTTAGTGAGTGTCAGCACTACTTATTATGCTGTGTATCAATGGCGTTGTTAAAAAATAACTGCTTCAATTACCACCTACTTATACCCTAACGACTTAACAACACTACTTTCACACCGACCTTTGTTCTGTTAATGGCACCGTGACTAGTAAATAAAGATCTAAACTTCGCCTTTCTGGGGCACAAAAATTTGGAGTAAAACTGAATCAATTTAAGTCACAGGCTATAGTCATGGGGACGTACACTATAAAACACACTCAAACGATGTGTCGATAACCTTGATAAGTAACAATGCCATTAACTATACAATCATGGTAAAAAAACTAGGTTTTTATATAGTCTCCGGTCTAGAATGGTACAGCCAGGTAGCCCATACATGCAATATAATACATTCTATGTTTCACTCATTAAAACATAAAAGTTCTTCCTCTCAATCTTAAAAAGAATTTTATTCAAGTGCCCATTACGCCTCACTTTGATTTATTGTGATGTATTCATACTGGGAGAGCGACAGATTACAACGCCTTTGTTCGTTTCGTCTTTAACACCCGTAAATTTGATCATGTGACGCTCCAAAATAATCGACTCTCATGGTTATCTCTAAAAGAACGCCGGACTAACCATTCTCGTACGATCCTTTCAAAATCCTCCGTTCCTCCATCTCTCAGCAAATTTCGCTTCGATATCTAGCCCTATGTCGGACCCGGAATATGACTTTCTGTCTATCCCTTGTCACCGAATACATTTCTATTCAACCTCATTCAGCGTGTCAGTTCCCAGAATCTGGAACTCCCTTCCTCCTGAAGTCAGAGATTGTCGGACATTAATGCAATTTAAGCGTATATTTAATTCTAACTTAGGAATTATAATAGTTAATTTTTCATTTCTTCTTCGTCTTCTTCTATTTCCCTTCCTTTCTCCTTTTTTACTCAAGAAAGTGATTGAAGACAAGTGGAATTCTAACATTTTTGTCTCCAGTTTTATTATACATGTCATATTTACATGCAATATGCCTGCCTCTTTAATTATCTCTGTTCTTTCTATATTTTATATAACTGTGCGTATTGTACTCTGTATTTCACTATGTTATTCATTTGTTAAAGTGGAAGAAAAGGCCTCATGGAGTTAACCCTTGTCAGGATAAATTAATGAATAAAATAAATAAAATTAATGTTGAAACAAGAGAAACACTTAATATTTTATACAAACAGTAAAATAAAATAGAATAAAGAAAACTGAATGGAACATATTTCACAGATACCTAAGAAAAGATTAACGAAGCAGATCTTAAAATACCGACCGAAAAGAAGACCAGGTATCATTGCGAAGATTTTATCTGAAGCAAACGAAGTCAATTTAGCCTATCTTGAATGAGAGTAATGAGTTTTCTATACCGTTTATGTCTTTGAAATAAGTTTATTGTTTATTCTAATGCCCGATGGGTGTTACCCCACGTAACCGTCACATGTGACGTTTCTGCACTCAGTTGCGATGACGTGTTGCAGGCATTACATATGTTAGGCTTCCCTCCACCGCTGCTCCTTTTTTTTCTTTTTGACAAGCCTCACCACCACTACCATCAGTTCATAATTAGACGTCACCAAAACACGGCCGTCTCCAGTCAGCCGAACCCGCGTTACTCTTCTGTTCCCGTTGCAATTTTTTGGTCGCGAATGCGTGCTACAACACTAGAGATATAACTCTGCTTGTTCTCTAAGCCAAGGCTTTGTCTCTTAGCAACGTGGTATAACTTAGGTAAGTGAAGTGCGGGGTAAAAGAAACAAAACACATTCTACCTCCTGCAGTGACCCACAGTGTTGCTACAGAGTGGAGTATTTCACACGCGACATGCACATGTTTTTTTTTTTTTTTATTATGAAAATGTAGAATTTACAGAACAATCTTCCTAGTAGTGCTAAATATTTTATTTAAAATTCTGAATATCCTAAAATGATGACTGAAAATATGTGTACGTGTTTTAAACTTTTGTAAGATGATAATTAGTACATTGTTTATATCGCAAAAAGTTTCCAGTTGTAGTTGGACAGAAATGAACGGCAAAATTAAAATTCAAAAATAATTTTTAAGGCAAGACTCACCAAAAATAAGAAATATATCTTTATTTATTTATTTTTTCATTTTTATGAAAATTTAGGTTTATATCAACATAGAATATGATAAAAGTTGTGTACGATTTTGCTTAGTCCGTAGCGCGTACATTTAAATTTCTGCACCTAACTTCGCATATAAATTAGATATATTAATTGGTATTTGACATTTTCTTATATAAAATATTTAAATAAATATTTTAAATAATACGATAATGTCCTACTATTACAATAGTAAAGAAGGAAATATTTAAAAACTATTTAAATGCAATATTACAATAAAGTAAAGAAGGAAATATTTAAAAACTATTTAAAAATATTACAATAAAAAGTAATGTTTCCAAAACGAATGGCAATAATATAATATAAGTTTCTATACATATCTTTAACAGTTATGATAATTTTCAGAATGTTGTTTTAAAATTAAATGCATACGCAAAGAAAACAGAATTGCACATGAAATTGAAAAAAAAAAAATAAATAAATAAACTTCCTGCCCCCAACAGCGAGTAAGGCGCTTATGAGTATTGCAATAATAACAAAAATATACAAATTGGAATTTTGCCCAAAACACGTAAAAGTAATTAAAATTGGAACTTCTCCTGTTCTTGGAATCTTAAAAAACAATCTCAGGTTTTCAATGCCCTTACGAATAGCATTTAAAAATATCATCCTAAATTAATTTTTAATTTATAGAATATTTTGTTTTATCTAACCAAAAATTTTGCTGAAATTTCGGGAAAAAAGCGCATATAAATTAGACTAATAAATTGTTTTAAGATATTTTATTTTTTTAAAAATATTTCCGTCTACAGTCATGACAAATAAAAGTTATAATATTAATATAAATATATCTTAAGAGTAATGAAAAATAAATGCGTTTGGAAACATTATATACTGAAAAGAAATATTCTTACAATCCCAAACCTTCTGTCTAGAAAACACTTGAACATTACCTTCTCTGAGTATACAGGGGGGAGATCTAATTTTGTAAAATATAATTAATTTATTTCATTTCGTCCCTGTATTAATGCTGAAACTGTCTAATGTCTGACAGAACTGCCTTATCAATATATTGATTCACTTTGGGTTTACATCCGGTGGCAGTAGAGAAATTATGAAATTATAGAATTTACCACATGCCCTTACAATTTTTTCACATCTAATATAATTTTGACCATTCATTAGTAAGGGAAAAAAATATATGAGAACTTAAAAATAAAAAATATAAGAACCTAAAAATATATCATTATTTATGTACCTACATGCAAGTATCTTAATTAACAAAATAACATAGTTCAAAACATATCATTTAACTTAGTTTAATACATATCTACCTTCTTCAATGCATTTAATATAATTAAATATATGTCAATCTAATTAAATACAGTCAAGCATGTATTATGCTAGAATTAAAATGTGACACTAATCGCAACCTGGTCTTAATAGAAAGGTCTAGTTCTAACAAAGCAAGAGTGAGCTGAAAGTGTTGACAAACAAATTTCCGTTTTTGTTCTTGCCCATTTCTTTACAAAGTTTGTTCGCAATGTAGGCCATGATTCTCGATATACAATTCACGTGGTTTGGGCACCGATTCACAGATGGCGTAACTGACGAGTCATATCTTAGTTCGATCACCTGTTGCATTGTTTCAGATCAGCTGGTCCCTGAGCAAAAACTTCCTCTTTCACGATATCCCAAAACAAAAAATCGTTCATGTAGCTTATGCAAATATTTCAGTCAATATGGTCTCGGTTTCAGATCGTGTAACAGCCGGCGTATGATAAGCCCCCAGTATGAGAAAACTTGAGGACTTCAGTTCTAACAGTTCGTGGTCGACAGATCGTATTGTTGCACATAGTGGCACATGTTCTGCCCAAAATCTGAATCTCTGATCTTATTGACTGTTTTCCAAATTAATTAGTAATTTATTTTACAGACTAATTGCAAAAAAACCTGTAGTTATGATTAAAACTACACAATAGGTGACAATAACAATGGAAAATCGCAACGCAATTACGAAAAGAACAACGTGGTAGAACGCTACGTTGCCAAATCTACCACTTTTTTTAATAGTGTTTAACGTTTCGTTTTTACTACTGAGGCACCACAGGCGGTGGACAGTGATGATACATGAGATGCAATGATATATTGGGAGAGGATTTTTTCTTTTAAAGGGAGGAAACGTTCCATGCCTAAGTTTAGGGTATCTCCCCGGCATTTGTCATTTATGAGGACTGAGGAAAACCTGGTAAAAACCTCATTCAGGAAGGACGGTCCTGGCGGGAAACTAACCCCAGACCTCCCGCTCACGAGTCCGGCCTTAACGATCTCGGCCATCCGTGACAGTATCACCACTTACAGACGGTGTATATATTGTGGTATATAAACATTGGAAATTCATTTGTTCCAGTATTGACAATGTATGAACAAATATGAAAAATGAAATGTGATTTCTAGGGAAAGCGTCTTTTATTTTACTCTGCAGTTAAACCAACATTGTTTAATTTAATGTAGAATTATCAAAGAACATTTACTACATATGGTGTAGTTATGGATCAGAACTTGATTCCAATATGCTATCGTTAAAACTCTATAGATAAAACTACAGGTAAAATCATACAAGCATTGTCCACGTGCGCGGCATTTTCGTGTGGGACGCGTTTCGCTAACTGTGGATTAAGAACATTGTTTACTTTCCATAATGCAATCGAAAACAAGTTATTTCCTTAATAATCTATTAAATACATTATAAAGGGTGTTCAATAATTTATTTACCTGAGCATAAAAGGAAATACTTATAAAATATTTTCATTTTTCTTTTCAGTATATTACCCTGACAATTCAATGACTTTGTCCAAAAAAAAATCTGATTGGTTTGAAACATAGAAAATTACAGTCACCTTGACATCTTCATTGCTTGAAAACTGCTGTTCACAAAGAGATTTCTTCAAACCCCGGAAGAGGAAGGGCAAATATTCAGTGGGGCTAAGTCAGGACTGTTAAGATGCATGTTCTAACTGCTGAAACCCAAATGTCATGGAGAAACAGCAACCTGAAACCCGTCTTGCACCAATTTTGAACATGCCCAAATGTTTCTTGAATTATTTTCTAAACAGTACCTACCAAAATACCAATTTCTTCTACAGCTCGGGAAACTTTAGTCATCTGTGTACCAGAATTAAACCCTCAACTCTGAGGTAGTTGCTTCCACAGGCCACCCAGTGTGAGGGGCATCTTCAATAAACTCTTACACTCCAATTTGCTTGCTGCAAAACATGACTTTATAATATAATGGTGCAGACTGACAATAAACTGCAACCATGCGTCTTCGGTTCTTCCTTGGCACTTTCTCTTCTTTTGTGAGAAATGTTGTAAAGTGCTCCCTAAGCTTTTAGGTTCGCACGAATAGTCGATCTCTTCCAATGTTAGACTTACACTAATTGGCATTATCTTGAAACGTGACTTGATTCAACAAGCTTAGAGTTTTCTCATTGGATTAGGTTTCAAGGACGTAAAAGAACATTTTGGTATTTCAGTCTTGCTCAAGGGCTGGATGTTTTAGCCTAGGCCCTCAGTAGAAGCATTTTCAAGATGATGAAATGCAGTGAGGGAAAACCCGGGCCGTCAAGATTTACACGAGTTAGCTAGAACTCGTCCTTCAATTCTGGAACAGACCGATTCCTATATGAGGTTTCGCATATCAAGGACAAATTGGCAGGTGATAAGCTTATCGCCTCTAACATCATTTGACAGGGAACTAAAATATTATTTGGACGTAAAAAGTGCAATAATATGACGCAGATCACTTTTTTCAGGTATGGGGTTCTTTAACGTGCCGTAATTCTACATTACGAGACCCACGGCTTAAGGTCCCTCCTTGAGGATTTGCGCTGGAGTTTTTACGTCCTTAAAAATCTATCCACCCCGGCTAACCCTAGATCGCAGAGGTCGACTCATGGATGTAGAGGGGTCCCTAACAATGTTTACAGATAGAACACTCCGAAGCCGGCGAGTCGTCCCTCCAAGGAATCGTTTCCATAGTAGACAGATACGCCTTTCCAAAGCGCAAGCAGCCGTCACACCGCACCAGCTGCCTGGTCTTGAAATGTTCGACCATGTAACAGAAGCAATTAAATGAAGTGCGAAAGGGGAAACAAACGACCAGAGGAAACCATGAAAAACCCCAAGGTCTGAACGTGAGTTCGAAACATTACTCCAAGCGTCATCTCTCTCTGGTGCTCAGGTAGATATATGTTGAACACCCATCATTCTTCCGCATAGAAACATTAAACCCTTTGTTTTATTAGGTACTGAATGGAGTTTGTAGGAGAATTTTCCAAACATTGATCAACGCCATCTGATGTTTGCTCAGTAAAATACAGAGCTCTCGTTTGGACGCGTGGCCGGCTTAACGGGGAATTGCTTGGCACAGGGAAGTACGTTGTATACGGATGGGGTCTGACATTCATAGCCCCTCAAATTTAAATGCTAGATTTCTAGAGTACATCAAACACAGTTTTTTTTTTTTTTTTTTTTTTTTTTTTACAATGGCATTTCATGTACAAGGGTTTTCTGCACTCCAGTATCAATTGTATTGTGTCGCTGTATGGCCATTAAATAAAACCATGCTTCATCCATAAAAGAAAATTAATAAAATAAATAAAAAATAAACGCGGTTCATTACAACAAGCATTAACACTATCCAACACCCAGTTGTAGAAATTAACCCTACTCACATTATCGCATGGTTGCAATTCCTGAACTACAGTTATCTTATAGGACTTTAATTTTAAAAGTTTAGTGGCATTCCTAGTCGAGTTTTGCGAAACTCGTGATTCCTGTGCAAACTTTCTCAGAGATTTCTTTGGACTCGTTCTAACTTTTCTCCGGTGTCATCGAGTTTTTCCTCTGTAAGAACACGTCATTTTATTTTCAGTGCTTATCAATCAAGAACAGATTTCGTTACTCTAAATCTATTCACAAGATTACGAAACATTTCTCTGTAATTCGCACGAACAGCAGGGAATCTGTCTATGAATCGCCGTCTTACTTCTCTATACGAGTTTGTTGTTACATAGGAATCATGCATGAAGATTCTGTGCGCTACGGTATACGTTCTTTTTGGCATTATAACAGCACTAACGAACTAAAACACTGAAACACGGGGGGTCACAGCATTCCACTCCTGTACAACACAAAGACTTCGTGTCAGCACACGAAGAGGTGGGAAAGTAGAGAGGATAAGAGAAAATGAACATTAAAGAATAGATGTAGAAAAGATATGCCTTTAAACTTTTATGAAACATTGACGGTACCAATTTTGACTTTCATATTTGAAAATTGGATCATAATAGAAGTAAGGGAATAATGCATAGTGCTAAAATGAAAAAAAATTTAGGTGTGTGGCTTGCTATTCTGTAAAAAAAAACAATATTATGAATGTTGAAATAGAGAAATACTTATATTTTATATAAACAGTAAATACAAAAGAATAAAAAAATTGAATTGAACATATTTCCCAGATGCAATAGGAAAACAGAACTTAAAATATCAACCGAAATAAAAACGAGATAAGGGAAGATGCAGGCGCTCTGGGAAACCTTTTGAAGCAAAACAGGTCAATTTGCCTTAACTTGAACCAACAACAACAATAACAACAACAACAATAATAATAATAATAATAATAATAACAACAATAAAGGAGATTCGAACTCGCTTGTACTTAAGCCAGTCTGATACTGACTGTGCTAAAGAGACACGTTCTGCAACAGCCCTCCATTATGATACTTCAGAAACTTAATATTATAACTTTGAAATTTGAAGGGATGAGCTACAGATTTCAATTGTTTGTCTGGAATCTCTGAAAGTATTGTCATATAATTCATTAACATTCTGTAGGCCATTTAATTTTTTTTCTCAATTTTGAAAGCCATAAAAATATGCTGTTTGAACAAAGGATATTTAAGTTATTTGTTATAGAGGAGCAGAGCTTCCTAGACCCACCATTCTTAATCATCAGCATTCAAGATTTGGATTCTGCTTTCCATTCCGTTCCTACCAGACAAAGCTCTCCATCCAACGTCTTTCTACATCCCAGAATCCATTTGGATGAATTCCATTATAATCTTTGGCAGCCTAGAACTGTTCCTTCTTTCTATGTGCTTCCTCCAGTGTTTCTTGTTTTAATATGTTTTTTCTAGCATATTGTCGGGGCCCAAGGTGTGGAGTCAACCGGTTAAATATTCCATAATCATTAATCGTCCATGGACTGGACTAGGAGAGTATACAGAAGAACCCTAATCATACCTAATAAAACTTAAATAAAAACAAGAGGATAATAGACCAAAGTATGCTATATAAACATAAACATTTCTCTATAATTTAAATCGTAATTTTTAGCTCGAACTGAATTGGTCCGTCGTAAAGATGGCCATCTCTGGATCGAAAGGGAACGTCCTCTCTCTTCAATTTTCCACCTTTGACTGTCTCTTAAAACCGTTAAACATCACGCTTCCTTTTCATGTTGCAATGCGCATACTCTAATTTTGCACACGTACTCCTTTCCAACTGTGTTTTCAATCACCAATGTCTCCGCGCTACAATACTTTTTCCTACATATTGTTAATCCCTTATATACCACAATATTGTGTATTTGTAATTCATTTCTTACGTCATCACCTTTATGATCTAATGAGGAATATCCTGCCACTCTGAACAAGAACCTCGTTTCTGACGACGACGACGACGACGATGATGATGATGATGATGATGATGAGCCTTCAATCATTTAGAAATTTTCGGCGACATCTGGACAGTTGTGTTGCTAGAATATAAACATTTGCCCGTCGATACTAAACGCATGCTGCTATTTCAAGGATTTTATTTACTTTCGCCGTATAAAAACTGACCGTTTAACTGGTGATATTGTCACGTGAGCTAAGGGTGATTAAAGGTACGATCACTCACAGACATAATTAAAGAGAATGTTACTGCCATTGCTACTTCTTTTATTGAATACTGATAATAAAATTCACGTGTTAAGATCTACCTGATGCCGAAGGTTTAAAGTAACACATTGTAACTGGATAGCTATAAATCATTCATTTGTGTGAATACTAGTGATTAGATAATTTATTCATTTATTTTAATGATTATAAGATTAAATTATCTTGGGATGACAGCATATTTTTTTGAGAATTCTTATTGAGAGGAAAGATTGTGACCTCGATGTTGAATTAAGATAAATTTTAAATGAAGGAGTTTAATTATTAGGTCTGTTCGATAGGGCTCTTACCTTAGGGTTGGTGTCACGAAGAGCCGAGTCGGTCCTGATGGTAACCATACTTGCCTCCTAAACCCAAGATCGCGAGTTCGATCCAGGGCATGGCGTAAAAAAGTATGGCTTCCTTCGGAAGGGAAGTAAAGCCGTGGGTACCTTGTCGTACATTTTTGCCACGATAAAGAGAACCAAGCCTGAAAAGAGAGGCCTCTGAGCAAAATGTGTCGGCCGTTTCACGCCCTGAGTTGAATGGGACGCTGATGACCTCAGATGTTAAAGAGCGTCCATAAATAAACCAAATAAAAAAAAAAACAAATAGCCGAGGGTGCAGAGCGGCCAGCAGCAAAACAGGGTAGCACAGGCGACGAGTGAAGGAACAGATACTTCTTGAAGGTCTGCTATACCTCTTGATATCTTCATAGCTTCGCAATCGCCTCGAGGGGTCTTTACATTATATCGTAATGTTCGGCAACTATGATATACCAACGCACTAAGTTTGAATTATAGTTGCCAATGAGAAAAGGGTACAAGGTGTAGGAAGACTTAAGTCCAGCATAATTCTGCTGGTTGCTAAGCGGTCGATTGCGTCACGGTAAATTCCTTTAAGTCGTCAACGGAAATGGTAAACCAAATTAGCACTTTCTGATTCAATCAGACTATGTAAGAATATAAAATATTCAAACGAGTAAAACTGTTCACATAATTTTGACCAGCTACCAATTTAATGCACCCTTTGGACGTACATTGACAATATTAATGCAGATTTCACTTTTAAAGTCATAAATCAATTGGGTATCTAAAAATACTATCGATACGAACGATATATCTCGGTGTCTGTTTGCACCTTCAAACAAATATACCATCTTGGCTAGAGAACAAGCAGAGCTAATCTTCATGTCGACTACAGGTTCTCACGGAATGCCAGAGTGCTCTGTCTCATGTGAGTACAGTGTTTGGACGTGAAAGTAAAACACATAAAGGAGAGTCAAAGGTAGATAAGGCCACCAAGAGGAAGAAGATGAAGATCTTAAGGCGACTGTTCCATGGGTCTGCATCATCCGACTCACCAGGAACTCGAGGACACAAGAGGAGACGCTCTCACACGGGCACCCTGCGGTCCAGTCATCCAGACCATCGTCAGCAACGACGCCGCCACGCCAGGAGGGTAAGCGTTAGTTCCGTAATTATTTCAGCTGATTTTTCATAGCATTCGTGATTCGTTTTTATGTGGTACTTGGTAGTAATGCACAACAGTTGCAACAACTCCATTGAAGCTGTCGTAAATAACATTTCCAGTTACACTTTTAATTTTTCAATGCGTTACTTTAGTTACTTTAAGATTTCTTTATTTGATATTCATATTGTGCTGCTAAGTGTTCTATTTTATAATTGAAGCAGAACACAAGAGTGGATTAAAATACAAGCACGCTGTCACGATTTGACTCCTTTGGCCACAAATATTACGTTCTATGACAATATTAACATTAGGACATAACCCCAAGTAGCTTTGTACAGCTGAACATGAACGATAACTCGCTTGACAAGGATTATGAGGGGAATTTGGTAAATCATACACCCGTGACTCAATAGATCACATTATACATTTGTTACAACGTTCTAATTATCCAAAAGTGAGATAACATACTGTCTACCTAGAATGCGTACATTACTTGGTGGAGAACTAGGTCCGACGAGCCGAAGAAGTATGGCCCTCTGACAATTCTAACCTGTTTGATTGTTACCTTTCAATTTATTCCAACTGTCTCCATGCTTCTCTTAAGAGGAGATACTGCCAACAACCAATCAGATTACAGTAAATAAATTCGTGCACGTTTCGAATAATCAACGACTTTCTCTCCACAATATCATAAGTACCTTCAACAATGTATATAATTTGTAGTGTTGAATCGAAGGGTAAAGTTATTGGTATTTTTCCATTGCTCGTGCTTTTTCTATAATAGCTACCATTTAGATATATGGGAATTTTAGTGATTTATTCTCCATCGTGGAATGTCTACCAACAAGGGTAGCCGAAGTCACTAAGGACGGTTTGAATCCTGCCAAAACTGTCTTCAAATACTAAGTTTTTTACCTAGGTTATCCTTGGTCATCAATGGTAAAGACCTATTACTCTTCCTTTCCGTAAACGCACTTTTTTAAATTTATCATTTTATTTTATCCCTGTTAAATTTGATGTAACAATAGTAAAGATTAGCATTAAAGTCAAAAAAGTAGGATGTGTATATCTCTGTATTTTGTATTATAATCCGAATTTTATTAACAACAACGAGATTCTGTTTGGAGTCAGATAGGAAAAATTCGAGGTCACTCGGGACTCAAACCACAGGTTTTCGGCTAACCGTGACGATGTTCTTACCTATTTGAGCTATTGTGCCCCAAATTTCCCCCTATAATGTGTATATACCCTGGAAACCTCTATGATCCATCGTCGGTTGTGTGACAGGCTGAGTTAATAACTAGCTGTGGGTAGAGCTAGCACACGATAACTTTGCATTTGGAGTCAGTTATTGTGGGAAAGAAAGCTCCTCAGTGAGAGAGTTAAAATATCCTGCGACTGCGCAGAACCTTCTTTTGGAGCAGGGACTCATTTCTAAACAAACGCCCATTCTGTGTGTGAGTGAGAAATGTAAGCGCGTAGCTCCAAGTGAGAGTGAAAGTGGATTAAGTCATTTTAAGGTAATAGACATATTGGAATAGCTCACTAGAATACGATATGCATTTTAGTTCATATGATGCTCCAGCAATGGTCCCAGAGGTCAGTGTCGTCATTGCAGGCAATAGAGAAGCCGCCTCCGGCTGTATGACGTAGCCGAGTGCAGAGTTATCAAGTGTCAGCTCTAGAACTTTTGTAGGGTGGTATTGCATAGGAGGCGAAGTTGACAGGAGGTAGCACCCAGGACTGACATGAGTCTGTCTGTAGTGTTGCAAGATATGGGCATGTTCCTATGAACTAATAAAGTTTACTGTTCAATTGGTAACCTGGTAACAAGTGGAGGTCATCTAGGAGATCTTCATACACTTGTCATGTTTATTTTGTAATGTTATTAACAAGGAAAATATTATCATCATTTAAAGTGCTTCATGGACAAGCATGGCACCTTGAATCTTGGTCTAGCCCTGTTTTAGCAATTATATTTGCCAATGGATACGAGAGCAGCACTTTTGTGTTGCAGTAAGGAATATTACATTTTTTTTTAATTGCTGGGAGCCTAATTTTATTCTCCATGTATGGAAAGAAACAGGCTGCTGCAGAAGTTTGGTAGGAAAGCGGTGAGTTACAGAAAATATGGCGCGGAGATCTATGTTCGCTGCCCCTTGAAGAAGAAGCAGTGTGCTATCTACTATGGCCATGCCCCTGGTGGTAGCGATGATCAACGCACTGCAACGGATATAACGGATATCGAAATGCAGCTGAACACTGGGAAGAGATGAGCATTCTCTTTGGTGTGTCCCTGGAACGTTAGACCTTTTTCGGACGGAATCCCAGATCAGTAAGAGATTTTTCCTATTGTATTCTTTGCTGTCTGCAGGTGAGTATAGGATAGTTTGCAAAAAACAACAGATGATTCACATTCCCCAACGCCTGCATCACCTTTTCATGAAGTACGGTGTCTTTGCATGGGGTTATGACAATGACTATATGTTTATTTATTTTAAAGAACATTCATCAGCATACTGAACCTATTTCCGTTCTCTCTGAGTGTGAGAAGTCTGAAAAAAATTTTTTTCTAGTCAACGTTACTTTGAAAGTCCTGTGTTTGAGCGAGAAATGTTTATATGGTTTGTGAAGGAGCCCATTACTGTAGAGGAGGCCTTTACTATGTCCAGAGATACCCCATGGATGGTTTGTCCTGAAATCCAACTGTTGCAGCCTTCACAGCATGCAGCAATGGATAGTTGAGTGCCCAGAACAAAATCCAAATTGACAGGGAGGGAATGTCATCCAGCAGTTGAAGTTTCATTCAATTTTAATTCCAAATGTTTTAAAAGCAGTGTTGTTTTCTTCATAATGTCATGGCTTTTCATCAGTAAACATTGTTTATTCCGTGACAGCAATGAATGTCAGTGACGTCGCCACTGAGGAAAATGCATTTGTTTTTTGGGAAAAAAAAAGGAGTTGTTACTTTTTTCAGAAAATTTTAAATATGACGTTGCTTACACCGTATATCAAGGAAAAACGTAAATGAGATAAGCAAAAAACCTGGTTTAAAAGCGTACCATACAAACATTTTTACAAGTAAAAATGCTCCTTATTATTATTATTATTATTATTATTATTATTATTATTGTAGTTGTTGTTATATTCTCCTGTTTTGTGTGTACTAAGCTCTGGAGCACGAAATGCTTACATTCCTTTACATAGAATTGTATGAGCCTTTGCACATTGATACCCCAGGTTACACGATAAGAAATCATAATATTTGAGTTAAAAAAGACAATATTTAATTAAAAATGCATCCATTGATGTTTCGGTAGAATTGCTCTAGTCAGTTTTCATAAAGGAAAAAATAATTAAATATTCTAAACAAGGAATCTGTGAATACAAATAAGACAATGACTTGGCTTTTGTTGCGCAAGGTTTTGTAAGGCAGTACATTTTCCGCATGCATCTTGCTCATGAACTGTTGTATCCTTCTTGCAGGGAGGGTGAGGTCGCTCCAGGGGCCGGGAGGGGTTGGGTCGGGGGGGGGGCGTTATGACGACATGAGACAACAGAAGCGTCGCGCTTATCTGTAACATGTTTGTTGTTGCGCAAATAGAAACGGCACGGTTTGTGTAGCGAACGTAAAACAAAGCCCGTTCGCTTGATTGGCTGCCATTCCTTCAGGATGTAAGGACCGCGCGAACTACAAGAGTTGCAGGAAGAGGGTGAAGCTTGTCCTATCTCTGGAAACGTTTTCCAGTAGCGTTTGCATCACTAACTTCGTAGTATGTTGTACTTAAAAGCAGGTGAAACGAGAACTTAAGTGATCATTAAACTTATAAATAAACTTATATTGACACCTTTGAAAATGTTCATGCATAAAAAGGCATAGTTTTCTATTAAAATATGCAATGTTGAAACATTTTAAACAGCATGGTCAAATAACTGCATGGTTGAAAAGCACGCTTAGTTATTTGAGTCTGTTGTAACGGCCACTTGTTAACACGCCATATTCTCAAATGTTCACCTCTCGATCAAATTTAAATAAACTTGCATACCATTCAACAGGTAGTTGCACCTATTATCTGTAATATATATTTTTGAAACCGCAGAAAGGCACTAGTTTACTTTTTATTTATGACGGTATTTTCACTTGTCAACAGTTACTCTGTATTGCCCGCCGCTGTTCTTCACAATTTTGTCAGTCTCCTTCCTACAGATTATGATGTTTCATCATTTGAGCTACACAAGATTTCCATGCTGCCCTCGGCCGTCCACGCTTCCTCCTTCCAGAAGGCAACCATTCAAGAAAAGTCTTAAGATCATCTCTCTCCAATCATTGTATTGATGAGCTCACCATTCAGTCCTTTCGGTAATGGTTCTTGCATTTCCATCAATTGCCTCACCTCTTCATTCACCCTCTTTTGAAGCCTAAATTTCTTGATCTCTCTTCGAATTCCATCCATCTCCACTGTCGTGTGTGTGTGTGTGTGTGTTTGTTTTTAATTTTCTGGCTTTCTACTAAATTCCACCCTTCAGCTCACTATGACTATTTGGAGAATTCTCTTCTTTGTTTGTAGTCCATAGAGCCCCATTTAACTTTTCTTTAAATATTCTTGATCTACATCTGTATAGCAGCTTTCAGATTCATGGGCCATTGGTGTCAAATATATAAGTTGGTCCCTTAAGGTAGTTTCATATTTCTTTCGTAGCCTTCAATAGCAAGATATTATGTTTTCATATTCACCAGGGGAACTCCTAATTTAAATGCTTCCAAGAGCTACTTCGTCATAAAATTTTCATTCTTATCTGCTTTGGGCTATCAGGTTCTGATTATCTGCAAACAACAAAAAAATGTATTGTTCCTCCTTCCACTGGTATTGCCAAAACCCCACACAATTCCAGTGTTCCAGTACATGCTGAAACAGATTTTAAATATGGTTGGAGAATAAAATCGTTATATTAAGTTTGGGAACCGCGCTTGCTATCCGTTCATGTTTACTCCCGCTCTCAACAACCAGAAGTGCACTGAAGTGACTGAAGGAGAGAGATTGTTGAGCCTATAGCTTTTCATACTTTAGCGACAGTGGTCTAAATCCTAGTTATCAAGTATTTAAATCAGAATGTTCTATAGTTTCTTTCTTAAAAAGACCACCTCCTTCGTCTAGTGGTTAGCTTCCTGACGCTGACCGGGAGAGAGGTTTGGAACGCGGTTCACCTAGCCTCTTGATGTCGGACCTTGATCAAGAATGCCGCGTGACAGCGGCCTGCGGGATACGGCATACTTAACGCATGACTCCTGCAATACTGCATTATATCCATGGTGTCGCAAGACTGAGACAAGAGGACGCAGCGATAAGCCTTGGTCTTCCCGGACTGCAGGGCTCTGAGTTAGTTTTTTTTTTTTTTTGGTCCTGTTTTACATAAGTACTCATCGTGTTTTACGGCAGGGGCGGTTTCTCAAGGAGACTGTTGGCTTGCACTACCCTAAAATATATCACGTTTAATTTGCTAACTATTTCTCAGTGCGCATAAAATGCTATAAGGTTTTCTATCTTTAGAGTATAACTCGAAAATCAAAGGAGATAAGTCTCTCAAAATAGTCTTTACTAAGGGAGACAAATATCTTTTCTCTCTCTCTTAAAAGTTTTGGACTAAATAAGTATTTTATTTTGAAACATAATGACAACTTATAAATTTAGAATGTATTAATTACAAATAGCACAACCTTAATACAGAAATAAGTTCATAATTAGCGTTGCTCCCCTCCTTTTTTTAATCTTTGTTAACATAACGCCATGCGTTACCAAATCTTCATCTTCCTTTCAAGGATGGGTCATTGCTGTCCCGTTCGGAGGCTAATTGTATCATTCCATCTTCTTCTTGGACGACTAGGCCACGTTTCCCAACGGTTGATAAAAGTATGCTTGCCCTGGTAGTCAATCTGCAGCCATTCTAATTTCCTCGTAATATTCTTCTATTTTTAGTTTTTCTCTTATTTCACTTCTATTTTTCTTCTTCTCTGTTATTGTTACCTTTTCCACAGTTGTGAGCAGTCTCTTTGTGCCGCTTCAATTCGTTTCCGACCCTGAACCCTTAGGATCCATGTTTCGCTACCATATAGCTTTGATAGGACATTATGGAATCTAATTTGTACATTCTCAGTCATATTTCTATAAAAATATTTCCTGCTATTCCATTTGTTCTGTTATATTTCTGTATGTCTTCTTCCAAATCTAAAATAAGTTTATAATAGTTATATTACACCCCAGATACATAAGTTTGTGTTTGTTCTATTCATTGATCACTATTTTTTACTCTCATTGACTTGCCCTCCATTGCCAACAATTTTGTTTCATTACTAGATATTTATATACTTTTACTATATCAGTTAACTTCGTTATGTTATTTTGGAGAACGTCTTCTTTACTAGCAACAGTACATGATCATCCACAAATAATATGACTTTAATATCCTATTTCTTCCTAGATCTATACCTTTTGACTCCGTTAATTTCTACTCTTCCTAAATATTATTTATATAAATATCAAAGTAAAGGGGAGAAGAGAGTCCTTTGTAAATACGCGATTTTATTTATTTTTATTTTGCATTCTAATATTGATTTCTGTTTGGTCGTATAAGGTCTTGATTGCATTAGTTAAGTTCGGTAGTATTTCATACTCTACGAATATATTCCATAGTTTCGATCTATTTACTTTATCATATGCTTTCATTTAATTTAGAAAAAGGAGGTATAGCAGTAAATTGTGATCTATTCGTTCCTCCATAATTTTTTTTTAAATGGCATCAATACAATACCCCCACACTGATCTTCCAACAATTTGTTTTCCATCATTGGTTGCATCGCACTCTTTATTCCTATATTTTGCACCCGGAATTTAAAAGAGAAATTCTTCTGTAATTGCAACATTCATATTAGTCGCCTTTTATGTATATGAACCATTTTGGCTGTGTTCCATTCTATTTACGTGCATCCTGTACTCCATATATCATATAAATATAATTTTGCGATCTAAAATGCATCACATAAAACTTTTCTGGAGAATTGACGTCAAAACGGTTTGGGTTGTTGCAAAAATAATAAAGGACATAATTTGTTCTATTTTCATCACTATAATCGGAAAGCATGATTTTTTACGCTTTGACACAATATGAAAGTATTTCTTTTTTCTTGACCGAACATGTCAACACCAAAATGACATCAGAAAATTTTGTTTCGTCTATACTCTCGATACTTACCAGTCACGTACCGTTACATTCAACGCAGGATGTTGGATGTACCGGTAAGTATATTTTACGAGGGTAAAATGCGTGATTTTGTGGTACAAGGTCAAAATAAGCATTTCTCTACATTATATAATTATTTCTTGTATGTAGTATTTAGAATTAGATATTTACTGAAGAACAAACTATTCAATCTGTTCCTTTTCAATGGATTGATCTGCGAAATGTCTTAAAATTAATTTTTAATGTTAAACTATTGTGACACTTCGACAAATATTTATTACAGATACTGGAACTCCGGTATTCAGACTTACAATTAGTAAAAACTATTAAATTTACAAATTTAACTAATTTCTGACTTACACTTTTGTTTCAGTGCGAAAGTTATGCTTGTTTACCTACACACAGTTCTTAATGTTTGTTTTCAACTAACGTAATTTTAGTCTTAAATCGGGACCAACATTCAACTTATTTCTGTATTTGTTTTTTATATAAATTAGAGAAGAAAATCCTCATTCACAAAGGTAAGTAGTTACAAACACCAACAAAAGTGTTGCATATCCAATGATCTAAAAAAAGCTGTTTGTTCTTGCCAGTCAGAAGTCTGTTACATGCATCTTCTTGATCATTTACCTGAGACTTTCGTCACCAATTCGTCTTTCTGGAAGGAGCTGCGGTTTCTGGTAGGATGTCAGCAACAGAAAACGAGTATCATCTAATGCAAAACTCTGAATGCAGGTTTTCAGGGAAATATGCACTGAAATCTGATATGAGACTTCCATTCACTGCCTGTTCACAATGAAAAGGAATTTCATTTTCACTTAAGGAAGCATCCAACATATAAAGGAAGATACCTTTCCAATATTAATCTCTGTTAACCAGAAACGTGTTTTTTTTTTTTTTTTTTTTTTTTTTGAGCTGCAAACTCCATTGCTTTTTTAACTGTAAATGTGTTTCGCAGCTAAACAAAGGACAAAATGTATCTCATTGTGTTTGATCAAATAATGTATTTGAATTGCGGTCTGTCATTGTTTTAGGATTAAAATTGAGATATGCATTATTTTTTTTACAGTATTACACAAAACTTTTTATGATAATGTAAATCTATTGTTTCCCTTTGGTTGTAGCAGAACTGTTAAATATTTGTTGTTTGTAAAACAAATGTTAATTTATGTATTTGCTAAAATGTTTACGTACCACCAATGGTAGGCGTACCATAGGTTGAGACTGCCTGCTCGATAGTATACCATCACTTCATAAAATTATAGTAATGAGTATGTATTTTATATATATATGCCATCCTGGACGCACTGTATTTTTGGGGGTATGGGGGATGGCTGCTGCCTCCCTGTCTGTCTATACTCTCCGGTTTCTATCACTTACTCCCCACCTCCATCTGTCTACTCTTCTCTCTCGCTTTCCTTTTTCTTTTTAAGACGTCGGCAACATTAAATTTCCGTTTACATTTATCAGACTGCGCACTTCTCACACACTGCATATAACGCAATCTTCCCTTTACTCTTCAGTACATCTCGAAATGGATCTTTCATTCCGAACTTGCTGTTAATTAACAATAGAATTATGCTGAAAAGTTACTTCAACTGTAATAGCGCAGTATTTCTTGCTAAAACTTCAAAGTGCTTTTATCTGCGGTGCAATGCCACTTTTTCGGAACACTATGAAAGGGGGGGTTTCTTTCAACACTCTGCGCAAGGATGAGACGGTTGACTGGTGATTAACGAGGGTGAAATGACCTTAAACTACCTCGGACTATTAATCATTTGTCATCTGGCTTGTGTGTTTGAGAAAATATTCGTGAAACGTCAACCATGTAATTACGTACTTCAAAAAACAGCTGGGAGATTTGGCGTGATCGCTGGAGTTTTAAATTCGCGTTCATAACGTAATGAGTTGCATTTATGAGGCGTTAACTTGAACTGACTTTTGTTTATGCTAATAAATGATAAGTTAAAGCGCCTTTTTACGACTGATAGAAAGAAACTGCTATTGGCTATGTTAAATTCTAAAATCAGTTAAATTTAATTCCATTACAATAATAATACTGTGATCTATTCAGTTAAATATCATCCCAAGTTGACTGAATACTTGCTTCCTACACCCAAAAACGCGGGTTCGAACCCGGCCAGGACCGGTGGATTTTTTCGGGGCGTAAAAATCCTAAGTATGTCTTCCTTCGGAAGGGAAGTAAAGCCGTGGGTCCCGTGTCGTACATTTACGGCACGAAAAAGAATCTCAAGCCTGAAAGAGAGGCTTCTGAGTAAAATTTGTCGGCCGTTTCACGCCCTGAGTTGAATGGGACGCTGATGACCTGAGATGTTGAAGAGCGTCCGTAAATAAATCAAAAAAAAAAAAAAAAAAAAAAAAAAAACGTTGAATGAAAGTGGCTGGCAGCGGTTTCTTACTTACGAAAGACTGCACCTGCTTCCTGTTTATAATTATACATTTAATCACATTCTGCACAAGAAAAACTTCAGTTATAAAGTCATACATAAAAGCTGATTACATGTAAATAGCAACATCATTGAAGTGCTTTCCAAGCATTGGAGAATTCTTGGCTCCACGGTTTTGTATCACAAGTCTGGGTCATTGACAAAGAGGTGCCATTACCACTTGCTGTTTCTTGCTCATTTACAAACAATCAAGTGCCCCTTTCATCAGATAATGTGGAGTTGTCAAGGTCTTGCAGCCATTAAGAGCAAAACCTCTCGTGTATCTCAGAGGCTTGATGCCTTCCAGAGCAGAGACACCCATAGTAAACATTTTGCGTGAGAATTTAGTAAAGGGAGTGCAAAAATAAGTACCTGATTTATGTGAAAAGTGAAAACTTAAATAAAAATTAATTAAGAATATCTGCATAGTTTTCTCAATTCTAAAGTGGTCGAGTACCAACCTCAATATTTTATGTATCCACACGAATATTTTCTACTTAGGTGTAGATGGTGATCTAGGAGTAAAGCGCTCTCATCTGAACCCAAAGTTTGCGGGTTCAAACTTGGCCTGTTTCGATAGTCTAAAGTGCAAGTCTTCCCGGAAGGACTGTAAGCCGTAGGTCCCGTGATTAGCGTCTAGCCCATCAAAACTAAGAAATACATAGAGTGGTCGATAAATAAATACATTCTAATTGAAACTGTTGAATTTAATTTCTTTTAATTGCAAAAATTGAACTTAAGTTATTGGAATATAATAGAATTATGTACCCTAGAAAGAGAACATTAGAATAATAACTATCCTACCTTTGGGTAACCTATTCTTACAATGTACTAGAATACCGTATTCTTTTACACTGCTTTCTTACTCCTTCAGAAAATATCATATTTCATTATTGGATTACACCGAATACTGTGCGGTACAGTTTTGTTTTCCCCCTGGAGTGTTTTACCTATGGGCGAGCGAGCCACTCGTTGAGCCGGCCGGGTGATTAACGAGAGGAAAAATAACAAAACAAACCAACCGTACAACAATACACCTCATTGCTTAGAAAATTATCAAATTAGGTGTTGAAACTGCAAGCCTTCGTTCTCGGCATCTCTTTAGGAAATTATTTATCACTCGCTGAAGTTCATTCTTCAGTTCTTGTATGCGTTCGTCTTACACATGACATTTTTAATATACCCCGGAGATGATGATCGCCGGCTGTTAAATCGAGGATCGAGGGAGCCACAAATCTCTACTAAGAACTCTGTCTTGTGGAAACAAATTGTGAATTGCTGTCATGGAATTGTTCCCAGTGTGAGCAGTGGCCGAGTCCTGTTGAAAAAATGCATGATCACGCTCTCTGTTGGTTAATTCTCTGAAAAAAAGTGGTTAGTATGGTATTCAGTTAGAGCATGAACTGTATCTGAAAATAAAAAAAAAGTTCCTATTAAGCTTTCACCACTGAGTTAATTCATATGAATCGTGCATAAAGACATGCTATACCGTTGTAAACATACGAGATATAATATACTTTATGCATACTGTATAATTAGGAAACGAACAACACAAACCAATGCCGGGAACAGCTGCGCTACAACTGCAACAATCAGCAAGGTCAACAAGTAAGCAAGCAGGATACATGGAATAATAATTTTAAAATTGATAATATAATTAAAAGCAATTCAGTTATCTTAAGGTAAAACAGACTCTAAATATGCCGTCTCTAACTTCTAGTCATAAGATTAGCTAAACCACAATTAAGATTTAAACATCATCAGTATCTCCAATGTTTAATAATTCTTTTTAAAAGATAATAAACTGAACCGTTTGGCATATTTATTTATTCGCTTACATAAAGAAGACATTAATATAGTAATCTCTCTTAAAGCAAAGCTCCAGCAGGGATGGATAGCATCCAAATAGTTTTTAAAGCTTGCATCTCTTAGTTTATCTTTCGAGTATTATAGTTAGGTACACACTTAGGACAATCCTTTTTGCAGATAAGCGGGAAAATGTCCAAATAATTTCTGTTCTTTAAATGGGAGATAGATAATTACTGGCTCTTTTTCATTCTACGCTCATTATAAAACATACATATATTGTTTTGTTGTCAAATGGTAGGAACTTGGCTAGGCCATAAGTGCACAATAAGTAAATAAACTTTAAGTAAAGATATAAGATATGACATTTTTAAAAGTTCGTACACTTGTTTGTATTTGAACCATTTAACAGCGAAAGAGCACTACAGAACAGAACAACTTTGCTGCTAACTTGTGGAATAGACTGCAACTAAGTGTTTGAAATACTGTGATGGCAGAATGGAAGGCGGTTATCGTTAAATAGAACGTTTTAATGAGTTGGGGGCTAGACGCAAGTGGTCCCGTGTCGTAGATTTACGGCACGTTAAAGAACTCCATACCTGAAAAAGCAGGTCTCTAGATAAATTACTGGCCATTTCACATCCAAGTAATATTTTTTATTATCACACTAAATGGCACTTGGATCACCCATTCTTTTGACATTCGTAAGTGCTAAATGTAACTAAATTTAAATGGTTCGTGTGGTCCATCAGGACCCAAACAGTTAGGCTTAAACCTTGTAAGTCAATGATGACGCATGATTTGAGTGAGCAAGGTACTCCGAAATGTTGAAAAAAAAGTTCTTAAGTTTTCAGTTCAAAAAACATACACACTTTTATGAGAGCAGTAAAATTAAAAGCATTCCACTATCGTTTTGTATGTAACACACATGTAGGTAGTACCTATAGTTCAAAAAGATTACTTCTTCCTTAGTACAGCTCTTACAGTTTTCCTTTTAAAAGACATTACACATTCTGAGAAAACTTCATTTCACAACTGTGAAGTAGTTAACTGCACTCCAATTTTACAATAAATCGGCACAGGAAAAAGGGTGAAGAAATACTAGAGTTTTAAGCCTTTAAAGGTCAGAGCTTCAGCGATAGGTAACATCTCTGAAGTCAGATCGGCTAAACAATGTAGCAGCAATTCTGTCTTGAATGATGGCGTGGCTTTAACATTAGGATACCCGGAAATTTGGGTTTATATACAACCCAAACCGGATCAAATTGACCCCAGTTATTTAAAAACGTATACACAGAATGTAACAAATGCTGGGAGTGGGGGGTGGGGGTGGGTGAGTGTTGCCATGGAGACTTGTTTACATTTATCGTTGAGTACATTCGTGGTCAATCCGTTTCTTACGTGTGTATATATATATATATATATATATTATGTATAATGTAACTAAATTAACAGTAATTATAAAAGCAGAAAATGATAAAACACTAAGAGAAAGTCACACTTGTAATCGTTATATTTTGAACTCGTTGAGTTCTTCTATGGCAAGAAGACAAGTGACGGTGATAAAAGTAAATATTGAGTATCGAAGGTAACGTTATGCATGGAAACAGATGAAACTAGAAATGAGAGTGTGAGTGAAAAAAATTAATACGTAAGATTTAACCTAGTGGTATACGCGCTTTGTGTAAAAATATAGCTGCCATTTCTGTATCTCTGAGTAAACTTTCAGAGCTATGTGTAGGTAACGAATCAATAAGTGTTAGATTAAAAGCATCATCAAAATCCTTACAGTGAGATAAGACATGTTGGGCAACCGGCAAGGGAGACTTGGTTTTAACAGAACGTCTATGATTGTTCATACGTAGCGAAAAACAGCAGAAGTTAAACCAATATAAAATGCGACATTCTTGGAAGAACAGGTAGCAAATGAAGAAATGTTGAACTCCTTGGATAAATTAGGGCTGTGGAATGAATGACATGGCATCATATATGTATTCAGTTCAGTTGTATTTAAGCGGCTAACAATGGCAAGATATTCATATCGACGATTTTATGTACCTCAGGCAAACGGTACTGAACGCAAGGCTGCACAGCTGTATTAATGCCGTGCTCAGTGTATCAAAAGAGGCTGCAAACACAGCCTCTGATATATGACGGTTACTTGACATCTCGACAGTAAACTCTTTCACAGTTGTAAGTCTAATTGCTGTTAAACCTAGACTGCTATTGGCTGAAGCTCAAATATTGGAACAGTAAGACAGGGAATCTCTATAGATAATCAGCTGATCTCAAAGGCTTTGGAGAAAACGGGCCAACTGTTGCCACTCCACGTGGAGTATGTCTAGTGTTAAATCCCAGCCTCGTCAATGACTCTGAGAAAAATATAGCGACTAATTACACGCCATTGTTACCTACTCAAATTAGGCAGGCTGAACGCGGCGATTATGTGTGATGGCGTTCCCAGGCTGCCGAGTCATAAAACTTTCCCTGCAGATTATCGTCGAGTTGCTCAGACAGGTCCGTAGCACCACAAACGGCGATCGAAGAAGATCAAAAGTTGCTCGTACGACTGACAAGGAAAAACGATTCTACAGAGTGTTGAAGATCCAGGTACTTCTGTCATATGACTGCATTGAGGGTTTTCCATGATCAGGTTATTTATGCTTATCATCTTCAATTTGTTCAAGATCTGGTAACTG
Source organism: Metallyticus violacea (assembly GCA_030762175.1). Classification (NCBI taxonomy): domain Eukaryota; kingdom Metazoa; phylum Arthropoda; class Insecta; order Mantodea; family Metallyticidae; genus Metallyticus; species Metallyticus violacea. Next base: position 44,159,755 of record CM060830.1, on the reverse strand, counting down.
TGGTGGTTCGTTGTAGAAATCGCCAATCCGTTGTCTAGATATCTCTTATTTTGTTTATAGATGAGACATCATTTGGAAGAGATGTTATCACATATTTTTACAGGTACATTTGTGGGCTGAAGCAACTTCTTCAGATTAGACACCAGCAACAATTCAACGATACACCACAGGAAAAGTTTTATAATGCGGTTGCCTTCGATCTAGAAACGCCGTCTCATACAGTCTCACGTCCATTGCCATTCGCAAATTGTTGCATCATACCTCGAAAAGCATTGAATGTTGTCTTTCAATAACAACTCACAAACCAGGCCTTTCCAAACATGTGTTTATATGAACTATATTCTTGTTTTTGTGTGAGGAACTTGCCCCTAAAACGTTTCGCTGTATTTTTTTTACATGCTACTTTCCCTCGTTCCTGACAGTGAAGTACTAACACTAATACAATAAAATAAATGTCCATGTTGAAAACATATACAGTGCGGCCCATTTCAAACCTGCCGGCGCCTCTAGTGGACTGTACGGCGCATGTTTACTGCTGAAATGCGAGCTCACGATACGAAAACCCATGTGCGGCGAACGGGAAGATTAGGTCTACTAATAATACGTTGTAGGTAATTACTTATATGCGTAATAACGTTTCCTAGGACTTCTCTGCATTCTTGCCTGACATCATAAGTTTCTCCTCTGTCAGAACTGTGTTTTTCGGTTTTTCTTTTGTCTTTAACAGACCCCGTTTCAGGCCACATTCTAAACAATTTAGTTACGTACAGTGTTGAAGGGACAGAATTTCCAGGAAATTGACGTCGAAATTTATATGCACGAATGTCATAACATTGTCTCTTTAAGATATACATTTCAACAATGAATATACCGCCACGGGTGGCCGAGGTTGTTAAGGCCGGACTCATGAGCGGGAGGTCTAGGGGTGGAAACCCTCTAGGACCATCCTCCCTGACTGAGGTTTTTCCCAGGTTTCCCTTAGTCCTCATAAATGGAAAATGCCCGAGAGGTACCCTAAACTTAAGCGTGTAACGTCTCCTTCCTTAAAAAGATCCTTTCCCAATTTATCATTTCATCTCATGTATCATCAGTGTTCACCGTCTGTGGTGCCTCAATAGTAAAAACGTCGGTCCTGGTGGTGTAGTGGTAACCATACTTGCCTTCTAAAGATCGCGGGTTCAAACCCGGCCAGAATCGATGGATTTTTTGGCGTAAAAATCCTAAGTATGGCTTCCTTCGGAAGGGAAGTAAAGCCGTGTGTCCCGTCGTACATTTACGGCACAATAAAGAACCTCAAGCCGGAAAGAAGAGACTTCTGAGCAAAATTTGTCGACCGTTTCACGCCCTGAATAGAATGGGACGCTGATGACCTGTGATGTTAAAGAGCGTCCGTAAATAAACAAATAAAAAAGTAGTAAAAACGGGCGTTAAACATTATACAAAAAAAAAGTATATTTATTGCTTGATACTGTACCACACCATTGTAAACAGAATTTACCAAAACTCGTATGTTTTCAACAATACAATAGAATGGTACTGAGCGGCCGACCGGCCAGTATGTGAAGAGTGCATGGAATGCATGGTGATTTTCTTCTCGTGAAAGAGCGGCCGGCTCTCCCCAGTAAATGAGCGCTGTACGGCCCGCTAGAACACCGGCAGGTTTGAAATGGACCGTACAGCAGGTTCATCTATAATAATATAAACAGACAAGTTATAAAAAAAAAAAAAAAGAAATCGGTTGATTCCACACACCTGTCGACATTCATCACAGTCAGGTCCAGATCCTGTACTCTTTTGTTGTTCTTCTTGTTATATTCTGATGATAGTGATAGTCACAGATCGTATAATAACGGTAAATAATGATGCTGGTAAGTACTTAAATTACTTAAGTAATTAAATAATAAGAATAATGACAGCAGTGAATAGAAGTATATTAAACACCAATATAATAATAATAATAATAATAATAATAATAATAATAATAATAATAACAATAACAATAATGTTGACAGCAGAAACTATAGAAATATAATAAACATCAATATAAAGTAATGACCATACCTGTCTTAAGTTTATGCAAACCCCATTGCACTGTCATCAAAAGTCTGCTAAATATTCCAGATTACTTCCAATTAGAATTTCCAATCTTCTGAAAAAATTTTAAGCAGTACCATGTTCCATCGTCTTGGGTGATACGAAAAAAGTAACAGTAGTGCATTTACTCCATCACACTGATCGACTGACGGTGATGTTACGAAAAATCTAACATGCGCATTAAGGTCCTCTTCATTACGTGATCAGTTTCTCACCTGGGGAAAAAAATGATATTTTTTAAAGATATCTTATATAACTATAATAATTCATTCAGATATAACATCTTAAGCTTTCACCCGGTTTCATAATGATAAATTAAAAACTTTATTCAAATAGTACTCCAGTACAAGTTCTTCGGAATGAACTTTAAAGCCATGTGTCCTGTATCGTAGATTTATGACATTAAAGAACTCTGTTCTTGAAAAAATATGTCTTTGGGCAAAATTACTGGCCATTTCATTATATGGCCCTTTAGAGGGTAAAATTATCACCCCTCTCTCTGGCATCTGTGGATACTAAGTGCAACTAAATTTGAATGTTTCATATGGTTCGTCAGGACTTGGAACAGGCCTTATGCCCAATCCTTGTAATTTGTTCACAATGTTCATTTTTACCTAAGGTTAAATTGGATTAGCTGTGATAGTACTAAAAGCAAAGTTGAGCTTCAAAAAAGCCCGCCACGCAGGAGCTTCGGAAACTAAGCAAATTCCTCAGCAAGTCGAATTTGTGAAGAGTATTACAGAGTTCTATAGCAGAGAAATTGATACAGCTAGAGCACTTTCAAAATTTTGGTTTTCAGTTATACTCCCACTCCTAGTGGTCCGATTTCCATGATTTTCACAAACTATCTTTCTTGTTTTATTTAAATGATGTTATAACGACTTTCGTTGCAAAAAAAGAAATATTTTTAAATGTATTTAAGGCAAACCCCCACTCATAATAATCTGGTTTCGTTGGTTTTCAGAAACTATTTTTTTTCAATTTTATTTCAATGGCGTATATCGAGTTTTTTCAGAAAAAATAAGTTGCGGCCGCTACAGCGATTTTTAAATTTTCGCTTTAGGTTAACCTCCAACCTCAATGATCCAATTTTGCTCCAGGAATGGTTCGTTAATTAATAGTTAGCGTGTTTAGTTGAGAAAAAACAAAAGGGCAGTCGCTGGGGCATTTATACACACACACACACACACACACACACATACACACACACACCTTTGTCATCGATATTTTTGGTGCCTAGTAAGTAGAATCGATGGAGATTGGAAGAGAGATCTCAAAAATCTCTTCATGGGTACAACCGCAATAACCACATTCTTTCGGAATTTGCTAAAAGGACTTTCTAAATGATTTTATAATGAAAATTTCGTCGATTTCTTTTATAAACGATACATTTCTAGATAAAACCGTGCATAAAACACTTTTTTCGTTCTGTGGCAGCTACAAAGAGTCTTGTAATAAAGTAACAAAGCATTACGCTCGACTGTTTCTCGCAGTTCATTTTGTTTCCTGACGGTGAAAAGGATTGCAAGCTCTAAACGCGGATGTGTGATGCAGTAATGTCCGTGATGGTGTTTGTGTGTGAAATAAGTCCCGCTGTGTGGCATACCTGCTAATGGACCGCGTGCATATTGATAGACCAGTGGCGGATGTTGTTTGTTGCCGCACTAGTAGACAAATGAAACGTGCCATACAATTAAATGGATTATTAAGCACTTCGATATTAGTCGATACAGCAACGTTGCTGTTCTACTGTTTGATACGAAGAACGGAGCAAGTACTAAGTTGGAATTAGTTTAACAGCTAATGGAAAGATGCAGAGTTAATTCTTTTCAGCATCATCATTTAGCTCAGTCATGCATTCTATAATAAATAAATATTTTAGATATAAGGACTAAATTAAAGAAATGTTTAACGTATACAGTCGGGGTACAGGTTCATTCTCTAGCTAGAGGCTCCGAACTATTGTCTCTAATATTTGTTATTTAGATAGTGACGATAACTTTATAAACACACACCATCAATGCTTCTGTAATGTAATATACAGGTCCTGAAAATCTCTTACTATGGTTTTGTACACTTGTGACTTGATAAACTTTCAAACAATAAAATTGAAGGGTGCCGAATTCGGTAATTGTAATTGTTATATTCAAGGTGAGCCTCTGTCAACTCATTCCTCTATAAAAACATTATATAGTGATGGTCTGAAATAAAAAGAAAATCATAAAAACACCAATGTTTTCAGGAAGTGACATAGTACTTCCAAATGGGTGGTATCCTGTTGAAATAAAAAGTATATCTAGTATGCATATTGTCGCAACTGCCACAGAGCCTACTTGCTATGTTCTAAAACTTGTCCGACTTCTAACTACCTCACGGTTGCGACGCGAGAGCATTTCCCTGTTTGAATCTATTAATATTGCTTTTCTTCCGTCTGTCATCCCGGCTTTTTCCTGCTAACATCTAACGGTCCTTCTTAACTTTACAGCCCATGCGCATTCTCTACTCCACTCTCTTCCCTCACTCACGTTTGTCAAATTCTGTGTCTAAACAATATGCTGTAATAATGCATAAACAATGTCCTATTAAATTGTCAATGCATTATTACTATCTATATGTGCCACAATATGTTCATATCATATTTACATGCTATATAAACTTCAATTATACAGTTGAACGAAAACGTTCTAACGGTTCAAATATTGCTATCTTAACCCCAAATTGTTAAAGCTATGACAGAAACAGCAAACTACGATGAATATCCACTTACAGTCATCATTAAATTACATCTGCTTGAGGAGACCCAGACGATCTGACCTGGCTTCTGGTTATATTATCTCTCCATCTTACCCATTCCAATCCAGTCCAATACATAACAACCTATAATTTCGAAAACATTTCGAGACCTCAATTAAAACCGTTCACATTTAGAGAAAATTAGAAAACGATGAGCCAGTAAAAATTGACTATTAGCATTGTCAAAAAACATAAACTACCATACGTTTGATTTCCATTAAAAGAAGCAGTCCACACCAACTTCTAAAATGTAATTCAATAACTTTTTTTTTTTTTTTTTTTTTTTTTTTACGAGGGAGAACATTTCAGTTCCATATACACATTTAGTAAAACGAGTCAGAAATTGCATTGTAATATGTTTATTTACGGACGCTCTTCAACATCTCAGGTCATCAGTATCCCATTCAAATTGGGGCGTGAAAGAGCAAATAAGTTTTGCTCAGAGGCCTCTTTTTTCAGGCTAGAGGTTCTTTATCGTGCCGTAAATGTAATACACGGGACCCGCGGCTTTAGTTCTCTTCCGAAGGAAGCCGTACTTAGTATTTTTAAGCTTGAAAATATCCATTGCTTCTGGTCGGGATCGAACCCGCGATCTTGGATTAGGAGGCAAGTATAATTACCACTACACCACCAGGAACGGCAAGAGTCGGAAATGAAATGCATACCCTATACCTTAAGGATTTCAGTTTGACGGTATTGTTCAGCTGGGGGCATGAGCCATCACTGTTCACTTTATCTCTTAAATTGTAAGAGAGATCATTAAGTAATTACCTTTAAGTAATTAGCACGCTGACATTGTTTAGCTAATGCGCAGAGACCACGCTATGAGAGGGATGCTCATCCAATTACATAGCAAGACCGGCCGTGAAGATTTTTCATATTAAAATGTTTCTTTCTATAATTAATTGTGATTTAACCATAGGGCGTCTACTATGAATGTTATTTTCTTGTTTTTGCTTTTAGTTTCAAAATTAGGTGAAGATTTTGAAATCAAAAAGGGCATAAAATTAAACCATTTGAGCTGGTGCTGCCTCTTCATTTATACATAAAATATAGAGAATTTTTATATGCACAGCTTCCAATAATAGAAATATCCAAATGCGATACCAATCTATTAATGTAAGGTCTGTCGATCTATGGCATTTCTATTGACTAGAAGTGCTATAGTTTTGAATAGTCCTGGTGAATGATCTATCGTTCTCCGTGAGACAATTGTAGGAAATTTGTGGCGGGGGTAACTTCTCAGCTGTAAAAAAAATGCAAGCGAGAAAGATGAGAGTGGTACAGTTGTGGAATAAACCATGCCTACAACGTGTTCAGTACGGAAGTAAGAGGGATGCTAACCTGATTCCCCTATAAATGCATAAACAGAAAATGAACTCTACCAGAAACCATTGCGCGTCTTTTGCTCATTTGCACAACTATTCAAAACTACTTTATTTTGTCTTGATCATTATTTCTATGATGTCCTGAAAGGTGAATGTGTTGTAACTGGTATGAGTCCTTCCGAAATAGTTTGTTTTAAATATGCTCCATTCATTTTAGTGCAAGTAGAACGTTCTTTTTCTATGATGAAAAACATTCTCGCTGACAAGCGGCCGACTATGACAATTGATATCTTGATAAAACATCTTGTTGCTTGTAACCAAGAAAAATGAGCTTAAATACTTTGTGTTATTAATTATTAATTATTATTATTATTAATTATTAAGTATCTTAAATATATATTTTCATTAATAATTAGTGATATTACTCTCTGTTTTCACTTTTAATAAATGCCTATTTTCAGTATTTTAAGTACTTTTTTGCCTGCTTATTTTAATCAAAATACTTGCCCGAACATCTGGGATCTGGTAATCGGTTTTTAAAGAAAAAAATCCTTCCTGCAGTTACAAATATCTTCACAATCGTAAATCAACATTGTCTTATGAACAATGGTTGCTTGATTGAATATCAATACGGTCTACTGATTACATAAGAAACTATCAGATACAAACAAAAGACGCGTAAGACCGCAATTTAATTTGATGGGACATCACAACCAAATTTATCAATTTATGTTCTGAATGGATAGCGACTTTTGACCCATTCTGCATAGCAGGGAAGTGTAAATGTTATTTTCACATTTTATCAGTTGACTTTTTCTTACAAAAGGGACATTACACCTAAGTCCAAGAACTGTACACAACAAAGAGCTAGAATGCCATATTGTTTAGTAAATCTTACGTTGATTTGTAAATCAATTAATGTTTAACACACTTGTTTGTTTTTGCATTACTGCACTATGAAGGTGCAAGAAGTTTATGGGGGGAAAATCCGCTATTTTATTTAAGATTTTGTGTATTTGTTCTTTAAGTTCTGCTTTCAGGAGCTAAAGGTATTCAGAAGCTTCTGCTATTTCGATATTAATAATTTATCTTGTTGTCAACAACGAATAAGAAAGGTAAACAAACCGCTCAAAACGTAGTATCTGCTCGTTCAAGAGATTTTCGTAGTTTTTAATGAATGCAATGCATTCTGTGCTTGCACAAATGCTCTAACAGTTTCCTTAAACTTGAGAGGTTGGTCACGTGACGAACAGTCAGCGCTGCCAAGAGCGAGCCTCTCATAAACTTGCATCTGCCACCAGCACTCCAGCCGAGTAACGGGCCGGTGTAATGCAGGACCTCCCTGCTAGACTGCCGCATGTCCTAACTTCCCTAACGAGCTCAAAGGACGCTACCAACTTCTGCGTAACTTATATTTTGAACGTTGACGCTCATAATGAAAAGTAGCAGCTTGAAAGACGTGCAGAGTTGTATCATATTCCTCAGGGAAAAGAGAGAAAACCTCTCGAGGTATTTTACGCCGTTGTACAAGTGCAAGAACCATTGAAGTCTTTAGGTATTATTATATACTTTAAAAATAACATTTTTATGAAAATTTGCTTCTTAAATCTGTCTTTCAGGCTTAAGTTTTGTCGTTTTGAATCGTGTGCCGTTCTAATTCCCATGTTTATAAACAACAGTTGCATTATCATTTTCACGTAGTTAAGACTACAGTGTAGAGATGTTGTTGCTCCGAATTGGGTGTAGTTCTCAATGAATCCACCTGATGTCGGCTAGCGCGAACAGCTGTTAAAACTAGAAGCTGTAGATTTATTAATTAAAATGTCAACTATAATGAATTTTTTTTTTTCAAATAAGACTTACAATTCCAACATTTGTCACTTAAAAAGATTACTATGTATAACACTATATTAATTTAAGATGGGTAAATCTTGTTTTTTAAATATACTTTTCGGTTTCGCTTGTTAATGGTGGTTTGTGAATGACAGTCTCCCTATTTTAACCGTTAATATTATTTCTTTTTCTCGATTTTTGTTTCTTTATATGTTTAGCTGATAAACTACAACAACGTTTTTGAATTTTAAGCTCTCTGATATAAAAAAAAAATAGGTGAATGAGCTGGCGAGCGTACCTTGATTTTATAATTACCGTAAATGACAGGAAAAGAGTATATTATATTTTCCACGCTTTACAGCAGCGTTACTATATAATACCCTTTATTCGATAAACAAATAGAGGAAGGAGAGAAGAATATCGCAAAGGTACATTAGTAGTGTTCTGCAAAATTGCAATGTAAAACAAGGAATTATATAAGAGCATATTTCACTACACAATTACCACCTGGAGTTGTTAATTTTTCTTTATTGACAGAGCTTTACTACATAAGAACGACCGCCTCCCTGACCTAGTTATAGCCTTACGGTTTTTAATCCGGATATCTTGGGTTTGAATCCTGATCAAATTAAGCTGTATTTCATTCATCTCTATAGATTTCACCTATGGTATTCAGTCCACAATCTGCAGACGTCGGAAAAGACCAATGCAGTCAAAGCGACAATAAATAAAACACTTTAAAAATAGTAATAACAAAGAAAGGATCGCGCGATTTATATTAGTTACAGTATTATTTTTCAGCGGAACAATTCAGTTTTTTAAGCATATTCCAGAAAAAGTACGAACTTGAATTTTCTAAGATCATTTGGTTAGAATTATTCAGGGAAATTCAATTAAATATCAATATTTATATTATTTCCGTAACCTGTGCAAGTGTGCAACCATAAAATTATCGCAGGCTTTAATTCATACAAGCGAGTAGAGCCCACTATCACCATCCCGGTAATGTCAATTGTAAATATTTCTGAATGTTTACATAATTATTTTTAGGGATTCTTTGGCATACTAATTCCTTATAGCTGTTTAATTTATTTAAAAAAAATTAATGTTCTCGGTTTGAATTCAAACATTCCATCCCTTTATTTGAGCAGAACATATAGGTAGTATTGTCAATTTCGTGGTATGTGCACTCCGGATTCGATCCCGCCAAATACTCACTGTCCCCGCAGTGTGCACTGTGGTTAAGGCTAAAACTATATCTTATAGCAGTAGACAATTTAAAAATAAACATTTAGAAACGCGAAAAACAGAAACAACTGCCAAACGCAGAAGACAAATGATCAATTCTCCAATATTTTCTTATATAACTTAATACTTGTTAAATTAACAAGTTTATTACTAAAAATATATTAACCTGTGATCTATTTCCTCAAGAATATTTTATTAGAAATAGTAAGCAGTTAAGTTTAACATAGTTGAAATCATTTTAACTACTCGAATGGTTGGTAATCGTTCTCTGTATTTAAAAAAAAAAAGTTTTAATTAGTTGGAATGATTTCTACTAATGCACAAGCTGCGATCGATTATAAAAAAACGACTTTAAAGTTTATAGTAGACCAACATCAATATGTCAGGTCAGTCAATTATTTGATGACTGACATGGCGGAAAGGGATGCATCATCCAATAAATCATCGCTCAAGGCTAGCCGGAACGGATGAGCGGGGTTTACCGAACTACTATGTTGACTTTGAGTCTCGTGCCATTCGGTCGGTGTCGTTCGAACAATGAAAGAAGTAAGGTGTGCCTAATCCTGGAGTAAAATCTGATAAGAATACTAAACGACAATCACTAGCCCTAATTATTCTATTCCACAACGAGTGTTTATTTATGTTCGTCCGGGATTGATTATAGAGATATTCCAGGTGATGGAGTTACCAGTCATAATACGATTCATAAATTAGTAGTGTTCATATACTTTAAACGAACTAAAGGGTAACACCGGGAAATTGATTTAACTTCTCAAAGAGAGTCAAGAAGGATAATGGATAATTTCATAAGAAGGTGCCAGAAATGTGTGTAAATTGAAGGTAGGCAGTTCCAGCTTCTCCTTGCGTGACATGGGTAAGTACATCACTTTTTAAGTACTTTAGAATGTATTAGACTATAACTCTAGTATTTCTACTTGTGTTGCCCCGCCAGCCCCAACTCTGCTGAAGCACGGCTGACCTTGAGCGATGACTTATCCACAGATGCAATTCACGCCACCGCATCGGTCATCATATAAGTTTTTGATTATAAATGTAAAATGGTGATATCATCGTTAATTGGAGGTTGTTATAATGAAATTTACTGAGCGCTAATAATAAAAATTACCAGCAATTTGAACTTTAAAATATTACCGTTTTTCTGTTGAACAAATAAATATTAACCCTCCAAGAAACTCAAGAAATATTTCTTTTAAATTTGTTTATATATTATGGTGCCAGAGACCACTATTACCAAGTTTTAAGCATTAATAAAAAGCGTAGGTCTCAATGCTAATAAAATTTGAGAAATTAACCATTGCATTTACGAGGGTAGGCCCATAAGTCCACTTTCTAGGTATGATAAAGACAAAAACTATATTTCACTTTTCAATATAGTTACCCTTTATTGCAATACGCTTCTCATATCTTTGAATTAACGTTTCAATCCCTCCCCCCAAAATAGTCAGAAGTCTTGTCTGCAAAATGAGCATTAACAGCATGCATTCCTTCTTCGTCACACTTAAATTTTATTCCTCGAAGATGCTTCTTGAGTTTTGAGAAGAGGAAATAGTCACCGGAAGCTATATCTGGGCTGTAGGGTAGATGGTCGATTTCCTTGAAGCCATATTTCTTCACAGCTTCCTTTGCAACAAGAGCGTGTGCACAGGTGCGTTGTCGTGAAGAAGGCGCACACTATCACTCAGCTTTCCTCGCCTTTTGTCTTTGATGGAAGCACGTAGTCTGTGCACTCCCCTACTGTGATGTCCCTCTCCTTGAAGTCAATGAAGAGTATTCCTGCACAGTGCCAAAAGATCGTGGCCATTATCTTCTTAGTTCGCTGAGTGTCCTTGGCCTTTATTAACATGGATATTCGCCAAGTTTACGCCACTCCATTGATTCTCTTTTGGACAAGAGATCATAGTAGAGGACCATAGTTTCATCTGCGGTAACAATGGTTTCCATAAATTCTCTCTCGTTTCTACGACAGAGCTCCGAATCTGCCTGACAACAGATGACTCATTGCTGCCTTATTCATGTTTTAATATTCATGAATAATTCGAAGGACTGTTGTTTAGAAAGGCCTAACGTTACTGATATTTCTGTAACTTTGAGCAGCCGGTCTTCCATAATTTCTCCTTCCACAAGAGCGATGTTTTCAGAAGTGAGCACTTCAAAGGGTCGACCTACATGCTCTTCGTCTTCAATGCTTTCTCAGCCCATTCGAAAAAGTTAGGCCCATTCTTTTACGGTAGAATATGAGGGGGATGCTTCCCCGTATGCACCGTCCAATCGCTGTTAATTTCATATGTAGTAAGTCCTTCTTTGGTGAAGAACTTAATAACAGCTCGAAACTCCATTTTTAACATGTGACAATCTTCTACACATAGCCTTCTTTATGCAACTATATCTGAACAACTGATCATAGTGGAGCATTTACTTAACAGATAAGGTATGACACCAAATAAGGATTTTGTGATGGCAATAGTCCTTAATAGCGAGGCCGGAAACTTATGGATCTACCTTCGTAAGAACTTTAAATGAAATCAGTGATTCAACAATTGTATTTTATTTACAACATTAACAAAACAGCTGTCTAAATTTGCATATAAGCTTTGGTATTAAACGACTCTTAATAGTATGTTTTTTAGTAGTGTTTAACGCCCGTTTTTACTACTTAGGCATCACAGGCAGTTTAATAGTATGTGACTAATAAAACAGACTTTTGTGCAAAACAAAAAGCCATTGATGTACTGACCTTATATTCTAAAGATGGCTACATAAAACTTCCATCTCTTTACTGCATTATTTTTATAAATTTTCTTCTTAAAATATTTTAGTAGTAATAAAATATTCGTAATACGAAAACAGTAATACTTTCTACAATTATGGGGCATATAATGTGTTTTAAGAAAAAATCTGCTAAAATATTTCAAATTATACAAAGACATATTTTTTATTTTTCTTTCTTTTTCCTTTTTAGAAGTGGTTAAAAAGCTACTTTCAGTATTATTCAGAATCATTAAAGTCATTAATTAGGTGCCTTATACATTTTTTTGTGTATTCAGGTTATTCATGCCGATTTTTTTTTTTTTTTTTTTTTTTTTTTTTTAATATTTGGGCACTTGAATATATTTGAAACTCTACACTTTAACCACTTTATATTCCAGTTATGAAATCTAAAAGTTTGCAAGAAGAGAGAAAACAATAAGTTTTATAAAGTCAAGCCCATTCCTCGCTACTGTACGAACTAAATAGCAGTTGTATGCTAAGAATCAAACTTGATCATTTCTAAACGGCCCTTAATGGCCGTAAAGTTAGCCAGGGAATTGCTCTGTGTGCTGCTTGCCTTATTTAAGTTTCTCCGTTCTTCCTTGTTGTGGAAGTTGCGATGACATTTCGCTAAGTAGTTTAGAACAAACGTGGAACTTCTGCAAAAAGATGCCATCATAGAAAGTGGGTCTTCCTCCAAATTGTGATCCAGGCAGGTGGCGTAGAAAGCATTGTCCTAGCTTCCTGTTCTCGCAAGGCATAACGGTTTTTATAGTGGGTCCAAGCAATAAGTCAAAAGTGCAAAAAAAAAAAAAAAAAAAAAAAAGTATAAAACACAGCTGGAATAACATTGCACTTGCGATTACATAAAGAGAGATATCCGTAAAATTATTAAAAAAAAATAAATAAATGGGGGGGGGCATAAGATATCAAAAGTTTCAGCTTCAGTTTTCATAACAAATGATTCATTTCTTCCTCTGGAAAAGTATTTTCAACATGAAAGAAATTAAATAATCATATGTAGGGAGCATTGCAATTTTTACATTGAAACGTCAAAACGGAGGTATTTTTTTTTTTAATTAAACTACTGTAAATATAAAAGAATAAAGAATGACCAGAACTTTGTTGCTGGCATAGTTTCTCTCCCTAAAATTTAAATGTCAATGTTTTGTTTGCTTATTGCGCAATATACACGCGGTACTAGTTTCATTTTTGTCGCTTCCGGTTCCCGTCTGTGAGAGGCGTGCAAGTTGAGACATGTTCAGTTCCACTACAGCAAAATGGATATGATACTCGACGAACAATATGCTGCCCTGAAATTTTGTTTTGGACTCAAAAAATCTTCAGCTGAGGCCTAAGGAGAGTTTGTTCTTCCCTGTAGCACAGCTCGAAGATGATTCAAAATGTTCAAAGAGGGGAGGCAATCAATTTCAAAGGGAGATAAACATGGGCTCCAGTTTACTTTCTCTTTTTTTATTTGTTTATTTATGGACGCTCTTTAACATCTCAGGTCATCAGCGTCCCATTCAACTCAGGGCGTGAAACGGCCGACAAATTTTGCTCAGAGGCCTCTCTTTCAGGCTTGAGGTTCTTTATCGTGCTGTAGATGTACGACACGGGGCCCACGGCTTTACTTCCCTTCCGAAGGAAGCCATACTGACGATTTTTACACCCAAAATAATCTATCGGTCCTGGCCGGGATCGAACCCGCGATCTAGGATTTAGGAGGCAAGTATGGTTATCACTACACCACCAGGACCGACGGCTCCAGTTTACGCTCTAACGGAAGAAAACAATACCGCTGCTGTCATAGTGAGAGAGGATAGTTTATATATTTATATATTTTAATGGTGTTTAACGCCCCTTGTTACTACTGGGGCATCACAGGTGGTGGACACTGATGACGCATGAAATGAAATCATATATTGGGAAAGGATTTTTAAGGAAGAAAACGTTCCAGGCGTGAGTTAGGGTACCTCCCCGGCATTTGCAATTTACGAGGACTGAACAAAACCCGGAAAAAACATCGGTCAGGGCGGACGGTTCTGGTGGGATTCGAACTGCAGACCTCCTGCCCATGAGCCCGTGCCTTAACGACCTCGGCCACCCGTGGCGGTATGTAAACACTGGGTGTCACTCAGACATTGGTAACTGAAAAATTGCATACATGCAAGGTGGGTTCCTAGACTGCTGCTTCCCGAACAAAAGGATGTTCACGTGCTGGCCTGCATGCAGATGAAAATACAGGAAGATACGGGGTTTCTTTTAAAGATAATCACTACCGATTAAACTTGGGGACGTCATTTCCATCCTGAGAGCAAACTGCTAACTTCTGAAGAGAGATGTGGTAATAGACTGCTGTGAAACTTGTTCCAAATGGAACTTGCCAACTGAATGAGGCCAACGAAAGTATCAGCACTCATCATTCACCTTCCATTTTTGGATCCTAGGAAGGATGAACTTCTCTATAGACTTGTTTCCAGTTTAAAATCATATTCAGTACCCAACCCTTGTTAAATCAACGGTAACAGCAATGTTTCCATGTTTTCCGTTATTAAATTTCCTGTGTATTCACTTGGACCTAATGAAAGCATATCACTTATAATTTAATACTACTTCTGCTGTCTGAAGGGAATACTGGCAACTGTTTGAAACTGAACTTAGACTATGTTTTATTTTTTCAGAATATTTTCATGAATATCTGAGCACCCAACCAACAAAGTTAATAAATAGTTCTACTAAAGCAATAGAATCTCCTTTTAGGGTGATGTCACACTACGTGGTAAGACAATGTTTTTCATCGTCCACAATGGTAACTTTCTGCTAGACGTGTATGGAAACTATTTTTTCATCACGTAGTCGGCTAAAGTTTGAGTTGGGCCATCTCTGCTTGGAGTGTCACAATGAAATTATTTCGTTAATACTTTTTAGTGCACATGAAAGTGCAGTGATAAGATTGTCTGCTTAACTCCAGCTGTAATCGATTGACTTTCCGCACAGAAATAGCTATAATTATGCAACGAAAAGAGAAAGAGGAAACTTTTAACTAAATTGTGGTAACTCTGGTAGAACTTGGTACGACCTGCAATAGTCAGGAGTGCCACAAGCCCAATCTGCCAGCCTTTCGCTTATACAACATTAGGCATATCTAATGAATAATTAACTTGCTTGAGAATCGAAAGCGGCGGCTACGACTCGGAGTTAGGGTGTCTTAAGAGTATCTGGTTGATAGTCCAAAGTTCCAAAGTTTATAATAACAAATTAGAACACCGGGATGCATGAGTGGATAAGGGTTGTTATAGTCTTTGCAGAAATACAGCAGCCATTAAGGGGATACGAACACAAAGAGTTGAAAATGAAACGTTTTGTTAAAATGAAATCGGGAAAACAGGAGAATTTTTAAGAAAAATATCTGATTTGTTCCAACTTAATAGATTTACAAGGTTTAGGCCTAAGGTCTGTTTAACCGTAAGAATCATTATAGGTACGCTTAACATCTGTCCGAGGTATATGTGGTGAGCTCATCTCTTCAGGTGCCAATATCGGATTTTGTCTATCAAAAAATGCCACACTATTGAGATTGCTGAAACCTCACATGTAACACTTTATTGACTCATACGAACTATTAGTAGTGCTGGACTTTTATTATTAAGGCAGGTTTACAAGTACATAAAAGTATTAACAGTCACTACATGCTAATACTTCCTTTCAACAAACAAAATGTTTTATATCCAAAATCAGTGACATTAATTTCCATGATTACCTTCGTATGTATACATACATACATACATACATACATACTTGATTGATTGATTGATTTATTTATTTATTTATGGACGCTCTTTAACATCTCAGGTCATTAGCGTCCCATTCAACTCATAGCGTGAAACGGCCGACAAATTTTGCTTAGAGGCCTCTCTTTCAGGCTTGAGGTTCTTTTTTCGTACCGTAAATGTACAACACGGGACCCACGGCTTTACTTCCCTTCCGAAGGAAGCCATACTGAGGATTTTTACGCCCGAAAAATCCATCGGTCCTGGCCGGGTTCGAACCCGCGATCTTGGGTTTAGAAGGCAAGGATGGTAACCACTACACCACCAGGACCGACATACATACATATACCAACATACTTACATAACAAATTTATATAAATAACTTTATATAAAACATGCGTGGAACCCTTACCCTTAACCTCCCTTCCCTTTCCACTGTTCCTACCCAACTCCCCTCTCTTCACTGTAGCTATTAACCTTCTTTTGTCGGGTCTTCGCTAGAAACGTTCCCGATTTGTATGTGTATTTCTCATCCACCAGCACTTCCATGCAGACGTTCAAACTTCTATTGAAATTCAGAAAGTGTGGTGATAAATGCTCATTTCTTAAAAGCTCTGTTTCTTTGCATTATGCTAGAATATGCCTCCAGGTATCACTTTCTCCGCACAATGAGCAAATTCTTTTCCCGAAAGCCCAAATCTTTGGCCCGTGGGAAAAGACACTTAAGTCATAAAATTTCGTTTTATGGCTTTTTTATTAAACGAAGCACAGACATTTGTTTTATTGTATTTCATAATGTAGGAGCATAATTTAATAAATACACATGTATTTCATTCTGATAAAATATTTTTGATGTATGTGCATTTTACCGGCTGCCAAAAAAAGTATATTTCATTTCCAAGCCCCTAATTTGAGCCATGAGAGACCGTTTTGTTTTTCTCCCCTGCAGAAATCAAAATTATTCTCCCTTCCGTATGCCTGATTTGAGCCAGCAGGTTAAGTGATATCTTTTCTGTGCATTGATGTCGTGTCCCAATGCCGGCAAAGACACTTGTAGAGGGTAATCCGGCAAAGGCCCAGCTGTGGCTAATGGATGGTTAGATGGACGAGAGGTAAGCCGAAGGCTGCGAGGATAGGATGGTCACTTAAAAAGTATTAAAATATAACGTTAATTCTTTCAAGTAAGATATTTATTTACAAAATAGTAATAATGATGAATTCAGAATAGTTAATGAGCAATTGAGATATTCTCTAAGAATTTCTAAGTCCCCAAGTAAGTAATCAGGGTAAGATATTTAAAGTATCAAAGAAGCAGGGAATAAGTTCCATATCTAACAAGTCATTATAATCACTATCCCTGCGTACTCTAAGTCGTTTCTGCCCCGAGATTGTGAATCTGGAGGTTTAAATAACCTGACTAGCGATTGGAAGAGTCGAAGCATACATAAAATTAAGAGCGTCTGGCTCTCCTTGCCATATGCTCGTAAATTATTAATTCATCGTTGGATTCACTTACTTAAGAGTGATCCGATTGTTGTTATAAGAAAACATGTAAATATATCGATTCCTTTGATTATTTCCTTTTTTGTGAAAGGTTATCATTCCATTAGAAACACTTGCGTCGTAAGCAGGAGAGATGTCTGGAATTAAGGAAACCGGATTATGAATTTAATTAAAGTAGAAGACGATTATTTTACATGCTGTCTGGACTTGGCATTTTTATATTAGCTACTCGATATATGGAGAACCGGTGCTTAGCAATTTAGCAGTACATTTGCGAAATCTGCTAATTGATCTTGCTAAATATATACTTAACTGGGTCATTCATTGGTGCCAATTATCCACTGGCATGAATGAGCAGAGCTGCCTAGACGTTCAGGTTGTTGCAAATGGTGGATATGTTCAACCTTTAACAGGCACTTAGGTGCAAGTTATAATAATTTTATTTGCTTAAAAATCTAATAGAATTATTTATGGATAATGACCTCGTTGGTGTAGTAGCGTGCACATTTGTCAGTTTGTTTGAAGATCCCTCGTTTCATTCGTATAGTGCTTCTGGAATGAATGTAGACTTGTGAGAACAATAAGTGGGGACTTGCTTGCTTCAAGAATCTGATAACTTTATGTCAGATGATCATTGCAGGCCTTCACAACTATTATAATATTATTAGATATAGAGGATTCGAAAACAATTGTTTCTTGATAAAGTGTGTGCATTATTGTTGTTTAGTCAGTTGTTTGCTTTCAGAAACATATGTTTAGTTTAAAGGTTAGGAAAATCACTGCAGTTTGTTTCCAGAAAATAATACTAAATGCAAAAAATAAGTTAGGCATATTTACGAATATGCACAAATATCGTTAGATTGTTTAAGCATTGTAGCATTCCTTACTGGATAAATCTACACATTTTTAGCATTATTTCGTCAAACGAAAAAGCTTTTGATGTAGTTTTTAACGAGTTGCCATTCCTTATTGAGTTCCCGATTAGGTGCTTAAGAGTACTTTAAAATGTTGACAAAACGTTCAGCGGTGAATAAAAAAGGGAATGGGATCTGACAGGATAATTGCGGGGCGAGGAAAGGTTCTCTCCATTGTTTAGCAGTTGTTCCCACGTGGCGGCGGTAAAGCGGATCTTCCACTGAGACTCCGCGGCTCAGAGACAATTAATAACGCAAGTCGGGAGGCGCTCCAGGAAACGGGAAAGTGAAAACAATAGGAGAAGACAAAAGAACAAGGGAGAGATTCGGAATAAAAAGAGATAGAGAAGGAGAAAAGAAAAAGAAAAAAAAATAACGCATTTTGGTCTGTATCCAACACTCAGTTGCTCGTGCCACCTTAGTTTTATAATTCTGACCACGCAGTTAAGGAGTCTTACCCCTTTGCTAGGCTTCTACTGTGGAATATTAAACGTTTATCCTCCAAGTGGTGCCTCGTAAATTTATACACATTTATAATATTTTTAGTCCTAAATGTTCTACTCATTTAATATGAAATCTTAAATTATGGACTATTAGATTCAGTTTGAGATATTCTAAAGCACTACATAACTGCAATAATGACACTTATAAAATTAACAACTTGTTCAGAGAGTTTCAGAGATGGCAGAAAAGACGGACGTAACACTGATTGGTTGAACAGTACAAAATATCATGAATAATATCCTGTTCACGAATTTATTTGATACGGTATATAATTTGTATGTATGCATGCGCCTGTGGCGTTGGAGAAATAATGAAATTGCAATATTTACATGTGCTTTCAATTTTTCACATCTATTGTAATTTTGATTATAAATATGTAACTAAATATAATATATGGGAATCTAAAAATAAAATAAGTGAAAACCAAAGAATATGTCCTAATAACTTAATTACATTCTATTCATATTATTTTAATTCAATTTGGTTATCTCAATTAATAAAATGCATAATTTAATACATTTCTCAGTTAACTTAGTTTTGTACATAACTTGAATGCGTGTCATTTTTATTAAATATATATCAGCCTAATTAAACGTATTTAATAATAATAATAATAATAATAATAATAATAATAATAATAATAATAATAATAATAATAATAATGCAAGTCAACCTAATGAAATAGATTTCATCCGAATTAAAATATTTCAATGTAATTAACTGCAATAAACCGAATTAAACATGCCAGCTTAATTACATATATAAATTAACAGTAATAATAAAAGTAGATCAGGATAAAACACTTAGATAAAGTCACACTTGAAATTGCTATATTTCGAACTACTGCGAGTTCTTCAATGGCAAGAAGCTAAACATATTATATCTTATTTTGTCTAGCTTCTTGCCGTTGAAGAACTCCAGTAGTTCGAAATATAGCAATTTCAAGTGTGACTTTATCTAAGTGTTTTATCCTTATCTACTTTTATTATTACTATTAATTTGTTACATTGTTAATAGTGTTATTTTATTTTTCATTTATATTATGTGTGTGTGTAAATATAATTTATTACATTGCAACCTAATTAAATTCGCATTTAGTACATTTCAACCTAGTTAAATACAAAATACTGATCATCTTAATTAAATGCATTTCAATCCAATTAAATACATTTTAATAGTGTTCAATACTGTTTTAACTACTGAGGCATCATAGGTGGTGGACACTGATGATATATGAGAAGAAATAAACTGGGATATTATTTTTTTTTTAGAGGAAGGACGCGTTCTAGGCCTAAGTTTAAGGTACCTTCCCGGCATTTACCGTGTATGAGGACTGAGGAAAACTTGGAAAAATCCTTAGTCAGGGAGGACTACCTGTTGTGAACAGAACCCCAGAAATCTCCCTCACGAGTCCACGCCTTAACATTGGAGATCTAATTAAATAAACGTCAATGTAATTTAATGCATATCACACAATTAAATACTATTTTCTGTTTAAATAGATTCCAATCTTATTAAATACAATCACCTAATTAACATATTTAAATCATAAAACTTGCAATATAATGAAGAACATTTCAACATAATTTTCAAAAGTTCAACCTAATTATAAACATGTCAACTTAATTATATATGCCAACCAAATTAGATATAGTCAACATAATTTAACTTATGTCAACCTAATTAAACACACATCAACATATTTTAATACTTTTCTACCCAATTAAATACAGTTTAGCTTAATTAAATACATTTCAACTACTAAATATATGTCAGCTGCAATAGTTGATCTATGATTTAAAGCACTATTTAAGTTTCTCTTACATCTTTTAACTGTCAGAGGACATCCCTCAAAGACTGCTGCACGTAAGTTATTCTAATCATCGAAGGTTACGTTTTAAGAGCAAAATTTTTCTTGATCTGTCCTCTGTTCAAGTTTAACGTATGATCTCCTCTTGGGTAATATAGGGCAGGTTAATATAAATCCAAGATTCTTCCATGCCCATTGACCTTTATATACCTTATAAAGTGCCCAAAGTATGGACATTTTGCATCAAGTTTACTGACATACTATTCTTTAATATACTGTAACTATGTAGTATTCTTACAGAAACAAATAAAATGTTTATCTGCAACAAGAAAGAGTAAGATTTAGATGCAGTAAAACTTTGTATTTGGACTTATCTGTATGTTACACACCTCATTATATTGGACATTTCTGAGAACCGGACAAATTTATATGCCTTAACTTGCCCCGTATATCCTCTATTTGGACACTTCTGAATCCTGGAAGCTGTACACCTCTCCTAGTCTTAACTAGGACAATTTCTATTTCTCTTAGGTATTTCGCTAACTTGTTTATGCTTTATTAGTAAGTGAATCATTTGCAAGTACACTGTACTGTGACATCATAAGTTCCCTAACTGGCTTTGTGATACCTGTTTGAGGTTGATTGACATTAATCTCTATGCTTTGCAATAGGTTGTTAAGTGTAGTGGCATGGAAAAAGTGTTTTTTTTTATTCTCTGTTATGTTTCTTCAGTTCTTTACAAAATGTAAAATTGTTACATATTTCCCAGAAAATGCACTGTACCAAACTGTAAAGCAAACAATTGCATGCCTAAAATAAGCAGAATGATCCCCAGTTACTGTTGAGATGTGAAGTGCAAAATTTTACTTTTATTCTGAGTGCACTAGCGTAAGTTAGTAACTTTTACTTTAATTTTATTGAACATTAAAGTGTAATACATATGTCATTTCCTTTAAATTATATACATATGTATTGCATACTATGAATGCCTACTTCACTCTACCATGGATACCTTCGGTAAATTGGACACTTTTATTGAACCATACCTATTAGGGTTAGAAAGGTTTCGCTGCATAATCAAACGTTGCATTAAGAATGAGTAAATGTAACCGTGCGATGTTAAAGGATAGGATAAACCTCTCGCTCATGAATCATTACGTCTATGCACTATCTGAAAACTCGCTTCCTGTCACATGAGTTCCTAAGAACGATTGTCTCCTCATCACTTGAGTTCCCTAGAAAATTTGCCTCCTCGTCACATGAGTTCCGAAGAAAATTTGCCTTCTCGTCTCACAAGTTCCCAAGAAAGATTGTCTCCTCGTCACATGAGTTCCAAAGAAAATTTGCTTTCTCGTCACACGAGCCCAAGAAAGATTGTCTCCTCGTCACATGAGTTCTGAAGAAAATTTTCTTTCTCGTCTCACAAGTTCCCAAGAAAGATTGTCTCTTCGTCACATGAGTTCCGAAGAAAATTTGCCTTCTCGTCACACGAGTTCGCAAGAAACATTGTCTCCTCGTCACATGAGTTCCGAAGAAAATTTGCCTTCTCGTCACACGAGTTCCCAAGAAAGATAGTCTCCTCGTCACATGAGTTCCAAAGAAAATTTGCTTTCTCGTCACACGAGCCCAAGAAAGATTGTCTCCTCGTCACATGAGTTCCGAAGAAAATTTGCCTTCTCGTCACACGAGCCCAAGAAAGATTGTCTCCTCGTCACATGAGTTCCGAAGAAAATTTGCCTTCTCGTCTCACAAGTTCCTAAGAAAGATTGTCTCTTCGTCACATGAGTTCCGAAGAAAATTTGCCTTCTCGTCACACGAGTTCCCAAGAAAGTTTGTCTCCAAGGCTTACAAAGTGGAACATATTTGTTAAATATTTATTAAATAACTATAGTGAAACTTATAACGTGAGCTATGGGGCGCAGGGGTAGGAGCACTCACAGGTATAATTAAAGAGAATGTTACTGTCATTACTACTTCTTTTATTGAATATTAATAATAAAATGCGGGACATTGAGATCTCCTCTAATGCTGAAGGTTTACGTTAACACTTAGTAACTGAATAGCTAGAAATGAACGGGCCGTTACCTTAGGGGGTGATGTCACGAAGAGCCGAAGGTGCAGGACAGCCAGCAGCAACACAAAGTAACCCAGACGATGAGTGAAGGAACAAGCACAGGCATTCTTGATGCTCTGCTACTTCCTAATATAGCTCCGCGATCGCTTAGAAGGGCCTTTACATGTTGTAATGTTCACCAATTATGGTACACCAATCCCCTAGTTTGAATTATAGTGGCGAATGAAAAAGGAATACGTCGTTGTAGGAAGAAGCTACATCCAACATAATTCTGCTTGTTGCTAAGCGGATACTTGCGACACTGTAAAATCCTTTAAGTTATGAATGGAAGTGGTTAACCAAATGAATGTAACTAAGTTAGCACTTTCTGATTCAACTAAGCTATGTAAGAGTGTAAATTTTTCAGGCAAATAAAACTATCTATTCGTATAATAATTTTGACCAATTACCAATTTAATTTACCCCTCGGCCGTACATGTGGCCATATTAATGGCAATATTGCATTAAAGGAGGAAATGAGCACAAAAATTAATTAGAAGATACGTATGAAACCTTCCTGGAGAGTCCAGTTGAGGGAAGGGCTTAAAATAAATTTGTAATTTGAGTTGTGATTCTTTAGTATTCTACTGCGTTTATATAACTGAGGGTGCCAAAAATGTAAACATACTTTCACAGTAGATAACATATTTCAAAGATGGCCCGAAACAACAGTAATGTGTGGTATGATGTTCTGTAAACAGATGTGACTCACGTTACATTATGATAGTGTTGCTACGTGACAGGTAAATCAACAATGAAGCCCAGATTATCACATGGTGTTCTGTAAACAGATGTTTATTTATTTATTTGGTTTATTTATGGACCCTCTTTTAGCATCTCAGCATATGTGATTCACATTTCGTTATGCTAGCGTTGCTACAACAAAATGGAGCAAGATTGTTGTTTGAACAGCGGAAATCAATTTTAGAGTGGTATTGGAAAACCAAGAATATTTGTTGAAGTTCCAAGGCATTGGAAACGTGTGTACAGAACACAACCGCCAATGGGAGTAGCAAATGCACGCATTCGAGATAAATTTGAGATTCGTGGTACCGTATGCGATGTTTACAAGGGCAAATCTGGCAGATCATCACATTACCACCGAGATGTACTTGCGTACCTTGATGACAATCTTCCAAGGCACTGGATAGGACTAAGAGATCCGATTGAGTTTCCACCGCGTTCTCCGCATCTAACCCGTTGGACGTTTATCTATGGGGAAACCTTAAGGATGTTGTATACCGTAGAAAACCAGGTACAGTGACAGCATTTCGGAAAGAAATCGAAATGGCATGTGCTGCAATCGTTGAAAACACGTTCGTAAACGTTTCTCAATCACTAGTTCAACGTACTCAGAAGTGTATCGACGCCGATGGTGGGCATTTTGAGCAACTGTAGTAACCGTAAAAGTCTAAGATGATTAGTGCTCATCATTTTCTATTTGTGTGAATTTGTTTTGTTATGTTAACACAGTTTTTTCTTTGCCTGAAATGTGTATACATTTTTGGCAACATCTGTACATTAGATAAATGAGTGCAGAAAGTGTTTCCGCCACAAGCAAGCAGTAATGGAAATCTTCAATACTTACATGACCTTCTTTGATGATCTGGAAATATAATTGGAGCTCAGAAAGACTCGCGAGACTGAACCCATCGTTCGATGCCGAAAGATGTTTGCTGTAAATTACAAGTCGTAAATTTATTTCATATTTTGTTTTCTCATAATTCATTGCTTCTCTCTATACACTCAAGAATACCCTCGTTAACCACAGTTCTCTAACCCATACTTTAAAAAAGTTTCTAATGTATCAATATATTCCCATTAAGTTTCATGGAAAAACTGAAACATTCGTAAATTAAAACAACACTAATTTCACCTTGGTTAAAGGCGTTTATATTTTACAATGTTTAGCAACTGTTATCTGAAGCTCTTGAGAGATACAATAGCTAGAATTCTTTGTCGCCACGCGAGGAGAAAAAACATTCGAATGCTCTTTTATTTTGAGATGCTGCCAGAAGCATTCTGAATTTGGGCCGCCATTCCTTGGAAGAAGATTCTTTTGTTAATGTTTTCCGTCTGGTTCAAGCGGCGTTGAAAAAAAAAAACACCTAAACAGACAGACTACACGGTATAGCATAGCTTACCGCGTTTCTTCGTTATAAACTTTGTCCTAATTGCTTGTACTTCTTTAATATGATTTTAACGACTGATTTTATCGTAAAATTAAAAGAAACTAAATGTTTCTAGTTTTAGAACCATGGTGATATCGATCTTTTGTTCTCACTAGTCGATTAGCAAATCTGTTAAGTCCAGGGCAATTTCACCCTCTCCAGCCCCGAGGTTTCGAATCCGGGTAATTCTTCACCATTGGCTCAAGTCGAGATGAGAAAAATGGGTGTGGAAACTTGCTAGTAACAGGAACGTCCCTTTGATCGCCAACCACTATAATGAAATTATTTAAGGGATAGGGTGAGAAAGTAAAAGAGACGCAATGAAAGCACGGCAGTGGGAAGAATCCCGAGAAAAACCAGAAAATATTTCATTCACTACGAGGCAGTTCTATACTTCATCCCTGACCCTTTTGCAGTTTATTTAAAAGGTTTATTTCATATCACAAGAATGCCTGAAATGTATACATGCCGCATGTGCAGTTTCAAGTTCATTGTTTTACGTCATAGCAGGTGTTGAAGTAATTCAAAGTGCTAACTACAAAAATAGAACGTGTACAGCGAACAGTGATTAAATGTCTATAAACCCTGGGAACGTCTCATTACGAAATACATAAATATTTTCAGCAACTTAGGAGGAATGCGTTGTTTCTTATGATACAGTTAAAGTAAAAAATTGTCATGACTTTAAATAGCGACGGTGCTTCAATAATTGTCACAACAGAAGAAAACTCATGAAAGCGCACGACTTCATGCTGCAAAATCGATAAGACTGTATAAACATCAGAGGAAACCGGTAATTGTAGGATATTGCTTCCCAAACTTTGTGTCGCATGTGTCATCTCCGCTGCTCACGCGCACGACCTTCATTAGCCTCATCACTGAACACAAGGCTTCGGCATTCTTCCCTCACCTGCTGCTTTCTCGACAGCCCTGGTAAGTCGTGATCATAGAACAGCTTCAAGCAAACGATTGCAGGTGACAGACACTCCTTGGGCGACATTTTACAGTCGCAGCCGCTCGTGCAATGCGACGGTCCAGGTTGACGTATATGTGAAGCTTCCCCTGGCCATCGGGCCAACGTATACACTGTTGACACATCTCGCCTAACATGTTCCGCAATTCTCGGTATGGTAAACATCCTGCTTCACGGAGTCCTGGTGGTCTAGTGGTAACTATAAACTCAAGGTCGTGGGTTCGATCCCGGCCAGGTTGATGGAATTTTTCGGGTGTACATCAAGCCTTAAAGAAGAGGCCTCTGAGCAAAGTTTGTCGGAAGTTGATTGGGACGCTGGTGACCTGAGATGTTAAAGAGCGTCCATAAACAAACCAAAGTAACAAATCGACCTCATTCAAACTCAGTTAATTGTACAAATGACGCTAACCCAAAACAACTCTGGGGTACAATAAATCCCTTGCAACAATACGTTTCTCCTTTTATAGATGCTCAATTGATAATATGTTACTTTTGCGGTCCCAATTCTTCCACAGCGCTAAGCTCTAGATCACTTGCTCTAGACATACTGCCCTCTAGTAATGTCTTTCTCAGTCACGTGCTTCGTGTGTTTTTTTTAACCATTTTCCGGTAATGTCTTTTCATAAAAGCATTTAGACTACTTCCATGGTCTAGTATTAGTTTTTGTGGAGGTCTTGGGATCCTGGGTAAGTTTTTTTCCGAATTTTTTTTTTTCTGAAAAGGTGAATGTCAGATAGCTTTAAAGCGCCGAGAACTCCGAGCTCATTTGCGCCATCATTTTTTAATTTCCTCCCTACAGACTTACAACTGTAGTATTAGTTCGCAATCTCTAAACGTCACGAAATGACAAATGCAGCCAAAGCGACGATAAATGAAACATCAAATAATAATAATAATAATAATAATAATAATAATAATAATACCTATATATCTTCCTTGCTATACGACACTTTTAACTTCCCCATAAGACTTGCAGGTGAGCATGATCATATTCAATAAATAAAATTAAACTTTTAAGTTAAAGTACCTATGGGGGGATGTATTGCCGTTTCGGAAGGTAATAGTAGCCGCTTAGGATATGTATCTATGAAAGTTGTCTAAAAATTCTCTCCCTTACGATAGATGGCCATGCAAATGACAAGATAATGTTTATGTTATATCTACTTAGGCATATGCTTGAACTATCAATACAACCTCCTCAATCAAACGTATTCTATTTCATAAAATCGACAAAATTATAAGTACTCTTCTTAATTTTAACGATTAAAAAATAGGGTGCTAAATTTAAACACGACTGTACGAACTTTGAAGATGATTCTTGTGAAGCTCAGTATAACAACTGAGTGTGTTTCTCACGACTTGTGTGGGGGAAAAAAATTGCAATTTAATTAAATTAACTCTAATAGTGTGGTTAACTATAAAATATGTACTTGAAGGATTTGTTTGTGGAAATTTTTCTACCTCGTGGCAGTTCGTGAAGATAGAAGCTTCCCAGGGTAGCTCTGTACATACATTTCTCGTGCTATTAGCCACAGTAAATATCATCTCTACCTTGACGACTTACAACTTTGCATACACTCGAACTACATTCAAGATGCAATAACAAATATCAACCAAGATATCGACCCAGTTTATTAATGGACGCACTCTGGGCTTTGGGTCTTAATCCCTTAAATCGTAGGCAATGGTATTGGAACACTAGCGACTGCTAAGTATAGACGTAGGCATAGGCAATATTCCTCCCATTAATATCAAACTTCACTGATTCTGCGAAACGTTTTGCATTTGTTATAGACAGCAATATCAGTTAGGAAAAGCTGAATCCTATAGGAAAGGAACTTCTCTAATCCCCACCTTTAAACGATTAAACATGCCCCTACCCAATCGCTGGTGATGTCTTACTTTGACTACTGCGATTTTCTCCTCAAAGACGTGTAACGCCCGCCCTCTATATGTTGTCTTGATTTCGCCTGAAAGACCGAACAAATATTCATTGTCTCACACTACTTTTCAAAATTCTCCATACATCTCCATCTTATCTTCTCGTTTTCAAAATCTATCCTCCTCTATTTCATAACCTTAACACACGCTCTGAAAGCCGGCAGTACTGTTATTACATTATACCAAACATGATTTTACTCATCATCTTGCTCTGTAACAACTACCCGTCTCTGGGATGCGTTGCCACACTTTAGGAGTATTTCTTAAGATATTGTTTAGTTTTATTAAAAATAATAGATAACCCTAGTTTTATATGTCTTATGTTACAATATAGACATTATTTGCTGGAGAATTGTTCATTCTATTGTTTTATTACCGTCGTAAATATTACTATCTGCTTTATAGTATTGTTAGTATTTTTCATTTTTTTGTTTTATTAGTAAATGTATTGCCACTTGCAATGTATACATAAGTTTATATGTGTACGAGTTGTCATTGTTAGGGTCTGTTGTATTATCGTTCATTATATTTTTCTTTATCTTACGTTAATATTTTTCAAAATCCGTGTTTATGCATTAGCATTTATCTATTTCATATTTTGCCTAGATTTATAGTATAATTATTATTAGTTTGATAGGGTGGAAGAAAAGGCCTAATGAGCCTTAGCTCTACCAGAAGAAATAAACAAATAAAGATTTCGAGTCACCTCGGGAGCAACGACATAACCTTAAGAGTCATCGGGGTATAGTAGACTCGAATGGGGGAGATTCGCAGCTATGGCCGAGCAGCGTAGATAGCGCTGATGGTAAGAGCATCTGCACGGTAAGTCCAAGGTTCGTAATTCGAGTACCGGCCGACCGCGGCTCGTGTGTTGTGTTGTGTGGGGGGGGGGGCGTACTTCAAACAGCAGAATTCATTGAACAAACAAAATATAGTGTAGATGGCCAAAGTGTTAAAAGTACGTTAAATTGCTGAAGCTATAAGCGTTCCAAAGGAACGCATAGATATATTTTACATGCAGAATTGCATATGAAAGGCTTTCTGAAAATAAAGCCGCACTTGCTAACAGAAGATCAAAAATGCATTTGTATGAAAATAACGTAACTGTGTTGGAGCGTTTCAACAACAAAACTGATTTTGTGCGTCGATTTATAACTGTGGATGACAGTTGGTTCCGTCACATGTCAGAATAGAAATAGTGCACAGAAGCCGGTTGTACAGCGCCAAAATGGACAAACCCTATACCATCTAGAGAAGGGTTTTGGGCATCAGTCTTTGGGGCACTAAAGGAATTTTTACTAATGGGGTATCTTCAAGTGTAAAACTTAGAACAGGAGTGTACCATTTGAAGCTGTGTTTATCGCACGCCTAATGTATAGTTGAAGAATAAGTTTTCATATAGTAATTCTGTTGTATAATTCAATGCTAGCAGGAAAAAGTTTCAAGATGACGAAATGTAACAAAAGATGAACCCGAAAGGCAAGTTTTATGTATTTTCAATGACCATGCTACGAGCGGAGGGTAGTTATGATTTGTACTTTGGTCGCGTCAAGATGCTGATTTTTGGCGCCGTATGACGTAATTTAGTTTTAAGCGAGTCGATCCTTTCTGTACATTTTGAATTTTTAAGTGTCGCAGGTAGCTTGCGCATATATCTGTGAAACCTGATGGCGTCAGTCCACGCGATGATGATGTTTCTGGAGAATATATAAGGAGACATTTCGCCTCGTTTCTACATTTTTGTCGACAATTCTTCGTTGTAATCTGTGTACTGTCTACGAGCGCACGAACCATTAATTAGAGGACCGGTAACTTGAACGCGAGAATAGATGCAGACAGGCTTAAGATCAAAATCAGATTCTAATTATTATTTTCGTCGTGAGGTAATCTTACAAGGATCGGATGTAGGTGAAGGTCACTACGCCGAATCTGGGCTATTTTAAGAAACACCTGCTAATGTAAACAACTTAAAAGTGTAATGTTCGAACAATTCATTAATCGTTAACATGCCCCTTGTAATGTAAATGTTACACAGTGTAATCTTTTAACGAAAAGCATCCTGTACAAGTCAGCGAAAGACATCCATGAGATTCTGTTGTCGAGAAGGGTAGGCAACAGACCGATGCAAACAGCTTCAATAATAACACCAAACTGCTTCAAAATTGGCGCCCAGCGTGAGACAATCACAATTTCAACAATACTTCAAATTGTAATGTTTTAAATCCACTAGACGAAAAAAACACCCTGTTATGAGATATTTGAAGTAGAGTATCCTCCCTACTCGCCATATTTGACTCCCTCTGGCTTCCATTTGTTTCCTAAACCCAAATTCTTCCTCGATGGTCATCGTTTTTCATCAAATCAAGAGGTAGTGAAGAAGTATTTTGCACACCATCCGGAAATACACTACAAAGACGGAATAATGGCGTTGGAGCATCGCTAGAAATGTATTGACCTAAACGTAGAAAAATAAAAATAACGTTAAAGTTAAACATCTGTACCTTCGTTGTTAGGTCGAAAACTTTTCGGACCATATTGTGAAAAGTTATTTTATATATATTTTTTTTTTTTAATTTTACTACCTTTTAAAGTTACAAGTATCTGAAAGTAATAATTGATGTATTGTTTTGTGTTTAAACTGTTGCTGTAAAGAGAAAAGAGTAAAGCTTTCACTTTTTTGCAATAAGAAGCACAAGTGCTACTTTCAGTTTTCTTGAGACGCGCAGCTTATCAGTGAAAAGGCGGTAAACGAGGGAGCTTTACATGAATGGGAACTGTTAGCGAAGCGAGGTATGTACTGGGGAGGCCAGGGAACAAGGCTAACATACTTTTCCCTTCACTCTATTTTTGTAGGGCTTCATCGTCAGTCCATCTTTCGTCTATACGCAGAAGAAGCAGTCAACCCTCGGTAAGAAGGCGGATACAGCAAATTCTTTGCGTTATTTCCTTAATCTTGTTTAACGGTCCCGTACCCTTCTCGTTTGTGAAAACCAATTACCGTTGTATGTAGTCCTGGATCATATCACAGACCGGGTTTCCGGTAATCCTCTTGCCAGTTCTTGATACGCAGCTTGTGCGTCTCTTGGGTACTGGAATCTAGTACGTGACTGTTAATTTCACTCGTGGAGGGAGGTAACGTTTCGATAGGAATGCCGCGCCCACTACACATCGAACGTTTCATAAAAATTACGGTTTCAGTGGTGTGAAAGCTGCTTTAGAGCTAGTTTTATGTATTTATCAATCAGAAAGGAACAAAAGTTTTATTTTACTGTAAGTTTATATGCCATATCTCCTCCTGTAACCAAAAAGTGTGATAATGGTCTCTGATGATTTATTGATTTACTATTTATCAATATTTCAACAAATATACGTTATAGATCATGTCAAATAAGTTAAGTAATATTGTCCTCTGTCTCGTGTCGATTTCGGACGAATTGGAGGCTGTTATGTCCCTCTCGACGTGTTCTGACTCGTGTTGCACTGTGCGTGCGCTGGACTTTAGTAGTAAAAGTCCGGGGTTCAAGTAATGGCAGATGAAAGTACACATTTTTGCTTTGTTTCCTGGCACAGAATGGAGAATTAATGCTTAATCTGCGATATTTATTAATGTAAATTTTCTAATTATGTAAAGTTCAATTAAACTACAAGTTACTTGTGAATCTGCTTTATTGAACATAATAAGTAAATGCGAAATAACAAACATGAGTCACTGAATGATATTTTATTCTTTGTAGGTGTTCTTACATAAAAAAGAAAGATAAAAATAGGAATAGTTCTGGAGCAATATGTACACAATAAAGGTAACTCCCTTATAGGACAATATAGTGAATGCGGCGGGTCACTTGAAACCATCTGCATTTTCCATCGGACCGCCAAGAGTGGCCGAGGTCGTTAAGGCGCGGACTCGTGAGCAGGAGGTCTGGAGTTCGAATCCCGCTAGGGCTGTCTTCCCTGACTAAGATTTTTTTCCAGGTTTTCCTCAGTCCTCATAAATGGCAAATGCCGGGGAGGTACCCTAAACTTAGGCCCGAGGAAACGAAACCTCAAATTTAATCAACATTGCTTTTAAACTTTAAGCCATTATTTTGAGTAATTTTGTTGAAAAACTGTACCGTGTGCATTTCTTACGTGCTATAAAATATGGGGGGGGGAAGATTTCCGAAAGCCCAACTCTCACCTGTGCATAAATGCATAAACTTCTGATGATGAGATTCTAACTGTAATCTGCAATTTTTCGATCCTCCCCTCCTCCCAAAAAGTAAATAGATAAATGAACATAGAAGTAAAAGTTTGAACAACTCGTTTTAACGTGAAACGTTCTAGTATTAGTGAGAGTAAATGTATAATATATGAAGTAAACAGGATAATACCTCGTGTTAATGAAATACACCACATTATTTTCAAAGATTGTACAGGTGGTAAATGCCGGGGAGGTACCCTTAACTTAGGCCTGGAACATTTCCTTCCTTTAAAAAAAATCCTTTCCCAATATATCATTTCATCTCATCTCATGTATCATCAGTGTCCATCGCCTGTGGTGCCTCTGTAGCAAAAACGGGCGTTAAACAACATTCATTCATTTTCCATCGCATGTATAATATAGGTTTGTCTAATTGCCAATCCGCAGACTCGCATTATTCAGTTGAAGAACGTTTAATTTTCTGATATTGTTTTTACCTTATTTCTTTAGAATATTGTAACATCTTAGCTCCGCCCAAAAAACCTATATCTTTGTCTACTCTGTGTAAAGAGTAAATAAGTAACCAGTATATGAAAAATGTAATGGTTGCCTCCGATAGCTCAGCCATAAGTTGAAGTACGCTCTCCTACCACACTTCATTCTTATGAAAACTGTTTTCTATCTTCCAACTACGTCAGAAATCTTGTTAAAGTAACATGTACTTGAAAGCGTGTGCCAGCGAACAACAACGAATTTTTATATGTTAAAATAGACCCCTTAAAATCTATTTAGGTTTCTTGTGATTTATTCGGTTCTTGAAGTGTAAATTTGATAAATTTTCTGTTATTAAGCACTGGATTGTTAAAGGTTCTTGCATCTTAGTTTTTTTTAGATGTTAATGTTTTTATTTAAATATGTACAGCTGCATTGATAAACCACAGTTTTTTTATTTAAAAAGTCACAGGCTTCATACTGTATGAAAATCCGAAACCATCAAATTATTCCTTTCGTAAAAATTTCTTGTATTGTGGACTTATTGAAGCTAATCAGAAATAAGGAAACTTACGAAATTATGTAATTAACTGTGTTAAATGGTATAAAGACATAGCTTAATATGGAACAAAGGAGGATTTGCGACTGTTTAATATTTTTTTTAACTATGCAATTATTTGTTTTGACTTATAAACCCTATCGTTGGTATAGAATATAAGAGAAATTAGATTATACAAGGAAGACTGTGTTTTATTTGACAATGAAATATCGTTTCCATCATAATGTAAACTATTTTTTGTTTACTGCCAAACGAAATGTTCCAGATAACTAATTAGCTTTGTAAAGATTTTGAGAAATGGATAAACTTAATGCATTTATTAAATGCCTACAAAAGAAAGACGTTTACTTTTGGATGATATTCCTTTATGTCAAATAGTAAAGAATTGTCGATACTTTTGATCTGAGTGCACAACCAGCTGCTCGGTCGGGAATTTTGGCATTCAAGAATAGGTTGATAGTCTGTTACTTACCACTGATAAGATAATCGGTTAACTACGAGAAGTTTGCCAGAAATAATAAGCATTTCAAACTGTGCATTGGGACCATAATGACCAAAAAGCTTCAGCGAGCACCGTAAATATCAAAGAGCCAGTTCTTCAGAAGCCAATTTAACCACACAAGAAACGTTTTCTGAATTACTTTGTTAAAACAGATTAAACATGAGCTCAATTTGATATGGAATGATGACATCGAGTTGCTCCTAATTTAGGCCACAGATCTTGACGGCAAGATTATAGTCATTGTTGGGATGCTGAAGAATTTAGGTGTACTATTACGGATTATTATGGAAAGAGTCCGTGATTGCAATTACTAAAAAAAGATGATAAAATGAACAAAGCCAGAGTAAAAATTCTAAGGAAAATAGTTGAGATCAGCAATGCAATAATGGGAGAATGAGTTCAGGAAATTTCTGGATCAGGCTCGATAGACAGAAGTTATGGAAGAATGAAAACGATTCATTTGCTGGACTAGAACGGTAGCTCATTGCCGGCTAGGGGCGGACTTGATCCAGTTACGCAGGCTTATCTCCTGTAGGGGGCGTGACCAGCCTCGGGTTTCGTGTCGTGGAACAGATAGGATGACTTTTGCACGCATAGCATGATATTTGGGTGCGGACGAGTTATGTATATTATATCTCATTGATTGTCGTGCTTACCTTTAAACATCTTTCTAGATAACTTTTAAAGTAAAATAAAACAACGGTTTTGTTTAATGTACCTTTAGGCAGATATATAATATTCCTGATATATTTTATTACCACTTCTGACTTCTGTTAGTGATCTCAGTCTTATGTAGTGATGTAAAAATGACAGACCATTAAATATTTAACATAAAAAGGCATTTTAATTCAAAATATGTGCACCGTATGTTCATGTGTAATATATTACAAAGATTATAAAAAGACTTCATTTCAAAACTTGCCTGTCTGAGTAACTACCTACAAGTAAATAAATTATAATCTAAACATAAAAAATATGTCAATGTAGATATTGAGAGAGAGGTTGAAAACCAATCTTAATTTAAATTTAGGTTTCACCTGTTCACCCTAGACAACCTTAACTTTTGAGCTTACATTTTAAAGTGCATGCAATTTTTATTGGTTTGTTTTGTCGTTGCCTGAAAGCTTCGACGGTAGTTATTGTTGAAAATGAAGAGTCACCCTTGAAAAACTCGGGTCACGAGTAGGATTCCAACCATGGATCTTCAGCCTTCCGTGCTGATGCTCTAACCATGCCCTTCTCCAAGCATGTCTCCTGGTTCTGTATGTCCCGGAGACCTCCCAAAGGTTTTCTGTACTGTGAGAATTTTATTCCTTAAGAGGCTATTCATATGCTATAAGAACTTTTGACTCAGGTTTTTAGTTTAACCACCAACTATATAGGGTTTAATTTATATAGAGAAACTTTCTTTCACACTTCCCGTGTGTAGGACAGTTTAAAAGCAAGACTCGGGCTTCAAAAATTCGGGTCACGGTTGAGATTCGAACCACAGATCTTCAGAAGCCGGGTGCAAAATGTATGTTGTGAATCGGCTCTTAAGGAGTAACTTATTCATAGTAGAGAAAACTTTAAGAAGGGAGATGAGAGAGGTTCGTGGTTCCATGCTTAGAGCCGGACACGGTAGCTAAGTTGACTAACACGTCAGTACAGAAGGCTGAAAATCTGTGGTTTGAATGACCTGAGTTTGTCAAATGTAATTCTTATTCAAGAATTACATACAAGTCCTACATACAGCTATTGTGAAAGAACTATTTCTATGTTACTGTTTGAATTTGGGCAGAATAAAGCTACAAAAACTATTCACCATTTAGAGTAACAAGATGTATTCTCTACAAAGAATCGAATGTAAGCGAATTAATAAGAAATTCCAAATCTTACCCAACGTAAAGTGTTGTTTTATCTTACATTTAACTGACATTTTTTTTTTATTCTGTTCAAACTCATAAATCAATAACAACAGTCCATATTATCATGAAACAATAGAAAACAAAAGATGGTATTACAAATTAAGCCTATTTAAAATTTAATTATCAAAGAAGGGTACCATTTTAAATTATAAAGTAGGTTTCTGGCGATGAGGAAATCAAACCTCAAATTCATTTAACGTTGCTTTTAAACTTTAGGCTCTTATCTGTTGTTTGAATTGAAACGAATGAAAAATATTTATATAAAATTATATTTTAATCTTAATATGAATTTCGCAATATCTACTTTTTACCCCCTTGTTGTTTATTTTTTTACAAAACATAGTATTTTGATTGTGGTAAATTACTTTTACTGTTTTCTGTACAAAAACGCAACGTTTTTCGTATTTGTATGCCTTTAATTACCAATGTAGTGAATATTTCAGTAATTTTTTTGAAAATTTGTACCATTCGCATTTCTTACGTGCTAGAAATATTGGGGATGGAAGATTTCTAAAACAAATAAGCCGAAAGCCTAACTCTCACCTGTGCATAAATGCATAAACTTCAGATGTTGAGATTCTAACTGTAATCTGCAATTTTTTCAATTCTCCCCCTCCCAAAAGTAAATAGATAAATGAACATAGAAGTAAATACTTGAACATTTTAAGGTGAAACATTCTAGTATTAGTGAAGGTAAATGTATAATACATGAAGTAAACAGGATTATACCTGGTGTTAATGAAATACACCACGATACTTTCAAAGATTGTACAGGTGGCAAATGCTGGGGAGGTACCCTAAAGCTATGTCTGGAATGTTTTCTTCCTTTTAAAAAAATCCTTTCCCAACTTATCATTTCATCTCCTGTATCATCAGTATCCACCGCCTGTGGTGCCTCAGTTGTAAAAAAAAAAGGGCGAATCTTCTCTATTCGAATCTATTACACCCTGGAGATCTCAAATTTCATATAAAATTGAGAGAGGAATTAACCTGTTAAATTTTCAAATTGAATGCGATTAAGTTTCTAAAGGATAGTACGCCACTGACTAGTGAAGCTTCCATTGGAAATGATAAAATACTTCAGTTGTGAATCAAGTCTTTTTATCGCAGTCGATATGATAAGAACGGATCATTGTTATCTAATTCTAAGTATTTTATATAAAATTTAGCCTGCTTTATGTTTTTAATGTTTTAATTTAACTACCGTTCAGTTAAATTTTCATTTTAATTCAGTTAATTATACATTTTAAAAATTAGAGAGGATACAGAACCCAAAGCTACCATCTTCGAAACCGTAGTCTGTTGCCTTATCCATTAACCCACCAAGATGGATAGCTCCTGCACAGTGCTGGCAGTAATTTAACAATTGGAGGTTTTCATGACAGCAGTTTCCATGCCAGCAGCGATAAATATTTTACAAAGGGCTAGCAGGTACTTGCTAGAGTCCCCCCTGCAGCACTTCTGTGTATAGCTCCCTATAGAATCTGGACTAAATTACATGCACCATAAATCAGTTAACCGTTGTTGTAATACTGTCATATAATTGGTCGTAGATTTTAAATATTGTATAGCACTATCTCTTGAAAATGCTGGTGAGATGTTACTGTTAATTCAAGGTGTTCTCGCTCCGAAGCAAGTGCTTTGCTTATTTAAACTTCTTTATTAACATATAGTTCCCTTATTTTTCTTCGTAAACCATAGATTCTCTTTCCCGAATTCCATGCCTAAGACCCCTCTACAATCTTTAAATTATTTATATGTACCCTTAAACACTCTGCCTACGCATCAAAATAACACCGATAAAGTTTACGGGACGGGAAACTGATCATTTTTCAAAAGGGTACCTATGCCCCGTAATGCTTTGGGCACTGTGGGGCGTCAAGCTATAACTACTGTTGGGAAATTTGATGATGGGCTGGGCATGCGTTCCACATTTTGTCAAAAAACCTCCACCAACTCAACGAGAGCACCACATCGTGCATTTAACCAGTGCCATTCTAATAATGTAAAATGCGGTTCTCTCCAGTAATTACCACAACTTTCATAATTTTAATACAAAAATGCACATTCTTCTCTTGTGTCATGCTTATTCAACTTTTCACTTTCGGAAGTGTCAGCCATCGTTTCATATTTCTTAGACGGTACCGCTAATACCATTACTGAAAAACTTTATATTTCATTTTGACGCTTTCTTTTTAGCACAATAATCACTTGGTGCTGGTTTCTTAATAAAATGTGGAAAGAAAGCCCATTACCATACTTGAAAGCGTTGTGGCACTTTGACACCCCACAGTGCTCAAATAGGTGCTCTCTGAAAAATGATCATTTTTGTATTCCCGATCAACATACTATGCTACATTCATTCTTAGAATGAGTCCTAATGCACAAATAAACAAAACTAATTGTATCCATCCGCCTAAAACAGTTCTGTATTTTTTAATAGTGTTGAACGCCCGTTTCAACTACTGAAGCAGAGATTCTGTACACTCCAGATCAAAAATAAGCAATGAACTAATATTATACTATTTTACATACGGCGTAAGTTGCCCCAAACGAGCAACACGAAAAATGAACGAATAGTGTTTAACGCCCGTTTTTGCTACAGAGGCACCACAGGCGATGGACACTGATGATACATGAGATGAAATGATATATTGGGAAAGGATTTATTTTATGGAAGGAATCGTTCCAGGCCTAAGTTTAGGGTACCTCCCCGGCATTTGACATTTATGAGGACTGAGGAACACTTGGAAAAAACCTCAGTCAGGGAGGACGGTCCTGGCGGTATTCGAACCCCAGACCTCCCGCTCACGAGTCCCAGACTTAACGACCTCGTCCACCCGTGGCGGTAACACGAAAAAACTATGATAACGCTCATGATAGGGTTTACTTTACGGAAACTGGCTAATAATCCTTATTCATAACTCACTGCTACTTAAAGATATCGATTCACCTAATGTGATGACGACAAAGGCCGTCCATTTCCCAAATTGTATATTGTTTTACAAAATGCTAAATGCTCCTTTAGCGAATTCCGAAGGAATATAGCCATTACAATGGTATCCATGAAAATATTTTTGAAATTTTTCTTCAAATCTCCATCAATCCTACTTAATAGCTATAAAATGATGACATATATATCTGTGTGTTAACGCTCTAGCGGCCGCAATTTTTGTTTTTCCCAACCAAATTGAGCCATATAACTATCAATTTACAAACGATTTATCCATTTCTCTCACCAGCAAAAATGGACGACTGGGAATGGGGTTAATCTAAAGCAAAAATTTAAAAATCATTCTAGCGGCCGTAATTTTTTCCTCAACGAAACTCGGTATATACCATTTAAATAAAACAAGAAAAATAGTTTCTGAAAATCAGCAAAATCAGACAATTACTATTTGGGTAATTAAAAAAATCCCTCTAGTGGCAATTAGGTTTGTTTTTTCGCAACGAAACTTGGTACATAACATTTAAATAAATTGATAAAAATAATTTATATAAATCATGGAAATCGGACCATTAGAAGTAGGAGTATACCTGAAAGCCGAAATTTAAAGAATGGGCGTTAACCTAAAGCGAACTTTTAAAAATCGTTTTAGCGACCCCAATTTTGTTTTCTCTCAACGATACTACGCATGTGCCATTGAAATATAACAAGAAAAAGGGCCTTTGAAAATCAGCGAAATCAAGCCATTAGAAGTAGGATATACCTAAAACCCAAAATCTAAAAATCGCCCTATAGGCTATTACATTTGTTTGCTTGTGTTTTTCGCAACGAAATTCTGTATATACCATTTAAATAAAATAAGAAAAATAGTTTCTGAAAATCAGGTAAATCGAACCAGGAGTACGGGCATACCTAAAAACCGAAATTTTAAAAGAGCTCTGGCGGCACCAATTTCTCTGATCTAGTGCTCTGTAACACCCTTCACAAATTCGACATGCTGAGGAATTAGTTTAGTTTACGCAGTTTTCCACTCGGCATTGACCAGGTCCCCACCAAATGCCAAACTTCCGGCAGTTTGAACGTTTTGTTATTTTCGGCAACGTTACTCCATATCATTTCTATGGGGTTTAGCGTACATTGTTAAGGGGGAAGTCTTGCAACTACTGTCCAGCCTGTTTTGACGATGAATGTATTAATTACATGGTTACTATATTTATGCCGTACGTTAGCGATATTCGGAACCTCATAAGCTCGGGTTTCACCATTTCTTTATCATAGGAAATGTATTTGGCTTCCAACCAGGAAATTATATCTTTTCTGGGTTTCAATCGAGTTGAACGGTACAATTTGGAGTATTGTCCATGATCATTACACTGTTGAATTCGAGTTTAGGCAGAACTCTTAGAAATGACGTTTTAAATACTTCCGTCATTTATTCGTGGTAATCACCGCTTTTCTTAGACTCAAAAAATGAAGGACTCCCTTCCATAAAACCGTCCTCGTTTCCAATGTGTAGCAATATGAGGCATTTACTTTCTTTGCCTGTGAGATTTTTTAGTTCAGCACTCAAACCTGAAAGAAAATCTTGCTTTTTTATTTCACTGCCTTATCTATTCGGGTCTGGTGGTATAGTGGTAACCATACTTGCCTCCTAAACCCAAGGTCGCGGGTTCGATCCCAGACTATGGATTTTTTCGGGCGTAAAAATTCTATGTATAGTTTCCTTCGGAAGGGAAGTAAAGCCGTGGGTCCCGTGTCGTACAGTTACGGCACGATAAAGATCCTCAAGCCTGAAAGAAGAGACCTCTGAGCAAAATTTGTCGGCCGGTTCAGCCCTGTATTGAATGGGACGCTGATGACCTGAGATGTTA
This sequence comes from Metallyticus violacea, assembly GCA_030762175.1. Taxonomy (NCBI): domain Eukaryota; kingdom Metazoa; phylum Arthropoda; class Insecta; order Mantodea; family Metallyticidae; genus Metallyticus; species Metallyticus violacea. The sequence continues at coordinate 44,119,530 of CM060830.1, read as the reverse complement.
AAGGGCGTCCGTAAATAAAGTGAATAAAAAAAAATAAAAATAACAGTCTTATCTAACCATGCCGAACTTGAGCACTGTCCTGTGTTTACCCATGACTCATCCAAGCAATGCGGTTTTCCACCCTCTTCTCTATATTTATCGTTACGTACCAAAAGCAACTCGTGCGTCAGTCACGCCTCTTTTGGGGAACGGCAGCGGAGAATACCGAACTCAAATCCAGTCAACTAATGTGGGCGGATAGTTAGCATGTCGGCCTGGTGGCTCAGTTGGTTAGAGCGTCATGCTACCAACGGAAATATAATAGATTCGCTTCCCCCATGCATACTTTTTTTTTTAATCTGTATAATTTGTTCACACTTTTTTACCATAATAAAGTCTTATCTTTTTTTTTTTTTAAGGAAGGACAACGCATAGGTTGCAATTTTACTTTTATTTCATGTACGGTGCAAACCTACGATTCCTAGAAGTGACGCCTATTATCCCAATATAACATTCCTTCTCTTCTTAGCCATCGAGAATGAATAAGGAAATTGCAACACCGCATTAAACAGAAGACCATCGCCAAGTTGTAAGTCAGTCGACGGACATCACAGCTCGGACTTCGTTTAATAACATCCTGGTGGCATCTCGACCGGCGGTTTTACAGATTGACCGACATGACATTGCTAGAAATTCTACCCCTAAACATCTTGTGACTTTCTTGAACTAGTCGTGACAGCCAGACAGCCATTGGGGTTTTTTTTTCTCCCTCAGTTCGTGCTGTCCTAGGTCACCTATTGCCATGTTCATTCAAAATAAAACCTTCAGTTTCAAATTTGTGAATGAAATTATAAACACTTTTACGTAATGGTGGATCCGACTCAAAAGGTTCCCTCCATTCCCTGTGTACAGCATTTAAATCTCGTCGGTAGCAGATCTTTACAGCAAAATTTATTATTATATAATACATTTAATAACAAACGAAGAAGGAAAACGTTTTGAGCAAAACATACAAAGAAATCAAATCATATGTTAACTAAATTCACTAAGCGTGCGGCTACTTTTGTGCCACCCTGTATGTAAAATTTCCCATTTTTACATGCATATAGACTGTGCACTGCTTTTATGTGAGCAGAAAGTATATTGTGAGGTCAATACCACGTCGTTAATACTTACATTAAGGCCTATTCTAAGCTAGAAAAGAGTACAGGTATTGTTACTGTTATTTGAATCATTCTGTATACGAATATGACAATTAATTATATGCATTGCACCTTTAAAAAGTAAGTCCTCGTTTAGCAGGCACTATTAACACCATTGATTTTTCATTCCTTTGAAATTCGTGTTAACAAGGCCTTATAGGAATTCTAAAGCTAAGGATGTTTGTAATGTTACTCTGTCTGTTGTGTGGCTCATATGTTATGTTGACACCACTTTTTACATCCAAATTCAATTTGGAGACACATTTTCAGGGAACAATCATTTGACGATATAAAATAACATAAAAATACTGCAACATTAGTGAAGTCTTTAGTTAAAAATATAGACTAATGTTCCCAAATAATATTTGCTCAATTTCGTTCCTCACTTTCAGAAAAAGAATAGGTGAATGCAATGTTAAAACAACGGAAATTTAAAATACAATCTTTTGTAACTGCAACAGCGTACGAAGAAAAGTTTAAAGTTAGTACAATTTATAAATGTACTGAAACAAGTGAAATGCAAGTGTTTCCATGTAACAAAAGTAAAGATGCTCAAATGCTGTCATATTTAGACAGCGTTACTCTGACATTTCCTGTTTATTTAACGAACGAGATTACAATGCCCTGCTGCCTTGTTTGATTTAATGCTGTTTAAGCTGGGTTTCTTATCTACTCCAGTACAAAAGGGGTCTTTACTATTGCGTGAAACGTAATTAATTTTCTGGAAGACAAACAGAAGTTGTCGTATAATGCACTCCAAACGAGGGCAATGAAAGTAACCCTAACCGTTGCTTGGTTCCTCTGCAGAAACAAAGAAGTGTCGTAGTTCAAATGTTGCTGCTATTACATTTTTTAGCGTTCAGATTTTAATAATTTGATACCTAAATATTATAAATATTTTAATTGAGATAGAGGTGAAGGATTTACTTTTGTTAAAGCATATATAAGTAAAGCATTTTTGAGTGTGATCAGTATTTGGTCAAATGGAACATGCATGATATGAAAAAATTAAATTACAAAAATATGTATAATTACTAAATGCGGGTTTCAATCCTACTGTGTTTCCTGGCTATGAGTCGTTTTCTCCAACCGGATAGCATTATCGTTGAATTCAAAGATAGCGTAAGTTGCCTATTATATTGTATTACAAAACGCTAGAATTAGCCGATTTTTAGTAGTGTTTAATATCCGTTTTTACTGCTGAGGCATCACAGGCGGTGGGCATTGATAATACACAAGATGAAATGATAAACTGGGAAAGGATTTTTTAAGGAAAGAAGCGTTCCAGGCTTAAGTTTAAGGTACCTCCCCGGCATTTGCCATTTATGAGGACAGGAAAACCTGGGAAAAACTACAGTCAGGGAAGACGGCCCTGGTGGGATTCGAACCTCAGACCTCCCGCTCACGAGTCCGCTTCTTAACGAATTCGGACACCCGTGGAAATATGGCGGGAATCAAACTAAGATCCCCCGGCTCACGAATCTTTGCCCTAACGATCTCAGTCACTTGTGATGGTTGAGATTTTTCGTTGTGGCGTATGTTTGTTCTACATTTTAAGTGTGGCGTTTTGGTTATTTCTTATTCACCACCAGAGAACGAATTTTAAGATGCAAAATTAAAGTTGGAAAGGGGGCAGAAAGTTTTTTAAAATGTATACAAAAATATTCAAACAAAGTGCTGATAAAAGGCCTTTATTCAGGTCTAAACATTAACATCCATTACATTGTAGCAAATAACATAAAGTAAACAATATTTAATAAGTAAACGTGGCTTTGGTGGGTTTAAATTAATTTGTTACACTAGATTACGCACAACGTTTCTACGTTTTTGAATGCAAGTCGCTGATGTTTCCAAAGAGTATGGTTTTACCACTTAAGCAAATAATGGAAACACCAGCTCATTCAATAAACATCTTTGCAGGACATGGGTAGTTAATCCAACACAAATTCCTTTTCATGTTTGCTTACTATCTTCGAAAACATTCCCATAAATTCGTTTTATGTACTTTTTTTCTAATAGGGATTTAATTCAATACTGGCCTTTGCGTGAGCTTCTCGAGGAATTATATGAATACAATAGTGGACTGAATTCCTGACTGAGCTAATGCAATGGTAAGATCTGCAGAGAACTGACTCAATGACTGCTGCTTTTCAGATGCTGAAGAAGGTACGTTTCAAGATACGAAGTACATTCAAGTTATAACACCTCCGTTTTTTTTTCTCACTAACTAATCACACTAAAACTACGAAACTTGTGCCACTTCTCGACGTAATCTCCCTGCAGCCGTACACATTTTTCACAACGTCGAAGCCATTCCATGGTGGCTGCTAACATTTCCGTAGGAGTGTTCTGACCACTGTAAATCGCTGATGCAATAGCGGCATTGGCGCTTCGTTTCAGGGTTGTAAAACGGCATCCATGTCTCATACATTGTCACGATCGATGAAAAGTACGTCCCATTCATGCGGTCATCACGCGTGAACATTGCCTGGCAACATGCCACGCGCGCAGCCTTGTGGTCGTCCCTCAGCATTCGTAGCACGCACCTGGAGGACTCTTTTCGCATTTTCAGGTCTTCATGCAGGATTGTGTGCACATATCCCACGAAAATGCGAACTTTGGAGGCGATGTGTTCGACACTCATTCGGCGATCCTCCAGAACAACTTTCTCCACTCACTCGGATCATGTTGTCAGACCGCCTTGTGCGAGGTCGAGATTGCCTTGGTTTGTTGTCGCACGAAGATCTGCCGTTCTTGAACTGTCGCACCCATGAACGCACATTAGACACATCCATGGCACCATCATCACATGTATGGTGTATGATGTCGGTCCTGGTGGTGTAGTGGTAACCATACTTGCTTTCTAAACCCAAGATCGCGGGTTCGAACCCGGCCAGGACCGATGGATTTCTTCGGGCGTAAAAATCCTAAATAAGGCTTCCTTCGGAAGGGAAGTAAAGCCGTCGGTCCCGGTCGTACATTTACGGCACGAAAAAGAACCTCAAGCTTGAAAGAAGAGGCCTCTGAGCAAAATTTGTCGGCCGTTTCACGCTCTGAATTGAATGGGACGCTGATGACCTGAGATGTTAAAGATCGTCCGTAAATAAAACAAATCAAGAAAAAATCATCACATGTCTCACTCAGCTGGCGATGAATTTCAATCGGTGAAGTATCAAAAGCAGTCCTCGCTTTCGCCGCTGCCGCTAGAGTTGTGTGAGCCATACAGTGCTCCATCTCTATCATACATTGGAAACGAGTGCCCGTGTATTTTGAAACAAACGCATGTTTCTATCTGTTTCCAGTCCTGAGAGAGAGAAAAAAATCGGAGGTGTTATAACTTGAATGTCTGCATAGGTTGAGACGTGTGAAGTTCCAACATTCTTCCTTTGCTTGTGCTTAATGGATGGGCTGGTTTATTCTGGCTCTTTGATGCTCCTAATCGATTGCAATATTTATATCGTAAATAGCACTCCAAGAATTAGGCCATTATTTCAATGAATTGTTTCTTGAATTCTTCTGAAAGTACGTACAACTTTGCCTTACGAACCTTTGATATGGTACAGTGCAAACACTAACGTAATCAAATGGAGCACCTAGGTACTAGAGAAACTAGGGCGATTAGATTTAATTGAAATTTGCAGCCCCAATGCTTTCCAAGCTAATATAACAAAACCTGTAATGATGAAACATGCCGACATTTTTATTGGGGACGATCGGCAAAAAAACCAAACAATTCTTCTTCTTGATATACCTTTCGGGAGCATGGCACCTAGTGGTGGGTTTCAATACCTGATTTTGTAATTTAAAAAATTCTTGGTTTCTCCAACTAGAAGTATCTAATAGAAAATATTTTTGTATGTTAAGTATATATGATATATTCGATTTTACAAAGTCATAAACTAAAAAATCGATATTTTCTGGATTACGGAGTGACTACAGAAACAGATCTTTAAACAAAGTGCTCGTTCTTGAGCTTCTCTTTCGTTCTTTAAAACATTTGTGGCGCATACGAAAGACATAACACTTCAATGCAATCACCATATCCACATAAATTTTCTTGCTTTTCAATATGTTAACTTTTTTGACACCTCTTTAAATTTTCATAATTTGGAATCAGCTTATTTATTATCAAATAAACAGACCAACTCTTTCACTTTGTTTATTATAAGGACTACGAGAGAGGATTGGAAAGTAACGCACTACACATTTTTTTTTTTTTTTTTACAAAATTTATACATAAAAACTGTAGGTTTTACCTATTTTTCTACATATGAGGAAAGTCCCTCAAGATATTACTCCAATCATGACACAAATTTGAATATGCTTTGTTCCACTCCCAAGGAATATAGCCACCTGTGTGCGACCAATGCTGCTTCGTGTAAATCGAAGCCTTTCTTCAGTGGTCCGAAAATGCGTCTCTGTTGTTTAGTTTTTGCCTCTAAGGGCATGACGTAAACTTGCAGGGTAAGTTTCGGCGTTCACAACGGTCCCAATTGCATGTCCCAGAATACCGTCATCAAATCCCCCCCCCCCCCGATGGAGAGTTTGAATGTTTCCACATCATGCTGGACTACTTTGTTTGGCTGAAGTGGTACGCCAGGTTTCAACTTCCAAAAAGTCATGACCTCCTGCGTAACGCATCAAATGGTAGAAGCGATACATCATTTGCTGACCCGTCTGCTCTTCTGACAGATCGTACTGACTTTACGGAATTCCAGTCTGTCCAATCTGTCATGCATAGTATGAAGTGTTGAAATGCAGAAGCATCAGCCGATCGTTCCGAATCGCCGCCTCAATGACTCTTGACAGTAAGTGGTGTTGAAGCAGTCGCAGGTCATCAAAGTGCGGTTCATCGGTAAGGTTTTATTTGGTTCTCTTAAAAGAATCTGCACGACGTGCTGGTGTTGCTGCGTTCCAGACAGCTGGCACTACACCTTCTGTATTCTTTCACTCGCTCTTTTCTTTTTGCCCACAAATATCGCAGTAGTTAACGCTCGCACCGCCAAGTTAGCACCAGATCGAGCGATTGCTGTCTGCAGCACAGGTTCAAACTTACTATCTGCGAACTTTGAACGTTCAGATTGTGGAAAAATAAAATTGTGTGTTACTTTTCGATTTTCCTTCTTAGGGATTTTCGATATATATACTGTGGCATTTGCAAACCAGGACAGTTTCGTCTTTATGACTAAATACTCAACCATAAACCTTTAAGTTTTTCGTTACTGAGCACTAATAATTTCCTATCAGGTCCACTTTTGAAAGAAACAGACTATAACACAATTGAACATGTGTATACTTCACCCCTTCCCCTTAGAGGGGATGCTGACTTCACAACTCAGTAGGCAAGTTGGAATTTAAGGCACGCGCGAATCAACTTGGTGCCATAATGAATAGCACACTCTTAACTAGGGGCAATTTCCATAGCCAGGTGCCATGTAGTGGGTTGTTAATTTGGTACAGGGACGTGTTGGGACTGCATTGCGCATGCTCCTTAGGTTGTATTTCCTCGTTAGTTACCGACTAAGAAGCTGACAGCAAAAACAAGAGCATACAAACCTTGCATACATTAAGAGCTTAATTACCTGTGTGCTTTAAGGTGTCTTACTGAAAAATAATAGTTCCCGGTTTCTGAAATTCTTTTTAGGTTTGAAGACAAGTGTCATGTAACTGCAACAGCCAACAAAACATTACATTAACGACAATCTGCCAACACACTACGAGATCCAAAAGTTTCCGGAGTACAATGTGCTAGGTGTGATAAAACAATTGGTAGCTATTGGGATGCAAAATCCAGGTAGTCAGGTAAATGGTGGAACTACTTAAGCCACGCTTTTTCACGACATTTTAAACTGGGCTTTGTTTTGGGCCAAGGAGAGAGCTGTCGTTCTAAACAATGATTCTCTGCTCAATGCATGCGAGATAATTTGCTTTAAATGGATAGTAACGTTATTTCGAAACCTGGGTTAACTCGTTTTGCGCAAGATTTAAGTTACTACTAGCATAAAAAATGAGATAATGAAAATAGTAGCTTTCTAAGTTCTCGGCCTGGATAAGAAAACACGTGATTTAAGAATTGTTCCCTCTGTAACATTGTCACCTTGTAAATCAACACATTTAGTCTAATGACTTTCCAACTTTTTAATACCGTAAGTAAAATAAGATTTGGCCAACTGTTAAAAATAGCTTCTGTCTCAGCTTCAAGCTCGTCATTTCTTCAGGTTTGGGAACAAAAAGTAATCGCTGGGAGCCAAATCCGGCAAATAATGGCGTAAAACACATACGCAGAAATAAGTTAATTCTTTTATTCATTCACGCAAATTTTAATGTTGTTGGACAGCGAAACTTAAGCACTGTTAATATTTGCCTTATTTCCCACTTGGCAAACTGTGAGACTCTACCTAATCTTAAGATATATAGCCTAATTATATAAGTAGCCATAGGGACCGACTACTAGTTCCCCCCTCCCGAGTTTTCATTACTCCCAAGATGTGATGTTACAACACATATTAAATTTTTAATTTGAATGTACTAAGTTTCTTAAAAGATATAACTTCACTTGTGAAGAATTCGCCTAAAAATGTTCATTGTTAAGCAGCTACAAGGCAATGTTGCAGTTAACATTTTGTCCAACTAGATGGGTGGTTCCCTTCTCATTGTCATCATTTCATTCCGATTATTCATAATTGATACTTTCTTGAAGAAATGTCTAATGGAGTACTCATCAATGTGAGAAGCACATTCTATAATTCATCAGATCCCCTCTTACATATCAGAGTCGGTCCTGGTGGTGTAGTGGTAACCATATTTGCATCGTAAACCCAAGGTCGCGGGTTCAATCCCGGCCAGGATCAATGCATATTTCGGGCGTAAAAATCCTGAGCATGGTTTCCTTCGGAAGGGAAGTAAAGCCCTGTGTCCCGTATCGTAGATTTATGACACGTAAAAGAACCTTAAGCCTGGAAGAAGAGGCAAAATTGATCGGCTGTTTCAAGCCCTAAAAAAGGGACGCTAATGAATTGACTGTCAGAGATGTTAAAGAATGTCCATAAATAAACCGAATCAACAACAAATTACATATCAGATTATTTTTAACACATTTTAAGAAAAAATCATGAAAAGTGTTAGTTTCTTCACTTAAAAGAATCACAGCTATTATGCCAAAGGACCGCCACGGATGACGGGAGTCGTTAGGTATGAACACATGAGCGGGAGGTCTGGGGCTCGATGTCCACCAGGACCGTACTCCCTTATTGAGATTTTTTTCAGGTTTTCCTCAGTCCTCATAAATGACAGATGCCTGAGAGGGTCCTAAAATTAGGTCTGAAAGCTTCCTTCCTTTAAAAAAAAATCCTTTACCAGTTTATCTCATGTATCATTAGTGTCCACCGCCTGTGATGACTCGGTAATAAAAACGGACGTTAAACACTATTAAAAAAAATCACGCCAAAAGTTCACTCCAAAAAGATAGATTTTGAAAAGTTCTCCTCACAGTTTTGCCCCCTCTAAAGATATGTACCGCCTAACGCTTTTGTAAATAATTGAGGTTATGTTTAATATCTTCTGTCTAGATTTGAAACTGTTGATTCTCACCTATCAAAATAGAAGTGATGGTATTACAGGCATTGGCAATTTTTAAACATTATATGGCTTCTGACTGGTTGATGTGGTTTCTGACATTTTGGGATCAAAAGTGAACAAGAACTCAAGATAACTTTTCTTCATTGCACAACTTCTGAACAGTGATAGCTGTGCGCCCGAATTCTTCCGGAATTAAGTACATTTACACGATTTTAACTGTTAGTTATATCAGGGTGAAGATTTACTAACTTTATGTTTTGGTTGAAGTAGCTGATATTTAGAAATATCACAGAGGTTAGTTGCCCCCTAATACATTAGAGAAGTCAGCCTCAAGCATACTTTATGCAGAAAATGTGACCTTCCGGCAATTAGAAACAAGCAACTTTATTTACCGTTAATAACGAGCTTAATGCATTTAAGCAGCCCAATCGCCTTGCATTAAGATACGGAACCCTAGACCTAAACAAACATTACGTCAGCGTTGAATGTGCAAGGCTTGCCATTATTTCAAACAATGTCTGCTTCACTGGAAATCTGCTCGATTACCGTTAGAGCTGTGCTTCTATTCGTTTTTCTTTGGTAGTGACGAATGAAGAAAACGACTCGGATATAACAATTCAGACCTCATTTCGTTCTTAGTCAGAAAAATTCGTCGTAGCCAACAAGCACACAATTCACGAAGATCAGAATAGGAAAAGGAGGCAGGGATCAATTTATTTCTATTTTGTTAATATAATGAACTCACTATTAGAGCTAAAAGTGAATTACGCATTACAATGTAGCGTGTAACTTGACTCCTCCAGTTGATATTGGGTGATTTTTTTCTTAGCAAGATCGTCCATGTGCAGTTGGCCGCACTGACCGAGCTCTACAGCTCTCGTCTCTAGGGAACTTACAGATATGTTCTTGTGCGTTTTAGGACAGTGTATTGATTACGTTAATATGGCTTAATTCAGGTATTCTATTCCCCAATAACGTGCGTACAGAATCGGCTCTTCATGTGTGGAGATTGTTTCAACAGAGATTCCCTGATATTCAACGTTCAAGTCGAAGCTCGCTTCACAGATTGGTAGATACATTTCGTGAAGTGGGAAGTATTTTGTATAAAAAGTGTACACAACTACTTACAGTACTCACATAAGAAACATTGCTGTGGGCCGTTTTCCTTAAAATTCACTTCAACATCTTTCTCAGCAAATGGGAATTGTCTACGAACGGCTACAAAGCTACTGAAGTTAAACCCGTATATAATTGCTGTAGTGCAAGAACATAACCGGATGACCCTGCAACCAGGAATAGGTTTTATGAATATATTTTGAACAGCGTGCATGACGGAGAAGTTGGCACAAATTTAATTTTCTTTACGGACGAATCTTGGTTCCATCTAAGCGGGTATGTTAATTCACAAAACCGATACTGGCGTTCAGAAAAACCTAAATTGCTTCACAAGGAACCCCAGCATGATCAAAAGATAGAAGTGGCGGCGAGAGAATAATAAGCTTTTTCTTTTTTAAAGAAAATATTTTAGTGATAGGTATGTGCAGAATATTTTGCAACTCTTTTTCTGTGAATTAACTGTGAGGGACTTTCCAACAGGAATCTGTAACGGCAGATAACGCCCAGTCTTCTTGCATACAATTTATGAAATATTCAACGATATAGTCGTCACTAACAACAAACGGCCCCCTCGGTCCCCCGATTTTTAGCCCTGTGAATTTTAGCTTTAGGGAGCATTAGTGAAAAGTGTGCGAAACAAATCCACACACATTATATGAATTGAAGAATATCATTGTGAAGAAAGTTCTTCAGTTTATCAGAGGGAACTACAGGATAACGGTTAAGTTCATAAGCCGATGCCAGAAAGTATGGAAAATGGTGGCAGGCAGTTCCAGCATCTTCTTACTTGATAATGGTGGGTAAATGTAACTTTTAAGTGTTAGTGATAACTTAAGCGACAATCATACCTGCGCACTTTCTGACTCCTGTTCACCGCAATACCAGCTTGAACCGACCGGCCGTTACGCCTGAAGCGGTCCCACGAAGAAAAAATTAGTTGTTATTTCATACATCAAAGAAACTGTTTATACAAACTAATATTTTTATATTATTAATTTGCGTTTATATGACGGATAGTGTTGACTGGTAGTGTAGATGTGATTTTAGTGAACAATATCCCGTCCTGATTTTTCTTAAAAAAATTACGTTAATAATTTTGATTATCTTGTTTCAATGTATGTTTATCCAAGGTATATTTCTTTTTACCATTCAATCTTAATCTATTGATGTCATACCAAACTGAGCCTAATAATTGTGGTGGTTATGTAAATTCTGTTACCTATGTGTTCATTCCGTTATAGACACCTACAGCGACTAATGGCGGCCAATCTGATTGATTAGTTGTATCCTTGTCTTCGAAACCTATGATCGATAAATGGAATTTAGTGCTAGTTATGTTAACGTCTTTGTGATGAATTTGGGAACAACACTTAATCAGCTTTCTGTAATTTCGAGCTCCCTACCGAAACACGTGTCAAACTATTTCGGGTTTCAGCTTTATGCTACTGAAATACGAAACATTTCAATATGTTTAGGTTACTTCTGGATTCTGTGCTTCCAATACTCAATTCCCCATTTTATAATATTAATAAAGCAGATGACAGATTTTAGGTTAAGACGTTTATTCATATTATTTATGCCCCAGTTATTCAAAATATAAAACTGAACCCCCCCCCCTTTTGCTACGTCGCTCTTTGGAAGTGTGAATGAGAAATGTTTAAACTATAGCCACCCCCCATAAAACAGTTCCAGATATTAATTTATCAGATTCTGTTATTTCTTGTAGGGTACATTTGTAAGGCTTTAATTTTTACTATGCAAATCACATCCATGGCCCTTTTCTCCTGAATTTGGACAATTAACTTTCTTTCATACATTTGCAACGCAATGTTTGACAAATGCATTGTGATTTATTAAATAAATGCAAAAGAAAAGTTTTGCAAGCGCCACCTTAAAGTCTAAGCTAAGAACTGAATTCGAAAACTTGTCCTCACAATCCTTCAAAGTATTCTCCATCTCTCTCCACACTCAGTTGTAGACGATACAACAGCACCACTGTAAAGGGACTGAGATATTGTCAACAGATCTGAATTTATGGCTTGAGCAAGTTCCTGCATTAGTTTAAAAGGTTTTCCAGCAATGTAAGATTACACTCGAGGAAATAACCAGAAATCACGCGGTGCATGGTCATACAACTGCAATTTGTCAACTTCTAACTTTCTCAAATTCTGTGAGGAGGTCATTGTAGTGCAAAAGCAAGAGCCATTTGCAATAGTCCCTGTCTTTGGAAGTCGCAGCCTCCGCTCTTCAAATAAGGGATCAAAATATAAGTGTCATATACTCTCCATTCATTGCCATTCCTTTTGGCATACAGTCAACCACTAAATGACCCTTCATAGTTAAAGAAAATAGTGAACATTCGCTTCCAAGTACGAAAATCTTGGTGAAGAACAACTGGTCTTGGGTCATTCTCATTTACCCACACGAAGTTCTGAGCTTTATTTGGGGTGGTACAATAATAAAACAACTTTTATCACCAGTGAATATATCTGTCAAAGTTATGAACCATTTGGTAGAAACATTGTCAGAAATTTCCACATTCCTTTCTCCTCCTCTTCTCTTCATTGGTTAGGGAATGTGAAACCCACTTTGCACAAAACTTTCGCAACTTTAAATGTTTATGGAGTATACGATCAATGCTGCCAACAAAGATACCCGCTTTCATACTTGACATTTCAACAGTAAGATGTCGATTTTCCTGCACCAAGTGGACTCTTTGAGTTGTTCTCAAGTTCACAGCTTCCCGAGGTCGGCCAGAGCGAGGTTTGTCTTTCAAAGTCTCTCGCCCTTCTTCAAATGTCGAATCCACTTTGCAATGTTATAAAAATGAATGCACTTGATCCCCATGAACAGTTACCAAGTCCTCGTGGATTTTTCCCTCTCTTTCACCGCATTTATGGTGTTAAAAAGTAGAAACTAAAGTTTTTTTAGAAATAATCATGATTTTTCATCATCTATTGACATAGGACTGAACTCAACAGTCTGTACGGCAGTGACTATGCAAGTTTAACTTGCGCATATGTGAATTTTGATAGCTTAAAGTTCATCGTTGCCAGCTGCATATTTATGTTTTTGTATACATTATTGTCCAGCAATAGATAGGTTGGTTGCAAAAACCTTTGAATGCCCCTCGTAAAATAAAAAAAAAAAAGCTCAAATAACAAGAACTAGAGTGTCAGAAATGAATAAACACCGAAATATATAACGCAATATTTGAACAATTGTGTTATTCTTCAAAAGCAGAAGATGTATATAGGCATGTATACAGTAAATAGGGCAAAATAAAAAAAAAAAACACATAAATGTCAATGAGTATTTTAAGTGTGCCAGGATTAAATAAACATCCTCACTGTGTTTTGAAATATAGGGTGATCATTCAGGTATGGATAATATTAAATATTATTATAAAAGCTAATATAATAGTAGGGGACATTTCTTGCTGGTAATATTTTGCTTAAAAGATGGGAGTTCTCGTATATGGCCAGAAAGTAACTCAACAATGCATAATGACAAATGAAAACCATAGATGACTGAAATGGCTATTATAAATTAACAGAGAGCGCTATAAATCTTATTTGGTTATGTTGCAGTTGTTTCTGTTGCCACAACTTGATGAATACAACAACATGAACATTGTATTCTAGAAAGGGTGCAACCTCTAACTGGGTATGGGGGTACGTCATTTTCTAAAGCGATTAAAAATTAATCAAGCTTTCCAAAAAATTACCCCTCTGATTTTACAGCGAACATGGGCTGAATTGCATCACCGTTGTGCAGATCTCCCATCTTTCAATGTTGCATACACAACATTTGAAAATGTATTGTTTAGTAAAGTTTAGTAGTAAATGTTTACAGTGTTTTCATTTTATCCATACCCAAACGAATCACTCTGTATATCAGGGCTGCTTAGAATTAACAATGTAGTATCTAATGGGTAATTAATTAAATCTACAACTGCTTAGATCTGTTCATCACAAGTAATATCACTGTGTTCCTGAATTTATCTGGAAAGCTCAGACCCTCGAGTGATTTTTATTAGGACTATTTGACGAATAAAATAAGAATTTAAATATAGTAACCGAAAAGTTGGCCCACAAATTTCTAATAATTGTGCATTTACATTATGAATGCTAAAACTTTTCAAGCAATCTAGCAACAGACGAATGTTGGTTATCAGTAATGCCAATAGAGAAGAGACAAATACTGGTTTGGGACTATTTCATTAATAGAATAAGAATAAAAGTTATAAAGAATAAAAGTTATAATTTGAAATATATTCAAATATATTCAGAAACCGTGAGAATGAAACAGACGAAAGTCGACTGTTACAGTCGCTACCGTTAAATTTACTAATACCAATTGAGAAAAACAAAACAGAAATTTTTTACCATTCTGAACAATGTGTTTATTAAGATTTATGGTTGCTTAGGCAGATATTGTTACATAATATAAAATTATTTCATACTGTTTGACTGAATACGCAAAAACAATTGCTTGAGTGAATACACATTAAGTTAGTTAAATTTACAATTACTGAACACAGAAAAGTTGTCAATGATGTGTGCTCAGGAATTATATAGTCTAGGTATAGTGTTGGCTACACAAGACAAATGCATGTCGCGTGATAAAACGGATTTTATAATTTTTTTTTATATCACTCCGTACACACACACACACACTATGACTGGTCAAAATTAAAACATTTTGTTTCGTTTTATTGGTCAATTTTAAAATTACGTTACGTGAGTGAAATAGTTCATATAAATAGCTTAAAATTAAGAAATATGCAAATTTATTAATTTTATTTATATAATTTTGCATTAAGAGCTTTATTTTTTAAGTATTGTCCAGTCTATGTATTTTTTCTGTAGTTACACTCTATAATCCGCTCTGCAATTAAATGTTCTTATTTTCATTATTGATAGTTTGCCACTAACTAGAACAAAGGTGTGCAGATCGCAAGTCGTGATGTAAAGAAAAGGTTGGCTGGTCGGCCTGCCTGCCTGTGGCACTTAGCAGTCGCTACATGTGAGAGGGAACCTTGGCATTCCGGCAGGTAATCCCCTGGGGGCTCTGACCGCCTCAAGTCTCCCTCTCTCGCCTGCAAGACAGTAGCACAGCTTGGGCTCGCGTGCATATTGCTACTGACAGATTTCTTCTCCACAACAGTAGCGCTGAGCAAACAATCTCCTTCGATAAGAAAAGGGAAAGAACAAAAAGCAAGTGAGGAAATATGGCTTTATGAAAGGGAACCAACAAATAAGGACGATATTGTGCCAAATAAGGAGACAACAGAGAAGATAAGTTTTCGAAGAAAAATGATGTCAAACGTGTCCTTCATTTTCGGTAGTTAGAGTAAAAACTCGCAGTGGCAAACTATGGCCAGAAGAGTTGCCATGGTGTAACGGAGATGCCTAATTTTTTGTGGGTGATGCTTCTTTGTTTAAAGATCTCTAAAAGAAGCTCTTGTAGTACATACTATTCCCAGTGATAGATAGCACTTTGTTTTCTAATGAAACCCTTGCTATATGCTCCTTCATTTAGCAATCGGTTGTTTTTGCAACACTTTAAACTATCCTCACTTTTTGTGCTAATATGTTTAAACTGCCAGAAAACATTCTCCTTTCGTAGTACAGTAATTGCGGGTGCCGAAGGGTGCCCTTAAAGTTAAAATATTTATTTTAATATTTATATTTTCACTGAAAGCATAAACTTATACTGTATTTAATATTTATAATAATAAACATTAACCTTGTTATAAGAGATTGAAAAGCATGCTCCTCAGCGGCAACACATTGCCGACATCTGCATAAGGAATTCCTGTATTTAACTTTTTTCCGTAAGAATATGGCAATTTGAAACACGTTTCTTCTCGTAACTTTTTAACAAGTGGTGAAATTTTTCTCTATCTCGAACATGATTGCCAGGATATTCCCTTACGAATCGCCTTACCATTTATGTGCAAGATTTTTTTTTTTCGCAATAAAAACTCGTTCTTCAAGACTATATATATGTAGTGGCATAACTAACGAAGAACAATGAGCTCACAATTTACACACGATGAAAGCATGTGCGCAGCCGCGCTCTGCTGGCCCGTAACTCAAATAACCTTACAGTATATTTTTCAGGTATAATCACTGTGCGGGGCCGACAGGTTGAATCCACTGAACAGCTTCAGAGAACTCGGGGAAAATATCGCCCATCCTGTGAAATGAAAAAATTCCAGATAGCAATAGTTCATATTGAATGAAACCCGTAATTAAGTTCTCATACGTTGCTCATCACCTCCTGTTCCTCTAACCCAACGGTTTGAAACAATTTTCTTGATAGCTGATCACTTTAAAGGTCTCTCACAGATATATATGTGTGTGTGTGTGTGTGTGTGTGTGTTTTTTTTTTTTTCAAAAAGTTATGAAGTGTATGTAAAAACAGTAACAACGAAAATAGTCGCACATTTCACAAAATGTTTCGGTTAGCTAAGTACCCGAGCTCACACTCGTTTGCCCTGCCTTGGAGGAGATAGCTACTTGCTTACTTGTTGGCCTTGCTGACTGTCGCAGTCGTAGCGCAGCTGTTCCAGGGTGTGTGTTGTGTTGTTCGTTTCTTAATTCGGCAATATGCATAATGTGTATTATGTCTTGTGTATTTACAGGACAGCGTGTGTTTATATACGATGCGTTTTCTTAGTGGTTAAAGAATCATAGGGCTTTTTTTTTTTTTTTAGCTTACCGTTGATTCTGTTACTTATATGATATCATAATAACCCTTTTTCAGTGAATTAACCGACAGGGAGCGTTGATGCTTTTCTCTCTCTCTCCCTCCTTCCACAGAACTCTGCCACTGCTCACACTGCGAGCAATTCCATGAGAGCAATTCACAATGAGTTTCCACAAGAACAGTTAGTTATTATTAGGGATTTGTGGCCTTCTTGGTCACCAGATTTAACAGCCTGCGATTATTATCTTTGGGATAAATTAAAAAATGCCGTGTAGAAGACGAACCCATACACCATACAAGAACTCAAGAGAATATTCGTTAGGAAATTGTCCGGATTTCTCAAAATGAGAGTGATGAATAATTTCCTGAAGAGATGCCAAACATTGTGTGGAGAATGAAAGCGAGCAGCTTCAACACCTCATTTGATAATGTCGTTAGTAATGAGTCTCTTGGGGTTTTGTGTATTGTGTGACTCGTTTGTTTTACCCTCCCGCTAATCACCAAGACCCGGTTGGCCGGTTAACCGCTAACGATTCGCGCGCTCCCCGATAGTCAAAACACTCCGGAGGAAAACAAAACTGATCACACGATATTATATCGGCTTATTTTTTTTTTATTTGTATGAATGCTTTATCTGTAGTACCACCTAAAACTATGGTGATATGTCACCCTCATGCAGAATATTTCATTTATGTTTAAACTTTATAAACAGTTTTCTGAGGTTAGGCTTATTGTAGGTTGGTTTCTTTCTGCAGGATTTATCCATTTATCGCCAGCCGCCATAGTGCGTAAGGGTATAGAAGCGCCTGTTTTGCAGCAGCATTTGAAGAATACGTTTTAGTTGAAGCAAAACCGACTCTCTAACAGGTCTATTCTTTTAGCTTTCCATAATGCATGAAATGAGAACGGCCAACAAGAAAGGGCTCATCACACTGCACCGAAAGCTTTTGAACTAGATTTTAGAAAGTACGCGGCACAGGCACATTCAATGGAATGGCTTCTTTCATCCCAAAGAAAGAGAAAAAGACAGTAGAGAGGAAGTGAGGGTTGCACTTTTAGTCTTTTCTGTATTTTGAAATTCAATCTTGTTTTAGAAACTTGAGAACTTTGATAAAGAAACGCGGAAGGTGTATGCCACTTTATAGGTCATGACTACAATTTTTCAAGTTTCAGGCGATTTCCGCGATACAGTGCAGAGCAAACCTTAATAACCTCGCCCCATCCCAGGGCCTAGTGGTTTGACTTCACAGTAACACACTGTCGTTAGCTACTTAGTAATTCTTAAGCTTGACTTTGTTACTTTCTTACATCATTGAAGAGCAAAATTATATTTCCTGTTTCTCATACTATTAAGAATATCTAAGGGTACCTAATTAAAAATAATAAACAAAATTATTTACTCTAACTTCCAGACTCCATCGCAATAATGAACCTTCCTCCTTTTCTAATTAAACACATTCAGCTAAATTTCTATCATTAATAGTTGCTTATTCCTTTGGACCTTATGCACAAACAAGTAAACTTATTAAAATCAACGTAAACAATTTCCTTTCCATGTTTTCGGTTTATGTAAACTTACTACTATTAATAAACTTTTAAATTTCCCACTTGCTCACTCTGACTTTATGGAATTGCATTCCTTCCGTATCCCAATAAAATTAACCCCATATTGTTATGATGAATACTATTGTGTTTGAATATACTACAGTACAATATTAATATATATATATATATATATATATATTATTTGTTTATATGTTTAAATTAGTAAACCATGCTGAACAAACATTACAGAATGCAAATTTAGGAGTTAAAAAATTCGCTCCCGCAAAAAATCTTTAAAGGAGATCAAGGAAAGTTTAAGAACCGCTGTTTCAAGATGTTCAGAATAAATATGAAATAAGGAAATAAAGAAAGAGATAATAAAAGTTGCAGAGAAAAAAGAAACATGGTACAGTTGGGAGATAATAACAGCTTTAGTAATAGACGGTGCTTATTGTGAAGCTGCAATACTTCCCTAGAAACAAAGTCAAGTAAATGTAACTTAACTGATGTGGGCATAAATAATAATTGGCCACCCATTGAATGGCACACACCACAGTCATTGCATTAAAACCGTTAAAAAAAAAAAAAAAAACCGCTTTGCCCTGCCCCCTCTCTCTGCTGCACGAGTTTTAAGAGCATTCTTTAGAATATACCGTCTCCATCCCATAACCAGTTTGTACATACCAAGAGAGAGGAAAGTCTTTTCAGCAGCATTATCGAGTCCGCGGCATGACGTGGTGCGAAGGCACATAAATCAAGATACCCTAGCGTTGGTGCCAAGCACACCTGCCAGCGGGGCTTTCTTTCTCACTGCAGGAGAATCTCCACACAATGCGCGGAATTCCTGTCAACAGTGCAAAGACCCGGTGTGCAGCAAATGCAATACACATCCTCTTGTACCTCTGTGCTCTTCTTTAATGATGGAACAGCTGAATTCCATCCCACTTTTGATCTAGCATTGAATATATTTCTTCTGATTTTCATCCTTATTTCCGGCTTTTCCTAGCAGCCTTTGTAGTGTTGTCACAAAAGTTTTGAAAATTAGTACACGGTAATTTAAATATTAAAAAGAAAAGACAACTCGATTCAAAATTTATCTGTAAAAACATTACGGACAAAGTATCGTTATAACCTGGATGATGATTATTGTATCATCTTCTATGTAAATTGTCGTAGGTAATATTAATATGTAATAAATCATTTGTGGGTCTAAAACTAGCATTTTAATATCATTTTCCGACATATTTTTGGTATTTTAGTGATATATTTAATTTCTTTTGTTTATTTTGCAGTATTGTTGTATCTCACTTAAGCAAAGCTACTATAAAAATTTAAATCAGATATTCCTTAACCATGAAATAACAGCAATAGTAACAACAGTGTTGAGACTTACATATAAAGTTCAAAACTTTTCCTAATAACTTGTCGTTAAGTGTTATTTAAACATTAGTTACCAGGTTTTCGAAACTAAGGAACAAGCCAAGACTACGTACAACCAGAGCAAACTCTCATCACGCGACCATCGGTTCAGATTGATGCCACTGTAAACGTTGTAACTATAGATGGCTGTGGTTTACTGTATTCCAAAAACAGCTTTTGTTTTTACAACTCTCCCTCCTTCTCTGTCATGCACACAGCAAACCTAGGAATACTACAACCAGTTGGTGCAGATGGGTCCGTTTTAGTTGCACTCTAAAAATGCTAAAAGTAAAGTCATTTAAACCAAATGGTTTCTGAATTCGTGGAAGCTGTCTTTGCTACTGATGGTTTGATATTATTGTAGCGAAAGTGGCAGCAGAGAAGACATTCAGATCACACCAGTCATCAAAGGTGACAGACATATACGTGCTCTCGAGGAAGGCGCCAACAACAAATCTTTTAACACATGCTGCAGCAAGTGTTTTTAAAAGAACTGACGTTCTAGTTTCAATAAATATTCCACATAAAAACTAAATTACCTTCAACGCTACATTTTCCCATCAAATCCCAGTGACATGATTTTAAGAAGAAAGTTTTTCTCAGTGCTATGAGGACACCATAAAGAGCTACACAAATGTTCCAGCTACTGATGAAACTAGCGACATTGAAGTCCGTTTCATAAACACCTCGTTGTGGGGACTAAGGAAATCAACAGCCCGGGCCAAGTATTCCTGCTGAACACACAGAAGATTTGGAAGCAGTCAACCGTTCAAAATATGTTATAATCAGGACCCGGAATTTCAGGTTTTTATAAACCCTGAATTAATTTTTTTAATATATTTAAATTTTCTTTTTAACTTATAGATCGTTTTTTAATTTCCTCTTTACTAAAGTACATAAAACATAAACAGTATATTAATTTATTTTTGTACTCACTCTTTTTCCATGGCCAAGAACCACAACACTACATTAACATTTTGGTTAATTTTCAATAGCATTTTAAAGAATCTGAGATCTGTTTGCTAGAGACGAGGTTTCTCAGCTTAAAAGTACGCTTTTTGTTAATGTTTACTATTAGAAATGATGGAGAAAGTGGGGAACTTCACATATGTACAAGAACTAAGTGGTATCGTTCGAAGTTTGATAAAAGATAAAAATTGAATACTAAGAGCAGAATAAAATGGTTTTGGAGCATTGCCAGATTATCACAAGTAATATCACGAGGGGGTATGAGATTACCGATAAATTCACGAACGAATTTATCTGGAAAGCTCAGAACCTCGAGTGATATTTATTAGGACTATTTCACGAATAAAATAAGAATTTAAATGTAATTACTCTAAATATTGCTTACAAAATTGTGATAATTGTATATTTCTACTTTACCTTTTTAAGCAATCTTGCGACAGAAGAATGCCGATTGTCAGTAATGCCAACAGAGAAGGGCAAAATACGGATTTACGACTATCTCATATATATTTTAAATTTGCGCACAGAAAATTAACACCAATATAAAATGTTACACTGCAGAATATCTATTCCATTCGGAAACTATGAGACTGAAATAGACAAAAGCCGACTATTACAATCGCTACCTTTCGATTTTCTAATCCAACAGAGAGAGAGAGAGAGAGAGAGAGAGAGAGAGAGAGAGAAGATACAGTGTGTCTATTTTTCTTTGTATTCTGTGGATTGGAATTCCTAATGATAAGATCAATTTGCATATTTGACGCATCACCAAAACACTTTGAAGAACTCTCCATTTTGGGTTATGATTGTCGATTGTCCATGCTTTTGTTGCTATCAATAGTTCCCAATCACCTCTAGCAAAAGTGGTCAGTGATGCGTGCTCAGGAATTAAATAGTGTGGGTATAGATTTTTCGATAATTTCACTCCATAATCCAACTGTGATTGGTCAAAATTCAAAATTTTGTTTCGTTTCATTGGTTGATTTTAAGATGATGTCACTTGAGTGAAATAGTCTTAGAAAATCTAGTTCTTCATATGCAATCTCTAAAATTCGCATAAAAGTTATTGAGAATATGAAACATTTATTACCCTGCAAAGGGAAATATTTGGAAATTTTAAGCTCTTTCCCAACTATTTGGTCACGCAGCTGTATGTTATAATGACATTTCTTAAGTCAACATAATAAAGGGCATTTGTTGCAGTAATGCTGATGTTAACCGTTAAGAGGCTAGAGTACCATAATACCTTTTAAAAATTTGATCAACCAGTTTCATTTTACCAGCAGTTTTGAAAAACAAAGAAAAGTGGTCACTCCGATCACGAAATTTATATTAAACAGCGGAATATCTTGGTGTATGTGTATCACGCATATCTATATTTACTTGAGTTTCATTATACAAAAGTTCAATATCAGCAGTTCGTGTTAGTGCACAAAAGAGTGGCAGTATATGACAATGTTTGCTAATATACAGGGTGTCCATGAAGTCACCATCTATATTCGGATGGAGAGGGAAAATGAAACAAAATACTACCTTACCCACTTAGAGATATTTTGTAGTAAAACTAAAGCAAACGCCCTTTCTCATGGCCATAAACAGTACAAAATCTCAATGAGTTATTTTTGTAGTTCTGCATGATTTCCGTTCATAGATTTTTAAACAAAATATAACGATCAAAATATCACAAATTCACAGATTTTATTTCAGTTCACAACATATCATAAACTTGTTTCTGTTGATATCGCTGACTAATATATTTACTAATCTCACAGAGGGAAGTTAGGCCCACTAATATATTACAGAATCCTGTTTATGTTTAGTCTTCTTCTATATATTAATCTTAGTAGAATAATTTAAAAGACTGTATTTCGTTATGACAAATTTTATTTCTAGTACTCTTAAGACGTGTGATAACATTGCTAAGAGCAATTATAGATAATTGTCTCAGAGGTGGCCGTGTAGCCCGCAAAGCACAGCAGCGAAGAATCGCAGTATGTTGTAGATCGATTGCATTATGTTATGACTGTCCGCCACTTCGAAATGAAGTTCACCACCCGTGATGTACAGTATGAAAAATTAACCCCGCCGTAGATTTACGACACGTAAAAGAACCTTAAGCCTGAAAGAAGAGGCCTCTGAGCAAAATTTATGGGCCGTTTCACGTCCTGAATTACATGGAACCCTGATGACCTGAGATATTAAAAAGCGTCCGTAAATAAACCAAATAAAGTATATAAAATAACAAATAAATAAAATCAGAGCAAGATACCTTTATTGAAAAACTGATAGACCACTTCAAGAACGGACCAAGATGAATCCAATTTTTAAAAAAATAAGTGTAGCACAAACATAAACAGAGTAATTTTTTTTTGCTTTATTATAACAGAATTTAAAGATTTCGTATTCTTTCTTGCCCTCAAATGATGCAAAAATAACAGTATATGATTGTTCAAGTTACTATTTAATTTACCGAGTAAGAGCTTGTGAAATCAATCTTTCCTTAGACTTCTCAATATATTTAACAGAATTTATGAATCAGTATATATGTAATGAATTGGTGATAAGTGTTAATTAATCTCGGTGATTATAGAAATCTTAATTACTATATAGATCACTTGGTATTTTATTTGTTATAATATGTCGATAAAACAAATTAAGTGTTTAAAATGCTCAAAACAAACAACAACAAAAAAAAAAAAAACCGAAAGGGAAAGGTGGTGAGGCGAATGATACTATTAAATATTTTCAATTTATAGGTACCATGCTAATGTACTTGCTACTACAAAGATGAAAACCTGGAGGGGCGGCCCCTTCTATTTACAGCTAAAGACTGTATAGTCCGTCACAGCAGTCGACGATAAACATGAACTGAACATCACACAAAGATTGTGAAGAAAGAAACATATTATCGTAAACAAAGGAAAGAACAGTTGAATCGAATGTCTGGTGTTTTAGACAAATGATATTGTTTTAGAAACAAACGAATGT
The DNA here is from genome assembly GCA_030762175.1 of Metallyticus violacea. Lineage (NCBI taxonomy): Eukaryota > Metazoa > Arthropoda > Insecta > Mantodea > Metallyticidae > Metallyticus > Metallyticus violacea. Next base: position 44,096,017 of record CM060830.1, on the reverse strand, counting down.
GCAGTGACGCTGGTAGGTTTGAAAAGCGTTACATACAGATGTGGTATGCTAAGAAGTTAGCCAATCCCCGCGACTGCGTCAGAGAGAATGAGGTATGACATCGGGCACATATTTCTTCCATTTCTACTCCGCGCAGATTTCAGTGACGAGGTCAAGGATATTGCCTCGCGCTTACGTAACTCTCTCCGCCAGACTCCTTTAATTAAAAAAGCGACTTCCAAACTACAGCCTTTTACTAGTAGGCGTACTCTATTAGCTCGGATGTTACAAATGCAACTTGTGATACAGACGGTTTGTTTCATGTACTCATCCAAGTACATCTTATCATAATTTTCACAGTAACATGGTTTACATTCCTTTACAGAAACTATGTTGGTCTTCCTCTGTCTTTTCTTGTGTTCATAATTCACTACCTTTTCAGAGACGCAATAGTCTGCTATTCGTAGCAGGTGATTATCGGGGCCCTAATTTTGATGACCCAAAATAGCGGAAAAATTTTCAATAAAATCTTGAAATATTAAGAAATCGATTCAATAATAAATTTGCACTCTGTCTAAAGATGCATTTCTTTCAGCATTTACAAAATGATTTGAACGAACGGTTTTGTTGATTTGGTTTATTTAAGGACGTTCTTTAACATCTCAGGTCATCAGCATCCCATTCAATTCAGAGCGTGAAACGGCTGACAAATTTTGCTCAGAGACCTCTTTTTTCTTTCTTTTTTGTGCCGTAAATCTACAACACGGGGGCCATGACTTTATTCCCTTCCAAAGTAGGACTTTTGCGCGCGAAAAAATCCATCGATCCTGGCCGGAATTGAACCCGCGATCTTGGGGTTAGGAAGCAAGATGGTTACTAATAGACCACTAGGACCGACTTTTGAATGAATGAGATATTGTATGGAATGTAATGGAGAATGATTTGAAAAGATGCAATGGTTGTATTACTTTTACTCTTAAAACTTTCAGAGTGATCTTCTTATAGCCCTTTCTAGCAATTCATGTGAGTGATGCTTTTTTTGTAAGTTCATTTTTTAATAGTATGTACCTATTTCACAACTAAGTATTTAAAAATCTCTTACATATTCAATACAAAGATTAATGAAGATCTTTGTTTATTATAGGTCTTTCTCTAAATTTATTGATATGTCGATTATATAATAGCACACTATGATATCAATAAAACCAGACCTTTGAGCAATATTTAATTGTAATTTACAATAAAATCATTATTAAACTAATTTTAACAGCTAAGGGGAAATGCTCAACTTCCGTTACCGCATCATTCATTATATGTTCTTGTTTTTCTAACCACTGAAACTTAGATGAGGTATAGCAGTTTACTGCTGATATTCAACAGGTTGCAAATGAAAGCATACCAGTTAATTGTAAAAATCCAAAACGTACGATAAGCTACCCATTAGAAATAAAAGCAGTTGGTTCTAACAAAGAGTTTGTTTATTTACGGACGCTCTTTAACATCTCAGGTCATCAGCGTCCCATTCAAATCAGGGCGTGAAACGGCCGACAAATTTTGCTCAGAGGTTTCTTTTTCAGGCTTGAGGTTCTCTATCGTGCCGTAAATGTACGACACGGGACCCACGGCTTTACTTTCCTTCCGAAGGAAGCCATACTTAGGATTTTTACGCCCGAAAAAATCCATCGGTCTTGGCCAGGATCAAACCCGCGATCTTGGGTTTAGTAGGTAAGTATAGTTACCACTACACCACCAGGACCGACTTTTAGCAAAGAGAAGAGCTAGTAGAAAGTGAAACCTACTAGTTATCCCGCAGTAAATCTAAATTTAACAGATATATTGATGAATTAGAGACGTATTAGGGAGATAAAATGAATCAATAAGTAGATTTCTGAATAAACTTTTAGCCCACAAAGACAATGGATACTTCCTTTGGAAGGCAGCAATAGGCTTAAAAGACCTGCGAAACAAGATCTTCCATTAGCGTTAAAAAAAAAAAAAAAAGGACCAGTTTATGATCTTATAACTGGACAAATTATTAAATATATGATAAATGCTTGTTTTAAACTGAAATGCGTGTCATTGCACTGGAAAATTACTGAAGTCATACTTAACAAAACCAGGAAAGCCATCAACTAAAGTAACATCCTATCGGCCAATATCTCTGCTCTCTGTCGTGTCGAAAATAGTTGAACTACTACTTTTAAAGAGACAAATAACAATTGTAAAACACAGAGGGATAATTCCATCTCATCAATTTCGCTTTAGGAATAAATTTCTACTTCTGACCAAGTTCAACGAATTACTAATTTATTGAGAAAGTTCCTGAGGGAGTAAAAATCTGTTCGGCAGTTTACCACGATATTGCAAAGGCATTTGACAAAGTTTGGCATGAAGGTCTGAAGTTTTAACTATAAGGATATTTACCAGAGCAGTATTTTCAAATATTTAATCATATATTACTGATAGGCATCTTAAAGTACGTCCTAGAAAAGGATATTGTGAAATATCAGTCGGTGCCTCAGGGAAGTGTAATCGGGTCATTACTTTTAAGTTGTGCACTTAAGATATCCCCAGCGGTGACGGTAACATTTGCTGATGATACCGCAATCCGATGTTGAGAGTGCTACACATATGCTACAAAGTGCACTAAATAATGTAAATTATTGAACCAAAAACGGACGTATTAAATTAAATTAAACTGAACGAACGCATGTATTTTTAACCTATAAGAATAACCTTTTCCAATTTCAATTCATAACAAAAAATTCTTTATGCAAACATAAGCAAATGTCTTGATGACATTGTACAGTACTGTAAACATTATTGCCTTCTTCGACATAATTCAGAGATGTAAATATGGAAATAATCTGTTTGATCTATACGCAGGCATTGAAACCTGTTTGGACATGTGGCAACCAATTATGGGACTATACAGTAAAGCTAATATAACGATGATCCAGATATTCCAGAACAAAGTGTTCGAGGGATTGTAAAAGTATCTTAAAACATCCGAAACAATGATCTACTTAGTGAGTGAAAATGCTTCAAGTGTGTGAAGAAATTTTAAGAAGGGCAGTAAAACACTATCGTCTTCAAGCTCATGTGAATTCTGAGGGGCAGACACAGAAGTGCGGCGATTAAAAAGAACTAAACCATAAGACCTGGTTAAGGGTGACAGTGGATTGTATTTATTAATATAATTCCTATAAACGTGATTATAGTTTAAGACGTTAAAAACATTGGTTCATCTGTAGATTGCTTATAATTATTAATACAATAAAAAAAACAGAAACTGTGTTTTGGGGAGAACCTGAAGCCTTTGGGAGCTATCTGGAGAGCAAGTATTCAAAGAGTTCAAGCTCTGTTTTATCAGCTGCAGCCATTGTAAAACAAAACTTATCGTTTGAAGCATTGTCCAATCGTCCGCAAAAGACTTGTGACCATCCTTGTGTTGCCAGTTCTCGTCAGGCATTCCAATAAATAAAAAAAAAGATAGTGCTTTTTAATAGAGGATGAAGAAAATATTAACGAATGCATTTTTCATTTGTAATTTGGATCGCATGTGACTACACTGTATGTTTGATGCTAAGACAACTTCGCGTCCATGGTAGAAAAGTCCCATCTCTAATAATAACACACCAAATATTTCCTCAAAGCTCTGACATAAGTTGATGAATTTTCTTCGTTGGGGGGTATTTAATCACAGTCGACTCCATTTTGCTAATAAATCAGCACTTTCATTAAAATATAATATTTGATTATTCTTAGATAATAAGGATCAACTGTTGATTTTCAGAACGATGGTACTAAACCTCTCCTGGCTTGAAAGTCAGACAAAAAGACTTGGAACCAGAAACATCGCTTCGCTGGAGCGATGATGCAAAGAATGGAAAGGGGGGAGAGTAATTAACAGACACATGCACACGGTATGCTTGTCGACTCAGTTCTGGGAAAGAATGTAGGAAGCAAGTTGTAAAATGAATCTCATTAGCGTGCATGGACAAACTTTCACGTGTCCCGTTTTCCTTTACTTTGGAAGTAATATTGAATGTGTAGCCAAGCGTTGTAGTGTTGCATGCTCAACTATTAACCACGTCATCAAAATTAAAACCACGAGGATCACTCTCCATTTTCCAAAGCAGTGTTTTCATAATTGGAAGCGTGGAACCCGAAATACTGCAAAATGCTAAAGAACTGTTTAAAAGTTTTAAAATATAGAATGCTTTCATTTCATAAGTTTCTAGTCTGAATAGCTGTTTAAAATTAATTTTAATTTTAAAAAATACGTTAATATAGACATTGTGGGAGAAGTTTAGAACCGAAGCTGTGTACGTTTTACATTTCACCCCCCGCCATTTCCACTTTGATTATCCTAATGGCAGCCGTACATCTTAAGAAAACCTCAATTCTTTAAAAAAGACTGAGAAAGTTTCTTCCTGTGAAACTTAAAAAACTCCTAATAGAGACTCTGGTGATGTCTAATGTGGATTATTATACACGGATCTAAGTGCCGGGTTTTCACAAATACTTCAGTGTGTTAATGCGTTCGCTTTATTATTAATATCCGCTGTCATGATAAGGCCTGCATACTTCCTAGAACTTTCTTGACTTTATTTAAGGAAAGAAGATACCTTCTTATCTTTGCCATGAAATTTGAAATTTTCCCCTTCTACAGACCCAGTAATAGTAGGTTAATGACTTTTCTCAGGTAGATTTTAATTATTTTCTAAATAAATAACCTTTTTCAGAGCATTATCTTAAAATACATTTTGTTAGTTTATTTAAATAATGTATATTTTTGTTTTTAAACAGAATATTATCAATAGCCTTAATAATAAAACTGAAAGGTTTTAAAAATGTGAAATCATTCGGGTATATAGAACAAAGTGCTGTGAAAATTTAAAACTTCAAGGACTATGAAGTAGAAATATTTTAAAATGGGAGTGAGTATTTTAAATTGGGTTTTTCCGTTCTTTATTCTTTTTCTAGAGAATTCAAAACTTAAGTTTCTTAGTTATATATACAGAAATAATTTTAGATTTTTTAAAACTTTCTAGTTTTATTATTAAAACCGTTGATTGTATTGTTCTTTTTAAAAGATGATACTAGATATATTTTAAGACTTCTATTCCCTCCGAGAATAAGACTTTCGGTTGGTCGCGCACTGCTACTCTCAGGTCTTCGTGTGTAGAAAATCGACAATCTCATGTAGCATCGTTGAATGGTCCACAGAGATGAAAGTCGAAAGGAGCGAAAACTGGGCTTTAGGCAGGGAGTTCCAGCACCTCTAAACCGAAATGGTTAATGGGTTCTGGCTGGTCTTGTGTGGCGTTGCATTGTCATGCAACAATACCGACAAATTGTTGGCCAACAAATCATTGTATCTACTGTAAAGGGCGTGCTTCCTTATGTATTAAACTTTTTTTTTTCTTAAATGTTGTAGTTTAATATTTATCAGATTGCAGATATTTGAAAGTTATTCAGCGCCTTCGCTGTAGCCTTGAGCTGTACCGTGTGCTCCACGAACATTTCACAGAGACATATGCGAATTTAAAATGTGTTTTTTGATTGGCTTATTTCAGGAGAAATCGTGCTGCTACCCAGTGGAGCACATAGAACCATCGATACTGTTAGTAGGTCGTTAAGACGTGAGGGGGAGGACTCGAGTTCGAATCCCGTCAGGACCGTCCTCTCTGACTGAGGTTTTTTCCAGGTTTTCCTCAGTCCTCATAAATGGCAAATGCCGGGGAGATACCCTAAACTTAGGCCTGGAACATTTCTTTCCTTAAAAATCCTTTCCCAATATATCATTTCATCTCGTATATCATCTGTGTCCACCGCCTGTTGTGCCTCAGTAGTAAAAATGGCGTTAAACACTATTAAAAAAAAAGATACTATTAGTGGTCACGGAGTAAAGTATTGTTGCTTATATCTCTATGGTTACGCTTACAAAACAACTTGGCGGCTTAAGACCTCTCTAGCTTAATATGCAATTACGTCTTCTTCTTCTTCTGCTTCTTGTTCTTCTTCTTCCTTTTCTTCTAAGCCTTGTTTCCCATAGCCCCATGCTGGCCTTCGGCTTACCGCGACAACCGCTGCGTCAATGTGCATTTACAATAACAAAAATATATGTTCGACAAGTTTGCAAGTATTAATTTTAGTTCGAACACGAATTTGCGTTGTCATTTTGCTAATGATTATAATAAACAGTTAAACAATTCCAATGTTGTCACTACAATAATCTATAATTTAAGTGTAACTAAAGCGAGCAACAACGTTTGCTTTCAGAACACCGATATTAACACGATATCAGTTTGTTGTATTGCCCCTTTCTCCAGACAGATTCTGGAAGAAAAAGTAAACACCAAATAGCAAGGGAAACAAACGCTAAATTTAAATACAACACAATAAGCTAAAGTAAGAGTTATTGATAACTTCTATATTTGGAAGGAGCGCCGCTTAGACTGCACATTTCGTCATAGGTAACGCCTTCCCCCCCACATTCGATGTGTCGCACTCATATAATATTTTTCATCAACCGCCACTAATGCTCCAGAAAAGGATATTGAGTGTTGAATTTCTTCTTCGTTAGTGATACCGGATGTTTTCACTCCATACTCTTGACATTTGGATTTTGGCTCATAGTGATGCACGCATGTTTTATGCTGTTACTATTCTATGTGCCGTAAGCGCTCGCAGATCTCAACACTTTTGAGCTTGTGTTCTACTTAAGCTCTCTTGGCTTCCATCACGTACAAACTTTATGGAAGCCGAGCTCGTCGTGGATGATTTGATAGGCAGATCCATGACTAATCTGTAGACAGCATGCTACCTCATGGTTCGCCAGCAGCGTCTAAAAGCTTGCTGAATCTTCTCGTCAGTGGTGGAGGCTGACGGGCGTCCTACTCATCGTGCTTTTCACACCCCAAAGTCAAATGTTGCTGAATTAAATAAGTTATAAAGGAAAGAAGAAGCGGAAAACTTCAGACTGTATTATTTATGTATTTCGGATATGATGATTTTATGCAGTTGTACAAATTTGTGTTTTTCACATACTTCCCGGTTTTACTCCGTTACTGCTCGGCGATATCACCACGTGTTTCTGGCGAAAGAAAGAAAATGCTGCTCTCGCAACATGATCTGACCATGGTCCAAAAATACCTCAATGGTTTATTTAACTCAAAACACCCATCTACCCGTGACCTGGCGTATTTTTACGCAGGGTGATACTGGAAGGCGTGAATAGCGCACATTCTTGGGCAGCGAACTCAAGAGTGACACTTTTATTGCGCAACTGTATTTAAACTGTTTCGGTCAAGTAAAATATTGATGGGGAAGAGGAGGGTATTATCCTCATCCCCCAAACTATGGGCACATATCATCTGTGCCCCAGACCACACCTGTGCTCTAATGATATGGGTGTTCGGAAGTGTGCTAGGCAGATGATCGACCCCCTTGCAGTGGGTCTGAACAGGTGCTGCTGATATGGTACCCTACACCTGCTCTACTGCCATAATGCTCTTTCTTTTTTGTAAGCCAGGCAATGTTCAGGTGCTTTACCTCCAGTTTGGGGTCACCTTCTCCCCTCGTTTTCTTCTTCATGGTTTAGGCCTTTTGACTCGTTCCAATTCCACTTTCTAATTTTTCGTTCCACGGTTGCCTGCCAACCGATTTAATCTTTTTTGTTTGTACTTCAGTGCTTGCAGCAACTGTGTACTGTTCTCCGTGCATTTTGAATGTTCAAGTAAATAATATTTCTATCGTTCTCTTTGCACTTTTTCTAATTCTGCTTATTTTTATTACTCATTCTATTTGCTTGTTTCCTATTCTGCTAAAGACACAGTATCATCCTTTTACCTTCGTCTTTTTTATTCGTCTTCCTGCTTTTGATTCGCTCTCATTTACTACATACGATTGTAAAAATGTAATAGAAAAAAATAAATAAAAAAATCTCTGATTTTAACTTTTCTTCGTGTTTCTAGCTCCTTTTCATATTTTCTTGTCTATTTCTTTATATATCTTCTCATTCTTTCATTTTTCTATTTTTTTTATCTAAAGTGATAAATCCTCATTTTTACGTCCTCCTTTCCCTCCTCTTCTCGATTTCTTTGTACTGTTCTTTTTCTTTTCTTTCTTAAATCCCCTCTTCTATTTCTCTTGCTGTTTGGGTTTTTCTGTTTGCCTCATATGCTTGTTTACTCTTATGCCTTATCACGTTCTTTTATCCATCTATGTCTATTTCGCCATCTCCTTCCATCCTTCTTCTATTCTACAGCAATTATCAGATTGTTCTTTCTGTTCTTTTCCTCTTTTTCTTCTATTCCTCCCATCTCTGCATTATTTCCGTTATTTTCTTACTTCTTTTACATCTTAACCTCGTTTTGCCTTACTATAATGTTTTATATTTAAAACTACTTTTATTGTACTAACACTTGGTTTATATTGAACTGTTGTAAAATAAAACTTAGTGTATCCACATCCATAGACAATTTCTGTAATTAATTTGGGGGGGGGGGAACGGGGCCAGCCTCCCTCTGTTTACACAGCAACGTCAATCAAAACACAAAATTTAGTAAATATTCACCGCAAAGTAATTAAAATGATATCTCCTTCATAAAATGTTTTTATTGATTTGCTTTTATTTAAATAATACATTTACTACATATCGTAAACTTGTTTCTTATTTTAATTTCTCTGATTATTCATACATATCATCTACTCATATTAAAAATCAGTCCTGGCGGTATAGTGGTTACCATACTTGCCTTCTAAACCCAAGATTGCGGGTTCGATCCCGGCCAGGAACGATGGATTTTTTCGGACGTAGAACCTCCACCCTGAAAAAAGAGGCCTCTGAGCAAAATTTGTAGGCCAGTTCACGCCCTGATTTGAATGGGATGCTGATGACCTGAGATGTTAAAGAGCGTCCGTAAATAAACCAAATAAAAGAAAACTCATATTAAACAAAAGAGGGAGAAAAGGAAAGATAAAGATAAAGGAAAGAACGAAATAAAAAAGGAAAGTATCTCTCTCGGTGTTCGAACAACTCAAGCTTTCGGCAAGAAGCAGTTTCTTCATTTGACTTACATTTATTCTGCCCTCCTTATCTGTATGTACACGTTTCGAGCATTTTAACAAATTGCCAAAGAATATTTTGATGCCACTTGCCAATCCACATTCGGTTGTCAAAGAGAATCTGCTGGCCTTTCGGAACGAAAACACAAATCTACTGCAGAAGCAGAATGCATTGTTTTGGTATATTTTAGTAGACATGAACCTAGGACTCCTGTTCAACGTTAACCTCCTCTTTGCGGCTTATGAATAGATGTAAATAATATACAGAGTTGAGAGACTAACGTCTGTTGCTTCTATTATTGGACAGGATATGGTGTCTTGTACCCAGAGCCCTCGGAGGGCAGGCGCCAGGATTTGTGTATTCTGCCTTAAAAAACATGAGTCGGCGGGAGGGTGAGGAACATTTAATGTGGCAACGCCGTCTGCTGCACAGCCGTGTTTATAAATACACGCACATTCACCACAAGTCTTCGCATAGGAAGGTTAGTGGGACGCCATCTTGTTTCCTCCCCACCACCAGCGTACAAGAATCTTGTTGGAAGTCCTGCATACCGCCAGGCCCTCCGTCGCTGGCCGCAGAAATCTGTCTTGCTTTTCCGAACTCACTGCAAGCAAGTCAGTCCGTCAGTGCTGTGAGTGAATGGAGCAGGTGAATGTAGGCTTATAGCACGCCCAGTCACGGATTCTGGTACACCTTTAACTCGCTTTAAAACATGCAGGAAAAGTAAACGCATAAGTTTGTACGTAGGTTCCTCAATAAATTTCTTCCTTTAGATCACTGGAATGTAAGCTCTTCCGTTATGAATGCAGGGGGATAAAAAATTGTATATCTTGTGTTGACGATCGTAGCGCGTCTAGTGAGAGGCGTTCGAAACAACTCGTGGTCGAGAGCAACAAGTGTTGAGTGTGCTGAGGCCGCCATCTTGGAAAGTGTGCCGACGTGATTGCGGCTACTCGTGGTTGCTATGCGACAGTATCTGATAGTAGTTTAAGATCATGCGGCGTAGCTTTTGTTGTTCGTGATGGTGACTTGTTTGTCCAAGGTATATGTGTCACGGTGGTGCCTTACGAGTGGTGTTGTTAGCAGTGCTTTTTAATATTGTTATAAAAATATTGTAAAAAAAAAAGAAAGAAAAAGAAAGGAAAAGGAAGTGGAGAAGTGAATGAAGAAGCAAGAAATGACAAACGTTTATGGATAACAACTTGTAAACGAAATGGAACGAGAATCCCGTATGGTAGAAACAGTGCCGGCTGACCAGGTAAGGCTCGTTTTCTGATTTCTTGTTCTTCTTGTTCTTGTTCTTCATTATTATGTAATACCAAAAATCTATAGAATGTAAATCGATTTTCGCGAAATTTTTATTTGATTTATATTCATAATGAGAGGGCGCAGGTTCAAGGAGAAAGATAGGAGAGGGGGGTATTGCCCTCTGCCGAAACTTAATCTTATTTTCCCTCTTTAGGGAGCCGTTTTAATTATTCAGAACGGCGAATGAATGGAAATTGGTATTGACCTTTTCAGAATGAGAGAAGACTTGCCGTTTTCATTATGATGAGTTAATATTGATGTGGTCCCTCCTTCTATAAGTGCTAACGCATGTGGCCATCACCTTCAGGATTCTAAAGAAACTTTAATTTTTCGGGAATTTGCAGGTAATAGTTACATTGTCATGGTGACATCAACGGGTGGAAAAGCAGAAGTTGTTTCTTCTTCTTCTTCTTCTTCTTCTTCTTCTTCTTCTTCTTCTTCTTCTTCTTCTTCTTCTTCTTCTTCTTCTTCTTCTTCTTCTTCTTCTCCTCCTCCTCCTCCTCCTCCTCCTCCTCCTATTATTATTATTATTATTATTATTATTATTATTATTATTATTATTATTATTATTATTATTATTATTATTATTATTATTATTATTATTATTATTATTATTATTATTATTATTATTATTATTATAATAGGATAACGAAATCGGGAGCTCCTGCAGGTTTCATCTCAACAAGCACAGTACCTAATGCTTAAAAAAGTTAAATGGTGTAATTCTAGCCTTCACTTTTTGCTCCTGTCATCCTTTTTTTCCCCCCGCTTTTTAAGGAGACCGGCCTAGAAAAAAAAATCAAAATTTCTTAAGAAAAAATATGCTTTTTAATCTAATGTGCCCTCAAATAAAATGCACCTTACTGTTCACTTTTAAAATTTTTTGAAAATAAAAATTACAGATTTTGTACCAAATACAGAATAGAAACATAACTATCTATTTTTTATTTGAATAAAGTATTATTTTAAAAAAATATCGTGTGGCTATTGTTCTAATTTTAAACATAAATGAAATGTTGCATGGGCAAATATATCCTTATCTATCAAACATTTCTTATAGATACTTTTATTTTATTTAGTTTCAAGAACTTCTGTTGAAATTTTCTAATCAATTTGCGAAAATTAGCTCCTCAAGAAGCAACTTCAATTTATATATACTCAAGAAAAAGCAGTTTTGAGAAAAACAATATTTTAGAGATCTTTACCCATGAGTAAGGCCATATAAACATTAGTGGGATAAAATAACTTCACTATATGATCCTAAAATAAATTTATTTCGTTAATCTGCAATAAACCTCTAATTTTTTGGCCATTTATAATGTTTTTACAGGATATAATTAAATTATAATTGATAAAATACACATGCTGCATAGTTTACACATCTAAACAATAATTCGAATTTCCATAATATAATAGCTGCGGATCTTTATCACCATTATAGATGCTGTAATTCATAAAATCTGTTAAAATGTATTAATAAGCCTAAGGACAGACTTACGTAAATAATTTCTTTTTAGGAAAATAAAACTGCAGTTTAAAATATACTCTCTTTTTGTGACATTTAATCACAGGAATGTACATGGATGGTATTATGGAATTCTGTTATTTTAAAGTGTAAAATTGTTCTACTTTCACATATGTCTAAATTATTTAAACAAAAGCTGCGTCTCTTTCCCATAATGGACATATTATTTTTTCCAATAAAAATCCTCCTCTGATTTTATTATTTCTCGTTGAACTGATACAATACATAAACAACTGAGGTGGTTTTCTGCCATGTTTTCATACACTTTACACTTCTACCAATAAAAACTATCAAAGCAAATTCTACTGGTGCTAATATTTACTAAAAGTTTTAAATAAGAATAATAAAAATAAATTTGGTAATATATGTCCAAACAAACTCCATACTGACAGATATCTTTAAAGTTAGCTAATGTTTTCATATACAACATTTTTGGTGCACTAAAACTTACAGTTGATATTGAATTGATGTAAAAAAATACTCACTTATATCCGCATCTATAGGCGATGTCTGTAATTTTTTGGGGGAGGAGGCTGAACCTACCACCTTTGCACGCATCAGCTACACCAATTAAAACACACAAGTTTGTAAAGTCACCCAAAAGTAATTAAAACTATATGTCTGTTGATGGTATGCATGGATAATCATATAAATTAAAATAAGTAACAAATTATAGGTAGTAAATCTATAAACTGGAAAAATATTTCAATAAAAGCAATACATAGCGAACACGCAAATTAATAAAAACGTTTTAAGCAATAAAAAACCTAAGAAGTACATATTTTAAAACTAAAGCCTGGCTAACGTCTATCGCAACTTATTTCTTCCCGGATTGGTTGGCTATATAATGAAAATTCAAAGAGATGCATGCTTACGTTTCGGTGGCGATTGCATTAGACGATTGTCTTATGCTAGTGTTTGCTTTTCATGGAATATGCTGTGGATAAGTTCGCAGACTTTAATGTTGGTATTTAGTTGCCTTTTTAAGCGCATTTTGTATGCTATTTACAGATTTTAATTCTAACGCCAATAATTAGAAAAGAATTTTGATAATGCTTTCGTATTCTTTTAAACATTAATATTATTTGTAAAGCAAAAATCCCAAAACTATGCAAAACAAACTGAATTGTCCTTTTAAAGCTTTGTGGAATATATATATATATATATATATATATATATATATATATATTAACAATAAGCAAAAGGATAAAACACTAAGAGAAAGTCAGACTTGAGATCGCTATATTTCGAACTCGTTGAGTTCTTCTGTGGCAAGAAGACAAGTGAAGGTGATAAAAGTCAATATTGAGTATCGAAGGTAACGTTATACGTGGAAACAAATGAAACAAGCAACAAGAGTGTGTGGGGGGGAAAAATGTAATACTTAAGATTTAAACCGGGTGATATACGCGGTTTATGTAAAAATATAGCAGCCATTTGTCTATCTCAGAGTAAACTATGTGTAGATAACGCATCAATAAGTGTTAAATTAAAAGCATCATCAAAATCCTTACAGTTAAGACACGTTGGGCAACCGGCAAGCAAAAGAAGAAATATTAAATTCTCTGGATAAATTAGAGCTGTGGAATGAATGGCACGGCATAATTAGCGCACAGGTTTTACATTTAGGGCGTTGGCAAGATTTTGAGCCAGCAACGGGACTAGGTAAATTCGGAGGAGATAGGTTTCGGCGATATATACTTTTAAGGTTAGCGCGTGTTCTAGAAGTAAGTTCTTCCACAGAAGAGAAGTTCGAAATATTGCGATTACAAGTGTGACTTTCTCTAAAGTGTTTTATCCTTTTCTGCTTTTATAATTATAGTTCATTTTTATATATTTATATTGTCAATTTACACACACACACACACACACACACACACACACACACACACACACACACATATATATATATATATATATATATATATATATATATAAATTGGTGTTATTGTGTTCCGTACTTTCGCTGTGGCCTTGAGGTATATCCATGTTGCATAGAGACAAGGACAAATACACGATGTGCCAGTTAAAATAGCCGTTTAATTGACTTATTTTAGTATAAAACGTGCTACTACAAAATGGAACACATAAGACCATCGATCTTGTTAGTGATCACGGATTATCTCTGTAGTTATGCCTATATAATAATTTGGTGGCGTATAACCACTCTGGCTTAATGTGCTTTTCCAATTAAAGAGAGAGAGAGAGAGAGAAAGAGACGTTCCACTAAGACTGGTATGTATTAGTTTTATTTCGAACACAAGCTTTCAGTTGTCATTTTGCTAATGATGATGGTAAACAGTTAAATGCTTCCAAATGTTGGCACCACGTATCTTGTCTTCGATAATAATCGGCAGTCTAATTCTAGCTATGGCGGACAATAATATTTGTGTTCGGGATACCGGTATGAACTCAGTAAACGGTTTGTTGAATTACCTTTTTCCAGGCTCTGGAAGAAAATACAAAAGCAAAACAGCAAGGAAGGCAAACGCCCACTTTAAATACAACAGTCAGCAAAAGTTAGGTTATTGATAAATTCTGGAGTAGGAAGGAGCGCCGCACAGTTCATATTTCATCATTAGGTGGCATATTCATGATTTTTTCAAGAGCCGCCACTGATCTTATTGAGTCTGCTGCCGGAAATTCCAAGGCATAATGTTGCAAGTTAGCGCATCTCAGCAAAATATACGATGCGGAATCAAGTACATAAGTTTTCATCAGTGACCAGAGTAACTAAAAGATTTTCACGCCATTGTTGTTTAAGTCTATACCAGCCGAAACTATTTTTATAACTCAATAATGCGAACTGACATTGACGAATACCGCACGCCTACAAAGTAAACATTTTTTTTTCAATAACCTTTAACGCCCGTTTTTACTACTGAGACACCACAGGCGGTGGACACTGATGATACATGAAATGATATATTGGGAAAGGATTTTTTTAAGCAAGGAAACGTTCCAGGCCTAAGTTTAGGGTAGCTTCTCGGCATTTGCCATTTATGAGGACTGAGGAAAACCTGGGGGGGGAAAAAAAAACTCTGTCAGGAAGGACGGTCCTGGCGGGATTCGAACTCCAGATCTCCCGCTCACGAGTCCGCGCCTTAACAACCTCGGCCATCCGTGATGGTACAATGTAAACGAAACTTCTATAGCGATTTAGTTACCTGACTTAATTTTATGAAGGTTTATAGTAGGGATAAACACATTGTTAGCCAGCGATTTAGTTACCTGACTTAATTTTATGAAGGTTTATAGTAGGGATAAACACATTGTTAGCCATAGTGTATTTCCTTTTGAAAAATTAAATCCGCTACAAAATATTCTTTATAACAGCTACGTTGGAACAAGCAACTTTTTATTCCCACTTATGAACCACCAAACTACAATAACAGATACTTTGGGAAATAAAATAAAATTAGGACAGTAATTATATAAAAAAAAAAAAAGCGGGGGAAATGTGCAGATTAGCACAAAATAGGCTGTATATGAATAAAAAAGGACAAAAAAAAATAATGCTTGATAGTTCACCAGCATCAATTCTATATTTAACAGCAAATGTAACATAATTGAATAAATGTTAATGGTGTTTGTTCTTTTACCAACTACAGCAAATATTCTTCTCACTGACAGTGGTGACATGTTATTCTGCCCTGATGCATTAAAAGCCACACGGCTTCTATATTTAAGAATGCTATTTAACATTAAACGGCCGTTAAATTTTTCTTATAGGCCTCTTCTTTCAGGCTTGAGGTTCTTTTACGTGCAGTAAATCTACGGGACCCACGGCTTAAACATAATTAGGTTTCTTACGCCCTATAAATCCATCTACTAGGCAAGTATGGATATCACCAGACCACTAGGACCGACTGTACCTCTTTCAGTTTTCAATTAACTGTATATAGGGGTTTAATCCCCCTATTGATATCTATCTTTTTTTTTCCAAACGTCTAGCGTAGCTACTGTTGATGATTTTGTAACTTGCGGTATAATAACAATATAGATACGAACATGTGTTACACATATGGACAGTACACAACAGCTGCTAAAGAAGTTTGGGAAAGGAAATATCACCAGAATCGAACTCTGTCTACACAACTCTTAGCACCACACCAAGTGAACATATCCGGTTGTTATATGTGGCAAAAGCAGATCCGCTTTTTTTTTTTTTTTTTTTTTTCTTCTGTTTACACGCCAAGACTTCAAATGTTTTGTGTTGCATGACGTCACTACTCAGGTTTTAGCCTCACGTAACTAAAAACCGGTCTTATTAAAGATCGGTATGTATTTAATTTGTTAAGGCTGAGTAAGTTTTCGATGTAAAGAGTTTAGGCGCGGATATGGCGTACATCTTAATTTATTTTATGCTGGAAATGTTAGCTTGACATGCATTTGAGTAGCGTTCGCGCTACTAAGAGCCGAATTTTATTAGAAATGGTGCTGGAAATCGATGTTAAATGTTGGATATTGTTCTATGTAGTGAATTTGGCAGTTGTTTAAATTCTTATAAAAAGAGGCGGTGTGTCGAGAAAACGATTTACCAAAGAAAAAAAAATAGTATTTTTATGGGATTGGAAAATAATACCTTACTTTCTAGAATTAAATAGTATAAATAAAATTACAACGCTATAAATTTAACGCGAAATGTTAGTGAATTTATCCAAAGAAAATAAAAATGTTTCTTTATATTTATAGAACTAATCCTAAAAATAATAATAAATAAACAACGTATAAAACAAATTAATAATGCATGCTCTTATTGAATAAGGTATTTAATTTATTTACATATTATATTTCACATTTATTTATTTATTCTTTTTAGAAACACTATCATGATTGGAGGTAAATAATAGGACTTTGAAATAAGGGAATTAATGAGAGTTCATAATTTTTTATTAAAGCGCCGCATGTAGTTAAGTACTTCTTGCCCATATCTGCCAAGTTGTTATGGTGATCCACTAGTTTAGTAATTTTGTAGGTCACGGCTCTGTTTAAGGTTACCCACAGGTAAACTTAGTAAATATTTCAATGTTCAAGCAAATTACTTCAAACTCAGAGGCTGCTCTGCCTCTGCCACATGAACAAAATTCCTTATTGATGTAAATATTATTGATAAAAAAAGAAAATGATTTTTTTGATAAAGCGCTAAGCATTCCACACGATGCAGAGTTTATATTTATATTTTTGACCAAATAAAAATATTAACATTTTATGTTAAGAAAGAAAATTATATTACAAGTACTATCACAAGAAAGTCTGGTTGAAAGTGAGTACTGAGGCAATACAATAATATATTATTTCACTTCAAACCTACCCCATTGCTTTTTCTCTTGCCCATTCTGCGTTAAGTGAGTAAAACAATTAATTAAATATGTACTTAAACTGTGTATATTGATTTGACGAAGTTGACAGATCTATGATACACATATTCACCACGTGCTTAAGCTACAATGCACCGCCTGCACCTTTGTCTCCTTCTCTCTCTTTGTAAGAGAGAGAAGGAGAATCGAGTTACGTACTACGGCACCAAATGTATTATTAATTATTGCAGAATTCCTTGCAGGATGGCTGAAAGCAACTCCACCGCACTTATTGTAGTGGTGGTAAAATTTTTGAGAGAAAAATGAACAGAATTGAAATATGCCGTTGATTTTATGCTTATGTCCAAAAGAAATATTTCCAGTGACATCAGTAAATGTGAAAATATCTATTTTTTCCTTCAAAATTATATTTATAAACAAAAGATATCATATTTGGAGGACATTTTGAAAATGCACATAAAATTTATAGGGAGGCAAACTGCAGGAAATAAGTGATTAATTTTATTGTGATAATTATGTTTTCCTAGTTATGTAAACCAAAGTTTTTTAAGTTTGTTTTAAAATGTTATTTTTGAAATTTAGTTGTACAAACGAAAACAACTTTAAACTGTGTCAGTTAACAGTGAGATAGTGATTTTTCTTGTTATTAAAACAATATTCTCATGTGAACGTTTTCTAATTGCCGTTTTCAGGATACCAAATCCAAGTAAGGTTTATATTATACATTAATTGTATTAGTTTAAACAATACATTTTAAAATATATTTTAGTTGAAAGTGCTGTTAATAAAATAGGGGTTGTATATGGAATTTCATTATTTAAATCCGAATTAAGTGATTGAAGAATTTTATAAAAATGTGTATTTTTTTAAAATTAATTTGTAATGCCTATTTTCAGTGCATATTTCTTATTCTCTGAAGGAATGTAGCTATTGCGCTTGTGTCCATTAAAAGATTTTTGAAAGCTGTGTTCAAATTTCCATCGATCCTAATATAAGATAAATTAATAAGAGATTTATCGAGTTCGTTCATCGCAAATTTATTGTTAGTTTGATATATTTACGGACGCTCTTTAACTTCTGAAGTCATCAGCGTCCCATTCAATTTAGGTCGTGAAGCAGCCTATAAAGTTTGATCATAGGCCTCTTCTTTCAGGCTTGAGGTTCTTTTATGTGCCGTAAATCTACGACACGGGAGCCACGGCTTTACTTCTCTTTCAAAGGAAGCCAAACTTAGGCGTTTTACGCCCGGAAAAATATATCGGCCCTGGCCGGGATTGAATCCAAGATCTTGGGTCTATGAGGCATGAAAACAAGCAAAATTAGACCATTGGGGGTGGGCGTTAAACTAGAGCAAACATTTAAAAATCACTCTAGTGGCCGTAATTTTTGTTTTTTCTCAAAGAAACTCGGTATTTTCTTTTGAAATAAGATAATAAAAGTAGTTTCCGAAAATCAGCGTAATCAGACTTTTTAGGATTGGAGGTTTACCTGAAACCCAAAATTGAAAAATCTCTCTAGCGGTTCAATGTTTGTTCTTTCGCAACAAAGCTCTGTTTAAATAAAATAAGATAAATGTTTTTTTAAAATCAGGGAAATCGTACCATTAGGAGTGGGGTTATACATAAAACCAAAATTTAAACAGTGGGGGTTAACCTAAGGTCAAAATTTAAAAGTCGCTCTGGTGGCTGCAATTTTTGTGCTTTCTCAACGAAACTCTTGTATATGCAATTGAAATAAAATAAGAAAAACAGTTTCTGAAAATCAGTGAAAAATCAGATTATTGGGAGTGGAGTTTACCTGAAACGCAAAATTTAAAAATCGCTCTAGCAGCTAAATGTTTGTTTGTTTATTTGTTGTTTTTTTTTTCGCAACAGATAAACTGTTTCTGAATCGGTGGAATGAGGCTATTAAAGAGTGAGGATTTATCTGAAATGTAAAATCTAAAAATCGCTTTAGCGGCACCAATATTTTTTTCTCTACGAAACTCAGTATATACAATTTAAATAAAATAAGATGAATAATCTCTGAAAATCAGGGAAATCCGACCTTTAGGAGTGAGAGTATATCTGAAAACCAAAATTTAAAGAATGGGAGATTAACTCAAAGTGAAAATTTAAAAGTAATTCTAACGGCCGCATTTTTTCTTCCTTAACGAAACTCGGTATATGCCATTGAAATAAAACAAGAAAAATGGTTTCTGCAAATTATTGAAATCAGTTTATTGGGGGGAGGGGAATTCCTGAAACCCAAAATTAAAAAATCGCTTAAACGGAACAAACATTTGTTTTTTCGCAAGGAAGCACGTTATATGCCATTTAAATAAAATAAGAAAACGTAAAAGTCATTGAAATAGAACAATTAGGGGGTGGGGGTATGTACCTGAAAATCGATATTTAAAAAGAGCTCTAACGGCTCCAATCTTTCTGCTCTAGCGCTCTTAGGGGCATATATATCCTTTTTAATTATTATATAGAAGCGATTTAATGATTGGAAGAATAGAACACAGTGAGAAGGAACTGCGAGGAATAGAATAGAGACCAGCAGGCAAAATAAAACCTATCTATTGCATTTTCCTGCTTTTTTTTTTTTTTTTATTTGTTTCATACCTTCGTTCTTTTCCTCCCTTTACTTCATTCTTCACCATTTTTTGGCACGAAATGGTGCAAGTGGGGCTATAAAAGTATATTCCATTGATCGCAGCTTTCCATAATACATTTCCACAAGCTGTCAAAAAAAAAAAAAAAAAAAAAAACACCTGTTGCTAGCAATGGCCACTTAACACACGTGATACTTCGGCAGCTGCGTGACCGACTGACCTAGTCAAGACGAGTAAACAAAAACAAGATCTACTTTCATAGGCTAATGATATGTATTTGAACCTTCCAGTTGATTCCTTTCGCCAATTTATTGGTTTTTGCACATTTTTCTCTTGGTTTGAGAATGAAGAAAGTTAGAATTATTAAAACAGTTTTTACAAATTAAGCATTTGAAAGAACAAAAATATAACATATTTTTTAAAAGTATTGAGGCTTTCATAGATAATTGGCTTAAGATTTTAATTTATAGACAGTTTGGTTATAATAGGTAATAGCAGTCGACATTAAAATGAATTATTTCTTCATGCAAGACCACTTACTCAGAAATATTTCGTAATCATATTGAAGTATTTTCATAATTCCATAATGGACATCTCAGAAGTATATAACAGTTTTTTGTGGCCCTACTGCTACTAATAAATTGAGTAATTTCGGTTGATAGATATTTTAATTTTTAAACCATAAGTATTAGAAACGTGATTCTCAGTAGAAATCTAGACTAAAATTCATACCAGTACAAATTTTGGTGGGAGCTCTGCAAACTGTTTATATTCGCTCCTATTGGTAACTTCTCCATTACCTTGATTCATTGCACAACATAATGCAAGTACAGCCGTATAGAAACGCTAGCAGAAGGCACAAACACACAAAATTTTGACAGGCTCCATTGATAATGAACATTACCAAAATAAAGGTATTGTCATTTACAACTCATTTTAAGCAGATAGAACCTTGAATAGCCCTTTCCTCCTTACTAGTCGCTAGCTTGGCTCAACCCACGTCGGTGACGCTCAGGCTCATGCTTTGTCGGTAGCATTCGATTATAAACGATGTTTTTTTTTTTTATTCTTGATCACCGCTAAACGAAAATAAACAGACAAGTGTCTATTTGTTCTATTACTGTAAGCGAGCAGTGCTAAAGAATTAAAAAAAACACACATTTAAACGGACACCGATTATTGTGTATGGAAAGATAATTTCAGCGTAAATCTCTTATTGAACTTTCAAATAAGACAGGTTTTTGGGTTTGCTGGTTTTTAATATTTCGACCATGCATACGACATGTACAGAAAGTTAATGATCGACACCGAAATATTTGCAATGTGTATAGAGTGGTTTTAGGCAAGTACTTTGAGATAGGGAACGTAGAGGGACACAGACGTAAATTTTCGAAGTTATGGAGTGTTGAAAAATTGCAATTTGTCCTCAGAAATTCATATTAAAGCTAAATAGTGTTAAATTTTGTATTAAAATGGTATCACGCCTCCTCAATAATTTATGTAAATCTGGTTGTCAGTAACCAATGCAAGGCGTTTTCGTGATTTAACGTTATAATATCTTTAAATTTCAGCAGAAACATATGATTGCACGCCACTGCATTGGTGTGCTAATAGGAACTCAGTTGCTAGAAACAAGTCGTAATTCTACCTTTGTTTTACTATTGTGAAATATCTGTCAATTGTTTCATGCAACAATTGTAACCAAAAGATGTGAAGCACAAAATATCAAATACATAATTTCAAATTTAAGAATTGAGAATGATCACTAATTCTGAGCCATACATCATATTTGTGGAGAAGCAAGAAGTGGTATTAACCAGCTGCTGACATCTATAGAGATCCTCCAGTACTCATCCATATCATTCTGTTGATTGATGTTGTGTGTATTGGGATGCTTTAAGTGCAAATAAAAGTAAAAGTCAGTGGCGTGCAGACTCTTTTGAAACTTTAAAGCCCCAACACGTAAGTTTGAAAACTTTGACCGTGGGTTTGCTATCTCAAATTGCTTATCTAAGGTCGCTTTAAATACTTCGTGGCTCAGTAACACTCTGCATAGACGCGTGTTTCCATCATTATCTTGAGCTTCAACGCAGATCTACACAACTGTAATATTACGAGAAACTATTTAGCTCTTTAGTCTTCAATGTGAACAAAACAATAGTCTAACTGTCGGCTATTTTTGTTTCATCGTAAGAGATTATTAGCTTTGGGGGGGGGGGAGAAAAATAAACAGCAGCAATTATATTCATTTATCCATCAGACGTATATTATTTGAAAGTCACAGAGATCAAATTATGGAAATGAGTTTGCTAAAACTATTTTGATTCTCCTGCAGTAAAGAAAATGCTGACATAGTGCATCTTTCTGTGTTTTGCTATGCACAGTGTTTTCTGACATCCTATAATTATTGCATGTTTTGAGTGAATCACCGGAAGCTGACGCAGAACAGCGACAGAGAGAAATGCCAGGAATTTAGGTGTAGGAATTGAGAAACACTGCAGCTACAACCAATGCGCAGCAATTTTCTGCTTGAAATCAAAATGTTTTCAGGCTCTGTTATTTTGTTATAGGAAAGTTGTAATCTTAAATTTTTGCAATACATTGCTACTGTATACTGGAAAAGTTTGATAGGCAACGGTGTGAGAATTGAATTGAAAAGGAGTTTTACTATGCGATAAAATGACATGTATACTTCAAAATATTAGATATTTTTATAAAAATATGTTTAAAATTCCCTCATATAATAAGAATTTAATCTTATAGTTCTGTCATTTTAGCTCACATTAAACAATTATTTATTTTTATATATGATTACATTTAAAACCCAAAATGCACATGCTAATAAAAGGGTATTCGCAATTTTGTTATGTTGATAAGTTTTTCTCACACCGCTTTAAAGAGCTGGTGCTGTCGCGAGCCCCTAAGATTTAACTCAATATTTAATCTCATAATTGCATTCTATATACATTTTTAATGTTATTTATAGATGAAATTTTAAATAAGAACAAATAAGTGCACATATTTTACATTTGTCTTATATTATATTACACTATAGTAACAATAATATTACATTAAAAGTAAATAAAACACTAAAATAATGTGAAACCACAGCATTTTTCGTTAATGTTAATTCCTAAATGAGATTATGATGCATTTAAGTTACAAGCCGTAATATATCGGGCTTAATAGCAGAAATGTATATTCTGGACTCTGATTCTACGTTTTTCGAACGATTTGTTTACTTATTTGCAAGATAAATGAGTGCAGAAATGATTTTTCACATAAATAAGTGGTTACAAAATGTAGCCATCTTTGATAGTTCCTAGCTCGCGGCCAAAGTATCCTTGCTGTTGCTAGGTAAACTATGAAAGTGCATATATACATATAATTAGTGTTCTGCCTGGTCCAGGCTTTTGACTCATTGATTTGAAAGCTCCCTCCGGAACATATATCACTTTCATTTTGATTTAATTTAGTATACCTCATAAATAAACATGTAATTTTTATCATCTTTTGTTTACTCGAAATTCATTGTCTGCAAAGAATGAATGCTGTTAATAGTGTTCCAATTTTCTGTGGACCCCCGATGGTCCGCGAATAAGAGATTGGTATTGCTGCACTAAGGTTTCCTTATGTCTGAATATGATTGTATCGTTTGAGAAAGTATTTCGGAAAAGTGGGTAAATCCTGAACATAGACAATACAATATTGCCACCTTTATAATTTTCAAGGCAAATATTGTTATTGTTTCTAACATAAATTGCCCTTCTCTAAGATAACTATATATAAAATGAATGTAAGAAAACTTGTGTAGGAGACCTCCATGCCATGTTGCACCGAAAGCTTGTAAGCGCTTCATTGCGCCTTTATAAAATCAAATTGTTTATCCTGAATTCTATAAGGTGAGTATAGAGTTAGATAAAAGAAAGTTGGGAATTTTCCCGAATAAATTTAACTTAAGGCCTATAGCTCTTCGGATCCATTTTTAGTGTAACAATTTGTAACTTCTAGATTAAAAGATTTAAATTTACTTCCTGTAATGTTTGTAAACAGTGGCTGGCGATTCATGCATCTCCCTATTACGTTGGTCTCTGTAGTTGGCGTTCACCAAGGATGACAATGACTTACATCGAATGTTAATGAGATTAAATTCTCCTTCAGTTTTCTACTTTCCCTTCAAGGTTTTAAAAGCAGCAAATAAATGCATTTTAAACGTTTTTCCTGCAAGACATTGCACAAGTGCTACTTTGCTTGGTCTTACTTGTGAAAACCGTCTGTTTGTCTTCGAACAGAGTAGAGCGGTTGTGAGATGGGAAACCTTGGAACAGGTTCAGAGCCAGTCACACACCTTTGTCGTCATCCTCTCGCTTGACCTTGGAGAGTTTCTCCAGAGGGGCAGGCCGCCACCACCGGAAGTGGAGGCATACACCCTCCCCTCCTACCTGGCCTCGTGGAATCCCGGCGTTTGTTATTGTTTTCCCACTCACCTCTTGCGTGCACGTGTTCCAACCACGATCGTACTTGACCGAAGAAGGTTCGCAGGTTAGATGTGAAGGTAACCACCAAAGTTAAGGACGTTCCATGACGCCTATTGATTCTCATTTCTGCTATAGGTATCTCTTTTGCGTTCCATATCAAAACCACCAACTCAAAAAACCACAGTTAAGAAATGGAAATTTTTAGTGTACATTTATGCATAAAGCCAAAATATTTGTTAAATTAAGTTTATAATATCTTGTTTCTTAAAATTTGTATTGTTGTGGATATTAAAACAAAAGGATTTTGTTTCTAAAAAGTGAGGTTATGTAATATGGCCTCTATTTCCATGCGTTTGAAATGTAATTTAATATAAACGCTTTACGTTTGTTATGTGGCATTGATTGTTGCCGTGTAATATTTAATAGAATTTGAAAACTCAATGCAATATGAATACCTTTTCAAGAGAATAAATACATAAATGGAATAGCAATACTTGTGAGAAGGAAGAAATTGAAATACATGCACTGTTTGCTTATTAGGGGGCGGATGAATGGAGGGCAAAGTTGATAGCTGAGAAATAGTTAAAGAAAAGCAGAAAAGACATGGGGCCGCAGGGGGATGCGGTCGTTACTCGTAAGATAAGGAGGAAAAATTGATTATTTTATATCTTGGTTGGATGCCCCTTTGCTTCAGGATTAGCAATATTTATCTCAGGGAAATTCTGGAATTTTGTGACTCGTTTATGTCAGTGGGAAGAGTAGAAATTCTAGCAGGCTCACGGAATCACTGAAGTTCTCCGTTGACACCATTTATTCACTTTATTATAAGAATATCGGACTGTTCGTATTGACTTGGAAATGTTTCGGAGATCTCAGTTGACTTCTAGATAACGCGTATCGGTTCACGATTTGCTGACTACTATTTCTTATCTACAGACTTCGCGCACTCCGATTCCGATTATTTATTCTTACGCTCGCTTATTCCAATTAGCTCTTACTATTCCCGCTCATCTTACTTTTTACCTTATACTAGACGTACAGTTTATTGTATTGAAAGAAACCTCCCTCCGCGAAATATAAATCCACAAAAAATTATTAAGCTGGGTTCGAGTCTAACTCCTTTATTGGTTCTTTCGTAATATTCTGTAATTATACAGACTCGCTCCGATTCGTTCAATTGTGGAAGATTCCTATTGGTTGAGCTGGACTAATTTCCTAAAATAAATCTTCTCACGCTATAGTAAATCCCAGAACGAACATTCCTACAATAAATATTTAGAAACTTTTCTGATCTAACATCCCTTCACTTTAACACCCTTTCAGATTTACCCACAACGAAATCGCGATAGACCACGTCTCGGCCATAAATAAGAAGCAGCAATTTGTTTCTAAAGTCATGTCAGAAACCTGCTGACGTGTCTAAATGTTACTGTTAAAAGGGCTGTAAAACATGCTGTCAGCTAAGGTTGACATGTGTTCTATTCTGGAGAGAATTCTTCCCTTATTGTCCTTAATGTACCGTTGCCATTACCTATTGAAATAATACTTCTCTCTGCGCTGGTTAAAAAGGCACATTCTGTGCAAATTATTTTCCTTAAACACTTTCAAAGGAAACGAGTTCGTGCTAGAACAAAAAGCTACCATCTTCCCTGGTCGAACCGTTCAAAATTCCATTGGGGCACTTTTCAGTAGACACATTTCATGGTGTAACGGGTACTCCGGTATTGTACTTTCACACAAATAAATAATGACCACAGGTGCTATCTAAATGAATATACAATACACTTATTACAAATCGCATACATGCATCAGTTCATATTTACATTAATTAAACACCGACTATAGCCATATTAATTTAATTAAACGTGGTCAACTTCTCTCTCGTTTCCTCGGTAGAGTTCCAAAAATGCCCGACAACAAATGACTCGTTGCTGCTTTTGGACCGAGGAAAAAGTCTAAGCTCATATCTTGCAATAACCTCATTCACGTTTAAATGTTCATGAATAATTCGAAGGACTGTTGTTTTAATAAGGCCCAACCTTGCTGCTATTTCTATAACTTTGAGCTGCCGGTCTTCCATAATTTCTCCTTCCACAAGAGCGACTTTTTCTGGAGTGAACACTTCCAAGGATCGACCTGCACGCTCTTCGCCTTCAATGCTTTCTCGACCCATTTGAAAAAGTGTGGCCTATTCTTTTACGATAGAATATGAGGGGGTGCTTCCCCATTTACACCGTCCAATTACTGTTTAATTTCATTTGGAGTAAGTGGTTCTTTTGTGAAGAACTTAATAACAGCTCGATGCTCCATTTTGAACATATTACAATCTGCAACTTTATGCAATTATATCTGAATTGAACACAACGTAGCGGAAGTTACAGCTGCAATTATTTACTTAACAGATCAGGTATATCAGATAAGGATTTTGTGAAGGCGATAAACCTTATCGGCGAGACCGGAAACTTATGGACGTACCCTCGTATCATTGTAATAGTTTCTTTAAAAAAAGGGTTTTATTCCCTCGCCACCACTGATCATGCCGGGGTTCCTCATGATGGAGGGCAGGTTTTTTTCTGAACTCCACTATCGGGTATTTTGTGAATTAACTTACCCACTTAGGTGGAACTAAGATTCTTCTTAAAGAAAATTAGATTGGTGTCAATTTCTCGGTCATGCACTATTCCAAATGTATTCCTGGATGCAGATTCACTGGGTTTAATTTCTTGCAATACAGTAATTTAATAGGGTTTTAGCGTCAGTAGTCTTGTGGAAACTCCCATTTTCTGAGAAAGATGCCGAAATGATTTTTAAGGAAAACTATCCAACTTTATCTAACATGTCTTCCTTGACTACTGTACCTAGTTGCGTACGCTTTTTATCAAGAGTCTTATACTTTCCCTTTCACAAAATTTATATACCAATCTGTGAATCGAGCTTCGAGCTGGAAGTTGCATATCAGGTAATCTCTCTTGAAACAATCTCCGTACATCACAAGCCAATTCTGTACTCACATAATAAATAATAGTGGGGAATAAAATACCCGAGTTTGAGTCATTAACGTAATCAACTGTATCACGCCGGCTAATGAATGTCTAATACACTGTTACATAACACACAAGAGCACGCCTGTACGTTCATAGAGTTAAGCCGTACTGACATTCCTTTCGACTTCCCAGCCAACTTTTAAGCATGGAAACGAGAGAGAACTGCAGTGAAGCAGTTGCGTGAAGGAAAAATCACCCAGTACTTTCAGGTATGCCGTAAAAGTATCTCCTCTCGTTAACATTAATATGAAGATGAGCAGTGTTTTTCCCTTCTGGGGGCCGAAAACGGAAACACTAATCTCAAGAATAAGGGATTGAGAACAATACATCAACAATGGAAGTTAATAATTGTGTTATCATTTGAGAAATTTATGTCGTATATAAGAAAAGTGGCCAGGGCCAGAACCTCTATAGAACCTTTATTTATTTACTTTATTTAGTATTTTTCTTAGAGCGTAAATAAATAAATATTAATATATGCTGAAGGATGGCATTGGAGCCATTATTTATATTTATATACTGTGCTTATAGATCTTTTGGTTAGAAGAACTGATCTCTTGAGATTTCAAAGTCACTGTTTTGCCGCTTTCTTTTCTAAATAGTTTTTAATTATGCATTATGCTGTATTAAAGTGTGTACTATTTTTTTTTTCTTCAAAAATTATATAGTGCCAGTTCTCTGTGTATTTTTCAAGGAAATCTCTTTCCACTAAGTTTCACAAACAGGATATTTTTCTTTAAAATCCACTTCTCTTGCTGCTTTTTTGTTTTGGTTCATTCTACGTAATGAAGAAGAAGAAGAAGAAGAAGAAGAAGAAGAAACTCTCATCCATCAATTGTGGAGGGTTTTCCAAGAGATGTTATAGGACTTTTTGGTGACGTCAAGTGTGATATTACGATGGTTGTAGATTTAAACAATGGATTTGTTATGTTACATATTCTGAGTGATATTTCGGCCTCAAATAGAAAACCCTAATCTCTCACGTGATTTGTAAATTACAGCGCTGTAGCTATAAAGCTTGTCCGAGCATGCGTGTTTTATGTCAGCTGCATCAAAAGTTGCTTTCCCCGCCCCTCTTGGACTTCGCTATGTGAACCTGTTTCCTGCATTGCTATATATGAAATATTTTTAATGCAAGTCAGTTCCTCATGTGGTATTTATGTAAAGCTTTCCTGAATCAATGTAATTCAGGACATTGTGCACAAACTTAAAACCACTGGCCCAGGAAAGGAAAAAAGAAAAAAGTAAAAGTACGCAAATCTGGCATGTTCACAGCAAACCATTTCCGAAATATGCACAAATGGGTGACCAACATTTCTTGTGTCATTCAAAACGTGTTTTCCTGATACAGGGTCTGTTTAGACAGAGAAATTAGATAGTTGCAGTATCTTCTAGGAAGCGCAGTTAAGTATATGCGCGGCCCGCTATTAGCCGAGATGTAAAACACCGCATGAACGGACAACATTTATAACAGAGACCGGTGCTTAGCACATAGTAAAATCGTACCTTGTGCAGACTGGACACTGCAAGTGATTTCAATCTTATAATTGAA
The DNA here is from genome assembly GCA_030762175.1 of Metallyticus violacea. Taxonomy (NCBI): domain Eukaryota; kingdom Metazoa; phylum Arthropoda; class Insecta; order Mantodea; family Metallyticidae; genus Metallyticus; species Metallyticus violacea. The sequence goes on along the minus strand of CM060830.1, from coordinate 44,067,138 downwards.
GTTCTGTCAGTTCATCTACCTTCATAGTGTTATGAAACATATTACACGTTTTGAAATAGTTGTCAACTTGCTGTATTTTATCCATTCGTTTTGACGTTCATGGTTTTTGGAAAGGCGTAATCTACTAATTTTACTTAATCGTGGGTTTATAATTTAGAATAGTTAGATATTGACAAACATGAAAATCACAATATTTTCATTGTTATTTCTTTTGCTACAATTATTGCAGTTCACAATTATACAAAATGGGTTTGTTAAAGTTCCCAGTGTTACTGTCCCTTTAAATTTCAAATAATCTCCTGAACATTGAGCACAGCACCATGGGACATATGCTTTAGTATTACGTCATATCCATAACAGTATTTTCATTGGTTTTTGTACTCTAAACTATTAAAAAAAAAAAAAAAAAAAAAAAAAAAAGACTCGCCCAAATTTATAAGAAGACAGATTTTTTTTTTTGTAAGTTTTATGAATGCATAATAAGTTGCGTAAACAATACATTTACATTCCTTAATAATGCAACATTCCTTTTTTTAATAAAAATTTCCTATTTTTAAAGACACTAACACACAATCCCAAAAATGTGTAAATACATCCTTTTCCTCAAGTTTCCAGCTTGTGCTGTCAGTAATTTGTACCACTACCTCTTGCATTAGCACTTCTTAGTCATTGAAAAAATGGGATGGACTTCATCTAGCTCGATATTTCTCCCAATCAATTTGAATGAATTTATTCAATACAATGAATACAATATACATAATTATACAATGAATATATCCACATTACAATATTTTGTATTTATTAATTATAAATTATCGTACAAATGTTTAGTTTCAATTTAGTCGCCGAGTGTCTCATTGATCCGAAATTCACAACACTGTTGCTATTTGGGTATTGGATTCATTCACTGAATTGAGTTATCATCTCTTATATTTTTACTGTTCATTTATTTATTTTACTTGCTTTTTGATCCTTCTCAACTATTTCTTCTTCACTAAATAACTTCCTTTTATTCTCAGTACTTAAATTCATTATCTTATTACCAACTACTTCTAGAAGATGATTGATTTCTCTCTCAATACCTCATTTCTTTACATGCTAATAAACGCCTTATCTCTTCACATTAAACATATTTTTACATTGAACCATCCTCCATTTCTGACCTATACAAAATCTTCTCTGTCATACTTATCACAACATTGAACATATTTTCCCTCCTCCAAGTATTTTTCGTGCATCTTTGTAGACTCAAGGATCATATTCTACCAGTGATGATGAAGACATAACTGATCGAGAGTCTCAATTTTCTTTTAAAATCTGTTGAAGGGTTTCCTCACAAGTTCGATCAGATTTAGATCTGGGGGCTGATCATGTTACTATAGTGTTGTAGCTTGTATATTTATAACACATATACACACGCTATGGCATTAAAATACATATAATGGGGTTCAGGACCAGACGCTTCAACGATAGGAAGGACCACAAATGGCAAAAATCTTGAAAGCACCTGTTTGTTCTTATGTTTACCGTTAATTCTACCCAGACCATGATATTACCTCCTTATGAACTTTTTATACATATATGTATGTTTTTCTCTGTTTCCTGGTTGTCACCGTATGCACATTCTCGTGGAATCTGTAAGTAGACCAGAGCTCGATTCCTCTGTGAAGAAAACATGACTCAATTGTTGACATGCTCTCGGCCCGATTACCATGACAAATCGCTGAACGACGGAATTGAAGCAGTCTAACCAAACAGTTTGGTTTGCAACAGTTAAATTGTCGACATTGCAACAGTTTAATTTTTGATTTGACTGAATGATCTGGCCTGCCAGATCCTTGAGATCGTCCACATCCTGTTCATAAAAACTCTTCTGGTATTCAGAACTCTGAAGTATTTAAGACGTTTTTCCCAGCATTTTAGCAGAGCAAATTTGCTAGACTTCTACATGAAACATGAAATTATTTAATCGTTTACATATACGATTTAAATAAATGATATAATCAGTGACTGCTTTGGTAACTGTCAGATAGAAAATGAACATATTTATATTCACTTACTGTTTATTATTTTTGTAGATGTAGCAAGCTTTTATTTAATATTTGTGTTGTTACTTAGACTTTTTGTGTGTGCATTAACAATGTTGCATTTTGGAAACGCTCTATTCAACAATGAAAATTGAATACGTAGCTATCCTTGTTTGAACACCTCTTATACTTCCCCTCCTTTTGTCAAGGTGCATTTATTTTGCTATACAATTTCGCGCTTGCCTGCTCTCCACGGTAGTTAATTTAGGAAACCAGAAACATGAGCGTGTCATTAACAAAGCCCGTTATTTGTTGATAAAAGAAAGGAAGTGCTCTCAAACAACCGCTCGTCTTTGCTCGGTTCCAGCTGCACGACTTTTTCCCACAGTCCCACTCATCTGATAAACCCATTAAGTTGGGAGATTTCTTAGTTATTATCTCATCCAAGATCACGGTTCAGTTGTCGGGAACAAGCTTCCACTTTTATTTCTTTGAGACGTTTCCCTGTGGAATATACTGACGTTTATAGTAGGCTTGCAATTTAATCATCAAACAATTTTTTTCAATTTTTTTTTTTCCTGACTACAACGTCTTACATTGAAACAACTATAATGAAAGCCTATGGAGTTTAACAAAATTTCTCTTGCATCACTTGGTACAGGAAAAGGAATGAATTATTTCTCAATATTTCCGATACTTAGAAAAGTGCAAGAGTGAAATAAAATTGAGCTTAATTAATTTAACTATTTAGATAAATGCTTCAAATTATTCAAGGATGGCAACAAGAGACAATACAACCTGTCTGTTTAAGAAAGAAAATTTATCTGAAAATATTAGGGTTTTGTCGCAAAAACAGAAAATGAATTGCAATTGAAAAATGGTAAACTCAAAACGAAGGTAATAGTATTTCAAGGGAAAAAATAAATAAGTTTAAAATTGTTATAAACAGAACAGATATTTAACTATGTAGGTTATAACATCCTTTTCATAAAAATTTAGATATAAATTATAGAATTAAGAAATTCAACCAAATATGTGCAACAGTAAAAAGAACTTTAAATGAGAAAACGACTAAAAACACAATTAAAATTCTACGAAGTTTCAGCAATACCCACTTTTGTCTATGGTTCTGAATCCGCGGAATGATAAAAAGATCTTGGCAGTCGAAATGAGATTTCTTCGTTCAGCAAAAATGTGTGCAAGAAAGGATAGAATTTCAATTGAAGTTATATATTGTATCTTAACATATTTTCAGTACTAAAAGAAATCCATACATACACACAAAATTGGAAGAAAACATGGAATTAATAGAATGGATCGAAACCAATATCTTAAAGAAATACTTTATCATCAACCCAAAGGCAAAAAAAGATGTTGATAGATCCAGAAAAACTTGGAATTGAAGTAGGAACAGGTTTGAGACCTAGTTCATAGTTATAAGAGGGTCAATTGAAAAGTTCGTGAAATGCCCACAGATTGCAGCAGTAGTTCCAAAGCAGTTTTGCTATCAAAACTCGCCATCATCCATAGAAACAACTGTGCAAAAATACATGGATTGGTCAAGAATCATAGTAGCTATACTGTTTGTTGCAGTGCAAACGCGTATACGGTAAAGCTATCGTGCAGTTATTAAGTACGCGATACAGAGATGACAAACACTCGAGAGACTGCATCATCGTTTTCAACGGTTCCAAGCGAACCTGGGATTTTAACCGCGGCCGTGAAAGCTTGAAAGATAATCCACACAACGGACGACCAACATTGGTCACATTGATAAGGTACATGAAATGGTTTTGGAGGATAGCCGATTTAAGGCGTCCGAAGTTGCTGAAGCTCTTGGCATTTCAGGGAAGAATTGTGCCTGAAAAATTATCGGCAAGATGAGTGCGGCGACACCTGACTCAGGATCAGAAACGAAACGGAGTGAAAATTTCTCGGTTAAGTTAAGTCCGTCTTCAAAGAGATCCCGCCGACTTTATGCGTCAATGTGTGACCAATGAAAAACATGGCGCAACGCTACACACTTGAAACAAAACAGCAGTTTAAACAATGGTTCTCCACCGCCAAAGAATGCCCGGTGTGTGAAATCGGCTGGGAAGATCATGGCTTCGGTTTTCTGGGATGCCAAGGGTGTACTGCTAACTGATTATCACCGCCACGGGTGGCCGAGGTCGTTAAGGCACGGACTCGTGAGCGGGAGGTCTGCGGTTCGAATCCCGCCAGGACCGTCCTCCCTGACTGGGTTTTTTTCCAGGTTTTCCTCAGTCTTCATAACTGGCAAATGCCGGGGAGGTACCTAAACTTAGGCCTGGAACGCTTCCTTCTTAAAAAAAAAAAAAATCCTTTCCCAATTTATCATTTTATCTCATGTATCATCAAGGCGGTGCCTCAGTTGTAAAAACGGGCGTTAAACACTACTCAAAAAAAAAACTGATTATCTTCCCACTGGAACGTCTAACTAAAGTGTATTGTAGTAACCTTTTGGACCTGTTGTAGACAAAAATACTCCAGAACATGCCGAATTTATCAAAGAAGAAATTCCATCTCGCTTCAAGACAATTGCCCTCACATATTTGTCGTTGCAATGGGGAAAATCAATGTATTGTTACCATATCTAATTCCCATTACTGGCTCCACGGTGCTTTCCTCTGTTTTGAGAAAATTCCTTGGTGAAGAGCTTAAATCATCAATTAAGGCGCACTTTGCAGGTCTGAGAGATGTGCCTTTCGGAAATGGTTTGGAGCATCGCTGGACAGAGTAATTAGAGTCAAGGAGACTAAGTTAAAAATTAAAATTATTTAAAAAAAATTGTACTTCATCCTGAGAACTTTTTCAAATTACCCTCGAGATGGATATATCATCAATATCACTGATGTTATAGTGGTAAACGGGGCGTTATTCACTATTAAAAAACATCACCGCGATTGTAAACCCAAATTGGTTTTCTTTAGAGCTACGGCTTTCTTCAGGTTATTGAGATTGTGTTTCCGGAATGGAAATTCAGTGAACGCGGACGACTTTTAAGAGATGAAGTTGGCGCCCAAATGACGCAATATTTTCTCCGGTTCCGGAACGACCTTAACAATCTCTGACTGAGAAACCCATTTACGCTCTATAGAGTATTCCCCGAATTGAATCAGAACCAAATCAGATGTATAACATTGGAATATTTTTCATGCTTTGGGAAAAATGGGCATTGAAAGAAGAGATTCCCAGAGATTGCTTTTCTTCTGCCTTTTCATGTCTTTTTAATACCCTTCACATTTCCTTTCGACAAAGAAACTGTCTTTTGTTCCGAATCCTCTCTCATCTTCTTTATCCAATGTTCGCTCTCGTGTTTTCTTTCATCAGGCAAGAATAGGCTTCGATTTTTCTTTATTGCACATGGAGCCGCTCTCTGTTCACTCTTGTGTTTTAGCAAAAGATATCGGATGTTATCGTTGAGGTGATTTGTAAATTATGTTTGTAAACAGCGCGAGTCGTAAATGTTAGGGGTAGCAGAAAGTGGATAGTTTACTATAAGAGCGGTGTTTTCGTACAAATGATGTAACATTTCCTGGCTATGCAGTTGTACGACAGATCTTCTATATCGATTACTGACTTTTTTCCAATTATTTTGAGGGACGAAATAAAAAAAAAATCCTGCTCTCCACAAGTAAATATAGCATTTGTCAACTGATTAACTTAGTACTGGCTCTTGTATCGCTTTTCAATTGTGTAATAATTGAAAGCCGTTTACTTTTTGCTCTAGTTTTAAAGTAGATCTTGTGTCTCTTATCAACAGAGCCCGAAGGATTTCGATGTTTTTTTTTTTCTTTAATGATTAGCGGAAGCATGCTGTGTTGAAACTAAAGTGGCGCAGTCATCTTGAATTAAATGAAACCTTTTTATAGGTCATTTTTTTTCCTTTCCTTTTTTCCTAAATTTTTTTCTTCGGTTTTTACGCAACTTTAATATAAAAATCAAACTATTTGTTAATTTAGCTAATTTTATGACATTATTCTTAAAATATTAGTAAAAGCCCGGTTCTAGAATCTTCAGATCAATATGTAAATACGTTTCTACTGGTCCGACATCAGGTGTTCATTTCTATTCTATGCATGAAAGATGAGCCTTTCTCTTTACGGGGCATGTTGTTCGTACCTGCTACTCCGATTTCAGGTTTGAGGTTCTTACCTGCAGGCCCTACAGTTCCTGCATATTCCATTCTTCATCTTCGAATCGATTTTACATAGGCTGCGGTTTTTTATTAATTGTTTATTTGGTTTGTTTACGAACGCTCTTTAATGTCTCAGGTCATCAGCGTCCCATTATAGGCCATGGTGTCAGTCAAGCGTTAAACATACCGAAAGTAAAAATAAGTTTTAATCTTCGCCGTCATTATTTAAATTTTTTTTTCTTAAATTAAATCGGATGAAAGGAAAGTATTGCCTTCAATAGCCTTTAAAGAAATTATTAACCTTAATTATTAACCTTATTCATGAATAATTCGAAAGACTGTTGTTTTAGAAAGGCCCAGCTTTGGTGCTATTTCTGTACCTTTGAGCCGCCAGTCTTCCATAATTTCTCCTTCCACAAGAGCGACGTTTTCAGGAGTGAGCACCTTCAAGGGCCGACCTGAACGCTCTTCGTCTCCAATGCTTTCTGGACGCATTCGAAAAAGTTTGGCCCATTATTTTACGGTAGAATATGAGGGGGATACTTCTCCATATACACCGTCCAATCGCTGTTTAATTTCATTTGGAGTCAATCCTTCTTTTGTGAAGTACCTAATAACAGCTCGAAACTCCATTTTGAACATTTCACAATCTGGTACACGTAGCCTTCTTTATGCAATATATCTGAACAATTGAACACAGCGGAGCGGAAGTTACAGCTGCAATTATTTACTTAACAGACGAGGTATTACACCAGATAAGGGGTTTGTGAAGGCGATAATCCTTACCGGCGAGGCTGGAAACTTATGGACCTACTCTCGTAGATGTGAAACAATTACTGTACATCACAAATAACAATATAAAGGAGAAGCTACATGTGGTGAGATGAGAAAAACCTGCCTAATCCTATCTTTTACAATGAAAAAATGCTCTTGGTGATTTTCTCTTATATGGCGAAACAAAAAATCAGGAGTAATTTGTAAGCATATCGCAGCCTCGCCGCTCTGTAAACGTCTCTCCATCACCTTGATGTCTAGAATGAACCGCTCATGCTGTTCTCACTAACAGCACCCAAGATATCCTGAAAGAATCCATGTGCATTAAGGAAGTGCATCTTCATTGACATGTGACGACCAAGATTCTAAAATTCCGATATACTCATTTGTGTTTCCAGTTCCTTGTCCTTCAGCACATTTCTTATTTGAAGTTCTATGAAAACCGTTTCTTTGGTTTTAGCATCACTCATCTGGCAAAACATTTATCGTACATGGGGGTTAGTCAATAAAGACTGACAATGATTTTTTCCCATTACACTGTGAGGATAAACAGATCTCATATTATATGCATCTTAGTACAGAATGTCAGCAAAGAACAAATGTTTTCCAGTCGGTTGCTTCAAAACGAGCAGTACGTAGATCTGAAATTTTGCTTCCGTCTACAGAAATCCGCTATGAAGTGTCAACGATGTTACAGCAAGCAAATGGCAATGGTGTTCTGCCAAAATCAACTGCACTTCGGTAGTTCAAAGAGTTTAAGTAGGGCCGTGTTTCAGTAACAAAGCAGAGTGGTCCAGATGCCCCAACGACTGCAGTGAACGACACCATAATTAACACAGCTGCCGCCATTGTTCGGAAAGAACGACGATTAGACGGGCAGACATGGTAGCGTGTTCACTATTCTGCATGATGGCTTACACAGAGACGCCTGTGTCAAGTAGTTGTCGAGATTGCTTATGCCTGAACAGAAGATGGTGCGAGTGGACGCCAGCTTCTGGTAGCAGATTGTCATTATAAGTGATGAAACTTGACTTCACCATTACTTTCCCTCCGCAAGCAACAGGAGAGCTCACCTGGTTCTCCCTTTGACACCAAAGAAGATCAAAGTGGTTCCGCGGGAACGGTTAGGGAATTTCCTTCTTGGACTGTCGTGGAATACCTGATCAAGCCCTCCCCCCGCAAATAACAGTTAATGGGTAGTATTACAGAATATTTTGGGTCGGTAGTGTTTACCATACTGGCCTCCTAAACTCAAGATCGCGGGTTGCTACCCGGCCAGGACCGATGGATTTTTTTCGGGCGTAAAAATCCTAAGTATGGCTTCCTTCGGAAGGGAAGTAAAGCCGTGGGTCCCGTGTCGTACATTTACGGCACGAAAAAGAAAGCCTGAAAAAGAGGCCTCTGAGCAAAATTTGTCGGCCGTTTCACGCCCTGAGTTTAATGGGGTGCTGATGACCTGAGATGTTAAAGAGCGTCCATAAATAAACCAATAAAAAAAAAGGGTTTTGAGCGTCCTTGCTGAACACATCCGACGAAAACATCCTGAACTACATCCATCTGGTAGTTGCCTTCACCATGTCAATGCATGTCCTGCAATGTTGTAGTTCAATATTTGGCCAGAAAAAGAAAAAACGTCGAGTGTGTAGCCCAACCTCCATACAGCCCGAATCTAGTTTTTGAGTTTTATTTTCTTCCCTCGTCTTGAAAACGAACTGCGGAGTCAGATTTTTGGTTCATCAACTGCTGTCGTGAAGACGGATGTCAAGAAAGCAGACAAGTTGGGCCAAGTATATACTTCGAAAGCGATCATACCAACCTTGACCCTACGTAAATAAAACAAAAAATGATTTTGTCTTGATCCCTCTTACATAAAAACGCGCTTCCAGTTTTGTCAAGAGCTTTAAGAAATGCCCTATCAAGCCCATTTTAACACGAAGTGGAGACAATAGAACGTCTACGGGTTTTGCTAGAGGTAGGCGAATCATATTCATTTCACCTGGCGTATAGTTCTCACGTTTCGGACAGTCTATGAAGGGGTTTGTAGTATCGCAGCTACACAGCCTTCCTATAGCTATACAGCATACATTTCATTCATGATCTTATTCACACAACGGACACCTATGTATAGTTGGCACACTATCTTTACTATAAGAAGTGTAAAGTTCTTAGGTTGCGACTTGGGCATGAACTTTCCACAAATATGACATGTACAGAGCTTCCAGAATATGTCCTAACCGCTCGCATGGATTTTGCGTCTCGGCAGGTGGATATGTCACAGCCGGCCGTGCATGTACTCTCAACTCCGCTTCTTTAATCTATACTTAAAACATCTCTTTATAGCAAAAATATCGTCCTCCCTCAGCTAAACATGCATTGTTACCGGGTAAATATTTTCCAATGACACGACGTGTATCAACCACAGTAAGTTTCTGGTTTCATTATGTATGTTATCCTTGAGTTCTTCCAATGTGTGAGGAATTGTTTTGTACACTTTTCTTCAGGCTACTCCACAAATAAAAATCACAGAATGTTGTATATGGGGAGCGAGACACCGGCACTATCTTCAAACACCTCCCTAATTTTACCCTTTGACTCTTCTGCTATACGAGCAGTGCGGAATCTTGTAGAAATATGATTTTCTCTTCTTCCGTCAGCTGATTAGAAAATGGGGTCTGAATGTCATTTCGGCACCTCTCTCTATTTGCCGTATTTTCTTAAAAAATTGACCGCATATGCGTCTTGCGCTAATCGCACCAATTGAGGAGCGTTAGTAAAATAATATAATTCGTGTAGATTATTTCCTATAAACTTGTCGGTTCTGGTGGTCTACAGGTAACCATATCTTTCTCCTGGACCCAAGATCGCGCGTTCGAATCCGGCCAGTGTCGGCGGATTTTCGGGCGTAAAAATTAGGTATGACTTTCTTCGGAAGGAAAATAAAGCCATGGATCCCATGTCGTAAAATAACCTAAGCCTGAAAGAAGGGGCATCTGAGCTAACGCCCTGAATGGGACGCTGATGACTTAGGATGCTAAAGAACCTCTTTAAATAAATCTTATAAACTTAGTACTCTTTGGTATTTTAAAACGTGTACCAGCTTTTCTGAATGTGACAGAAAATACATCAAAATGGAAAAAAAAACATTGGCGATATTAGAAAAGATATAGAAAAGTATGTTGATATTGCTACATTGTTGGTAAGCAACGCTGTTGCAGGGTGACTAAGTCGCTTTGGCATGAAATTCCAAGGTTGGTAGTCATGAATTGCAATTCTCATCTGATCTCAGAATCTCCATCTATCGTTCCCCTCTCCCTGCACTGGGGAAAAATAACAGAGCTGATTGTTTTCTCCTTGACAACGCCCATATGTATGAATTGCACTGGAATGTCTATGAGCATCCTCCATACCTCCCAGGCATTTGCATTTCTTTGCGAAACGCTAAAACTGAGGCTTGGCAGGTACTTTTTAGTGTGCTATTAAATTTCTCGACATATTCTGGGTGAGGCAATCGTAGTTTTCCATGATGCAATTTAAGTTCCTGGTGTCGAGTTTTATTTTAATCGCTGTTGATATAACCAAGCCTTTTAATTTCTAGCTGCGTAGTAGATAAAATACCCAAAAGCATATTCTGTGCCATAGTATGCGAATATAACGCATAGAATTACAATTCATGTAAAATGACGATAATGGGAGGAATGCTCGTTTGTTTATGTACTTATTGCCGTGGACTGCACATTTTAACTTTCATTTTTTTTAGACAGCTCACGTTGGAAGCCACAGTATATACAGTAGGGACAGCTTGCGTCGGCACCTTTGATGTTGTAGCTCCTAAATGCAGCTCTGATGGGTGTATTCTTAATGAATCCCTCTGATGTCGCTGCTATCGTCACAGCTAACATGTGTGTTTAACGAACTGTTAAACGTAGAAGTTACAGATTCATTAATTAAAATGTTAGCTGTAATGAAAAGGTACTTTTTCGTTCAAAGTAGACATGACATTCCAGTATTTGTCATAAAAATAAAAGGTAATTATGTTGAACATCACACTAATTAAGGTGAGCAAATCATATTTATTTTTACTCTGATTTACGGTTTTACTTGTTTATTGGTGGTTTCCAAATTATGGTCAAGGCATTTATACATTATTTATTATTTTTACTTTTATTTTTCTCCTAAATTATACTTTGTTTGGTTTAAAGGTCACATTAAGAGACTGGCGAGCGTAGCTTTAGTTTTATAATGATCGTAAACCACATCTCTGAGAAACGTGTATTCTTGTTTTCCGCGTTTTACATCAATTTTACAATATAATATTACTGGATAATCGAAACAGGAAAAGAGAAAATGAATACCATAAAGGGATGAGTGGTTCTCCAAAATTACTAAATAAAATCAATTTCAAGGAGTTATTTTCACTGCTTCAATAGAACCTCGAGCTGTTAATTTCTCTGTATTAATTTTGAAACTGTCGCTATGGCCCACCCCCACTGAAATATAAATGTAATATATGTATGTTGCAATTCTAATTATCATAATATTTCACGTATTATAATTAGTAATGTAGATATCATATATATAACACGGCATAATGCTACGTGTGAGTTGAGTGCCAAAAAAGTGAAAGTTCTTTGGTGTTTTGTGTTACGGTAGCTTGAAAAGCCAAGGGGGTCATAAAACTGTATACAAGAAACCCGAAGGTCGAGTGTGATGCCATTTTTAAAAGAACTACCATGGTAGGGTTATTAAACTGAAGGACTTTTAAATCCGTCAGGGCTCTGACCCCGAAATGTAGCCGTTCAATTAGCCTTTAAACTGGACAATGTTAACAAAATGTTTTAAACTTTAAAAAATAGGAATGATACGTGTGGCTGGTGAACTTAAACCATCCAAAGGAAAATTTATGTTTGAACTTTTAAAGATAAGCGCGAAACTTGCGTTTGCCTTGGTGACCCTCTTTGGCGTCGTTAAGCCAATGATTGCTTGATTTGAATTTAATATGTAAAGAGGCGTTTGCTCTTCTGAAGCACGCAGTTGTAAGATCTGCACCAGTGAGCAGCAGTGCTGATTCAGTTCCACTCAGTTCGCATTGTAAGTTCGACGTAGTTGAGGCACGCAGTTTACAGAATGAGCTCAGATTCAGACAAGCTCTACTTCGGACGCGGGCACGCAGTTCCGGTACCTTAGTTAGGCAGTTTTTAAGTTGATACTCAGCTGAGAAGCAGTAATCAGTTACCAGTTCAGTTACATCGGTTATGCAGTATTCAGTTTCACACGCGGTAGCTAAGTATCGTACGCAGAACACCAGAGGACGCGAAAGATTTAGAGCATAAAGCACCAATATATACATCGCGTGCTTTCAACTCCTCTCCCAGTCCTTTTGAGTACTACTCAACAAAAAAGCAGAATTCACTCTTGAGAAATTGTTGTCATTGAAGCGTAGACATCGCTTCAAAACTGGTGCCCTACTTGGGGCAATTAGTCAGAGCGTACTAAACCGCTTCAATTTTCTTGGGAGCATTTTACGGAGTACCACATAAGAACAGCCTAACATACCTGAAATGATGATGGTGATAATAATAATGACAATGGTCCTCTGGGACTCCAGTTGACTGTTACTGATGAACCGGGGACTAGGACTGATGCAATCAAGGTGAAAAGTTTGTACTTTGTTTATTATTTAGAATTTAGGTAAAGATATTAGTATAAAATTAATTATTGTATTAAAATTGTTGTAATTTTGAGGGGTTACAACCTAAAACTGCCTGGGCCTATAAATGGAGGTCACTTTGTATTTTTTCTTAGCACTTCAGTAAATTTCAATTTCAATAACGGCAAAAGGATCATACTATTTGCTGTAGTATCTGTATTGATCTTTATCCGGCAATAAACTTTTCATTGTTTTTAACATTTTCCAATAGAAAAAGCGTGAACTTAAAACTTGTATGGTTTTTGATAAGAATATTCAAAGGAATTCGGTTCAGTATTAAATTTTGTATTATAGTTGTAAAAATTATTTCGGGCACTGTACTTACAATAGTAGGATCTGAAACAAGAGCATTCTTCGTAACTGGGCGTGAACATTCTTGACATTCCCTCACTGCTGCGAAGGCGCCATCGTTACTGCTGTCTTCATCAGGTGACAGAGTTTGCAGTAGTTCTAGTGTAGATTTTGACCTGTTTCACGGAGTCGTTCCCTCTGCAACCGCCGATGATCTCCATGCATCATGTTTCTTTAATTTCATTACATTTCCTCCAGCATCCACGAATAATGTAGTCGAAATTCTCTGAAAACAATGTCCAGTATAACTAGAGGGGTTGTCTGGTTTCGAAAATTCTGCAACTTTCTTACCAAACAAGTCTATTATATAACACGAATAGGCTGCATTGTACAATTTTCATTTCTGTAATTCACATATAAATGATTGTGTCCGACATGTTTCGGACGTAGAGTCACAAACTTTCTGTAAACGCCCACCCGCGTTTTCCTTACCACCCACAATTGTTATTGATTTGGTTTATTTATGGACGCTGTTTAACATCTCAGGTCATCAGCGTCCCATTCAATTCAGGGGGTGAAATGGCCGAGAAAGTTTGCTCAGAGGCCTCTTATTTCATATTTGAGATTCTTTTTCGTGCCGTAAATCTACAACTGTAGATTTGTAGACTGTTTTGGTCTCCGGAACTGATACGATGAGTATAATTTTTTATCTTCTATATCGTCTAGTTCCAACTTCACAAGCGACAAGCGCCAGAGACGCCCGTTATTATACTAACTATTATATCTAAATATTCTGCACCAGGAGCTTCCACCAAAAATGTACTTTTGTACTTTCTTGTGAAAACACTGGACTTTTTTGCTACATGTCCAACAGATTTTCTTTCCAAAAAGGGGGTCAAACTTAGTATGTCAATACATATATATATACTATTAATAGAGTAATAAAAACTTCTAAAAAGCATAAAAACTCATAAAAAACACTCAGAGTGCAATATAAAAAGGTTCACATAAAATTTCACACTAAAAACCGTAAAATTGAACACTAAAATCACACTATATTTCGAGCTTGGCTCTTGGTCACGTGATGAAAATGAACTAGTGTATATATATATATATATATATATATATATATATATATAACGATGAATTTAAGTCTGTTTATACAGACCACAATGTCGAAGGTTTCATTATCTCCGATGATTTCTGCAGAAAGTACTCCAAAATTACATTCTCACTAATGGTCTGATATTTTTCTTTTTACACCAAACTGAATAAATCATGTTCTCGCTCATCCCGCGCGTACGGTTTATTATTATTATTATTATTATTATTATTATTATTATTATTATTATTATTATTATTATTATTATTATTATTATCATCATCATCATCATCATCATCATTGTTATTATCATCATCATCATCATCATTATTATTATTATTATTATTATTATTATTATTATTATTATTATATTTTTCCCTCAGGCAGCAAATCGTTTCTTATACTAGTCACCGCTTCAACCATCTGGAGTTGCTTCAAAATGTTTATCACGTTCGTCAAATTCCATTATAATTTTTAATTCACCTTCATATCACTGATGTTTAAATAACTAACAATACACTAACGCGTAATTATACAAACATATGAACAAATACTAATCGATTCAATATTTCTAGTTATTGCTGTTTTTTACTTTCTAAATTGTAATACATTATAATAATTTAAATGTAAGTTACATTATATTATGCTAGTGTGGAAAATAGTACGTAACATAAATTTGTTGAAAGGCTCTTTGCGATCTTTGCGTGATATGTAGCCCTCTGTAAACCTCGATTTGCAACTAATGCACAATATGTGCCCTTAAACATGCATATTACTATATATTATCCTGATATGTATTATTGAAATATTTGGTGTATTGACCAAATTCCATATGAATTTAATTTACACAATCATAGGGTAGATTTAATGTTTTAAACAGAACCGTACATCCTCCCTATTGAATTTCAAACACCTTGGCTTTAGATGACCCAGAGCTTTGAAGTGTCACAGACCAAAGAAGTTGAAAGTGATCTAAGACTTTGTTTAAATTCCGTCATCTGGCACGCATCTCCTTGTCCATGGTCGAAATTTTCTTCACACTAAGCAATCTACTTCCTGTCACTCAATACCTAAACAAATGCCTCATTTTAAACAGTATGTTTAATTCATGGTGGCTACAGTTCGATATTCCAGGGTATATTATTATAATAATATTTTAATTTTAAAAATCTCAAAAACCATTATTACATAAAAATTTAGCGAACCACAGTATGGGAAACACTGGCCTGGAGGTGATTTCCACTTGCTGTAAGGTAGCAGACTCTGGTTTCGTAGATAGTATGTTCAAGTTCTGCTAGGTGTGTTATTTATTATTTTTTACATTTTGTGATGAAGTGTGCTCATTACATAAGATGTAAAATGTGAAAAATACTAATAATCAATGAAACTCGGAACTCGGTACAATGGTCTGCTTTTACTTGAGGCCATTATCAAAGCGAAATACTCCACAACATACATCCGCTCTACAATGATATCATCTCGAATAGCAGCTTCATTAGTCACAGACGTATTAGTCCTTTATAAAATTAATGTCATAACCAGAGCCCTGAAGTTAGGTAAAATGCCTTTTCTATCTGGATAAGAATCAGTAGAAATGAACATGTTTCCGTACATTTGGGGGTCGGTAGGGCCAGTTTTTATTTTGTCTTTTTTGCTTATTGTAAAATTTAAAATTCTTTTTTGACTTTTTTGGGGGGATCATTATTGATTTTTTCGACGATTATTTACGCATTTTAAAAAGCACACAAAGAATTTCAATGTATCGAAATTAAAAAAGTTATAAAAATTAAATGTTATGTTCATCTTACAATATTTATTGAGAATCTTGTATAACATTTCTTTTCAAGCAGTCGAAAACTAACTCATCAACCCATTCACTTAAGTTCTTTAAATAGCAGAATCTTCATTAGTGAAAAGAACGTACTGTTACTTCCGGTGTACGAATACCAGGAAATAGAGAAGATGAGGGAAGTACTGTAGTTTTGAATAGTCCTGGTGAATGACCTTGTATCATCTGCGCGAGACAATTCTAGGAAATTTGTGGTAGGAGTAACTTCTCATCTGCATGAATGTAACAAACAAATGCAATCGAGAAAGATGAGAGTAGTACCATTACTACAATGTGTTCAGTACAGAAGTAAGAGAGATGCTAACCTGACTCCCCTATAAAGCATAAATGGAAATTGAACGCGACCAGAAACAACTGCACATCTTTTTCTAATTCGCCAGGACTATTCAAAACTACTTTACTTTGGGTTGATGAATATTTCATGATGTCCTGGAAGGTGAATATTCTGTTGTAACTGGTATGAGTCCTTCCGAAATAATTTGTTTTAAATATACTCCAATCACTTCAGTGGAAGTAGAACGTTCTTTTCTATGATGAAAAATGTTCTCTCTGACAAGCGATTGACTATGACAATTGATACATTGAAAGAACATCTTATTGTTGCTTGTAATCAAGAAAAGTAAGCTTAGTACTTTAATAACGTGATAAATAAATTATTAAGTATCTTAAATACCTATTTCCATTAATAATGAGTGTTTTCACTTTTAATAAATACCTATTTTAATTGTGTTATTGCCTATTTTATGGTTAAAATACTCATTGCCTGTCTATAAACTCTCTACAATCTCTGAAAATATAGCGTATAGTTCATTTACTCCGTGTGTGTGTGTGTGTGTGTGTGTGAGAGAGAGAGAGAGAGAGAGAGAGAGAGAGAGAGAGAGAGAACAAAGCGCATTTGTTTCTCGTGTGAAAAACTGGGTTGAGCGTGTGATCAAAATACAGCGATGAGCAAATTGCTATTTTCGGGAAAGGTTCAGCAGCGCCTATTGAGAATTTAGTAGCATTAAAACTCTCGTGTTTAATGTTTCTGCCTTATAACAAGTTCACTATGTTTCTTGCCACTAGACTTTTGCATACACCCTGTTGCTGGCCATAAGTTTAGAAACTTTCTTTATACTATGTCAACGACTGCATGCCCTCTGGTGTCGTAAACAATGTCACGAGAGTGATTAAGCTCACATACCATTAGCTTCGATCTGATACTAATGGAATGCTTTCGAGTCGCGTGTCGTTTGTTGCCTCCTAGAGGTTTAGCTAAGTTACTATTTCTCTCCTGTAAGGCTATTCCTGATGTACACCTTGTAGAACACTATAGAAAATATGAATATTGAATCAACAATGTTTTTTACGTTCAAAATGTAAAAGAATTGACAGAATTCTCAATTCAAAGTCAACATTAGTCAGAAAAGGATAATACAATACATCTTGTAACTTGATATTCTCAAAGGGAAACCCCAGTTGAGCATGAAGTTCGTTCTCCAAAAATCTTGCCAATCTTGCCCCATAAAAAAGCATTCAGCTGTGCTTTAGGAGGCCAAAAGGCGAGAATTGTCCAAGTTTGGTGAAAAGCACTTAATAGCCTTTTGCAGAACTATAATCCATCATTTCTGCTTTATATGTTGCCATATTTTCAAATCCCTAAGATGGTTGAAACTTCATTAAATGACGCCATGCGTTCTTTAAATGTCTGTGCTAAAATAATTAATTTAACGCAAGCAAAATTTAAAATTAAATTTTCAGCACAATTGTTTTTAGACAGCTCATACTAAAGTTAAGTCTTTTAACATAAGGCAACGAAACTAAAAACTATATATCGTAACACTCGTTATTACAAACTTTTTATAATACTCTAGTATTTCCAACTTTATGATTATTAATATATTTAAGAACGTACAAATTACATATTTTATAATGAATTACATATATTGTTTTGAAATCAAGTCATAGTGCATTTAGTGTATTACATACCTTTATTTCTAAGATGTATTTGCACAAGTAACCATGTTGGTAGCTCTGGATCCATGTCAGCCTGAAAGAATTGTATTAACATTACCTATGCTTAAGTGCATACTATAGTGGCGTGAGAAAAGTATGTTTTTAAACAGCAATTTGGTATATTGGTATATAAATAAAATGCAATTTTAATACAAATTTTATGTGTACTTTTACCGAATCAAAACACATTTAAACACCACCAAAAACCACCACTATGATATTGGTGACATGTTCAGATTTAGGTAACGTTTCTTTTTGCTGCTTCTAGTAGGAAATACAGAAGTATTTCTTTGAAACAAGGAACATTTCGTAATGTCTAGAATAAGTTTAATTTATAACATTATATTTATATTTTATTATATTATATTATAATATGATTGAATAAATGAGGTAGCCGGATTTTTATTTATTAAACATTTATTAAAATAAAATATGTGATGATGAACATGAACGAGAAAAAAATCAGTATTGGGAACATCTCAGTTTTTTCATCTTTACTCAGAAAAAGTGATTAAAAATCTTTTATCAAGTGCTTTTATACGATCGTAATTATGTAAGTAGGACTGTAAAGGTTTTTTTTAAAACATTTCGCTCCACATATGTGAACGGAGATAGATTTTGAAAAGCGGATTTTAAATAAAATTGATAACTAAAAAACTACTTATTCTTTGGTAATGTAAATTTAGCATATATACCGGGTGTTCCTAAACTCAACATTTAAAGTTCTAGGGATAATAGAAGAGACCAAGACAGAGTGTTTATTAAATAACATGATTTGGAACTAATGTTGAGTGAGTGGTGAACCTTCGAAGAAAAAAATTGGAGATTGGAGATAAAATTGACATAGCAATAAATTATTATCTATTCACTCTTAGAGTGATCCTAACGTCAACAAACAAACAATGTATCCTACCGCAATTCCCGCCAAGAATACTCCCGATTGTCAGAAATACGTGGCAAGTATAAGTGACCTAATGATAAAAGAGCAACGGTACTTTCTGAGGTTAGGTTTACTGCCTCCTTTGTTGCGATACCGGAAACTTTTCGCCGAATTTTGAAAATACGTTTAAAATAGTTTTCTTGCCACTAGTTAAAGGCTTGCCCGATAATATGTCACCATAGAAACAGCAGCTTTCATTAGCGTCAGCAAACTGCTTGCGCCTTGCCTTGTAACCGTTGAATCTGGCGAACTGCATCTTGGGAGCGCATTAATTTGTAACTTCGAAAGTCAACCTCATTAAGCCAGCAGTAATTAAATTAAAGTCACAAGTACTACTTTTTTGTATAGTAGATGTTATTTATTACTGAACCCATCGTCAAATTTAGATTGCTAACATAGAACTACTTTCTTTGCGTGCATTGCTACTGTGTTTTACTTGGCTGCACACAGTCATGCTAGTGACGTCACGTCGCGTGATCACCATCACTCTAAGGATGAATAGGGAATAGTGAAGTACAATTATTAAGTAAAACTCAATAATCTAAGAATTATGGAACTTTTAACATATATTTTTGCCAAAAAATATTAACTATAAATAATCATTTTTGTTGCAATTCTTAAAGTTTGTTAATTGTGCTTCAGTACACAGATAAAAAGTGTCAAAATAAGCTTTTAAATTTAAATGTTTTTGCCCTAATAATTTTGTCACAGTAGGCACGTAAACGTAACTAATTTAATATTTGTAAGACATAGCCTTGATAATTCTCTAAAGCGTTTCATCTTGAAACCAACATTTTGACTCGAAAGAAACATCAGTATATCTCAGTAGGCATGAATGCATCAAGATGACAGATCTTAGAGGTGACTGTACCACATAAATTGATATTTTATTGTATTATTTATATTTGTTTTTGTACAGTAGACATACGCAATATGATGCAATGCCCAGATTAGTATCTGCAAACATTTATTACGCCAAGGACAGCTCATTTGCTGAGGCTACTAAAAGTTAACTCTCTTATTAGTTTTTAGCGGATTCGCGTGTCATTTTGAACGACATTACACTCTGTAGGGTGTTTACTGCAGGAAATACCACATCCATTTAAAAGCATGCCAGAGACCTCGGTGGATTATGAACTCCAAACAGGATTGTAACCCACGCCTGGGGCAAGGTTGATGAGGCAAACGCTAATTTTAAACTGTTGTAATGTGTAAGTCGGGCTTGAGATGCATCCCGGAGCCCGATGCAGCGCTCTCTCAAAGTTTGGCCGCATAATTGTATCAGTAAGCGGAATTCGCTTCACAGTCTTCATTTAATGCGGAGTGACAATGTCATTCCTGTGAAATGTCAGGACTAAGGAGCGGGGTGTCATGTATTCTAACAGGATTTACTTTAATCTTCTGCCCCATGTTAACACCGTAAGGGAAGGGACAAGAGCTAAGAATTTTTTTTCCTTTCTTGATACTTTTGGGTGTTAGTCGCTGCGTTTCTGTTAAACATGAAGACCTGAGGAACAATTTAAGAAATATGATCATTTTTTGATTCAGACACTATAACCAGTATTAGCCTTTCTTGGTATTTAAATTTCTAATTTATCCGGACGATAAATTCTGACTAATTTGTCATAAAACTCCAGAAGAAGCGCATTTTCTCATTAGAAGATGGGATAGTTTTTATAGGAACGTTTCCCTTATCTGAAACTACGATTTACAAAGGTTTATTTTGTGTATATATTTCAGCAACATTTTATAATGGTTGCTTTTTTCTTTTTATTAAACTAAATGACTGTTTGAAATGTTTTACTAATCATGTTTTAAAAATACCGTACTGTTTTTGTGACACTTCTTACGCTTTCGCGGTCGGTGTTATAATTAAAATAGTTATAATCTTCCGGGCTGTTTTGCCGTGTCCATGGTTTAAAATGCTACCATGACTTTCGCCAACTACTGCGGTTGGCATCATCAGTGGACGATGAACAACACCTGACTGCTAAAAGACGTCTGATCCGTCTCTGTCGGTTTTAGAAGTACGATGAATAGTGGAAGAGGAGAGGGAGGGGGAGTTATTTGTTTTTAAGAATTGATTTTCACGTGATACTTAGGTGATAACCGCCATCTTTGTTAAAGTTGTTTGGATGTTATTGTATTAGTTAGTAGTTCAGAGGAAATCATCAGGAATTCTTGTTCATCAAGTTTGTAGAAAACACACCACACGGAAAAGATATCTCAACGCCAGATCGAATCACCTTCCTGCACCTTCCTGTAATCAAGACTTAAACACACAGAGCTAAAAGCATCACAAAATCAGAACATCTTAAACATGAACTAAACCATATTTGAGATATTTTTAAGGTCAATGAATATAGCAACAGAGATATTGACAGAGCCATTCGTCTTAAACAAACGACATCCTACATCTATTCTAACAGAAAACCCAAGGCTTTTCTAACATACATAGAAGACGTTACTGTACGTATCGCGCGTATATTAAAGAAAAGGAAAGCATACAGTCTATTTTCACATCAACTGTTAAATTTCGGCAAATGCTTAGCAATGCAAAAGACACTGGGGTCTTTGCACCAGTTTGACACCATGTAAGTGTGGCAAAGCGTACATAGGCGCATGACCAGAAGATCGATTAAAAATGATTGGAGGAACGTCAGCGATACCTTCACCTTAATCAGCCTGAACGATCTGCGGTACCAGAACATGCAATAAATGAATGCCGTGGCATACACTTTAATAAAACAGAGGTGGTTGGAAAAATACGAGTCCTATTCAGTCTATCCATGAGGGAGGCATTGAAAATACAACATCCAAACAACTTTAACAGAAACGGCGGATATCATCTAAGTAGACCATGGAAACCGGCTCTTAAAAACAAATAACTACCCCCTCCCCCATTCACTACAGGCATAATATACTTCAACCTTCTAAAACCAAGACAGAGATGAATCAATACTGTCGTCGTTTGGCAATCAGGTTTTGTACATCGTCCACTGATGATGCCAACCGCAGTAGTTAGTGAAAGCTGTGCCAGCATACGGCAAAACAGCGCGGAAGATTTTAACTGCTTTAATTGTATGGTTTTTTCTGGATACGATAGAACTTGGATTTATAAACTTGTGAGAGATTGCTGATATTTTGTTATTTTATAATGCTAATTACTATTATGCTATTTTAGAAATGTGTAAATTAAGACATTCTTACTATCATTCAATGCGAGTTGTCCGGTGGCCATTACATCGATTAACTGTACCATTCAGATAAAAAGTGGCTTCATCTGAAAATATATCTTATAAACTGCGGATTTTGGTTTCTCAGCTCTATTGCAGTTTCAAAAGATTCACTACTGTGGTCATCTATATTTAATTTATGTGAAAGTAGCATTTTGTGTGGATGTCATTTAATATAGTTCATTAAGTTAGAGACAGACGCTTAATGACGCTGTGGTCATGTGTGAACTTTCTTGGGCAGACAGTAACATATTATGGCATTTTCATCATTCGGAGCAGATTTATAGTCTTCTCTTGTTCTTCACGCTTCACGTTTCATAGAACTTTATAATTTTTTGACACTGTGGAATGTGTTGTGTTTCTTTTTGGATTCACTTGATTAAACAAATCACACACCACTTATCAATACCATTTCCAAGCATCGTTGAGATCTTGATGCTTTCCACTTTAGTGAGTTTTTTCCACGATAAGCAACATTCTATACTAAGAATGACCTATCCGGAACTTGGATTTTGTTCGTGGTTTTCCCTGCTCACTTAGGCGAATGCTGGGACGGACATTTACATTCCACAAATTTCATATCATTTCATTGGTTGGTTCTGTTACAGAGTTGAAATTACCAATATGAGGTGGGCTGACGCGGTGTGATGGTAACTTGCGCTTTGGAAAGGTTTCTGCCCTGAAGTCTGGAATAGACAGACCTTCCTAGGGGCTCGAACAATTCAAGGAAAAGGGGGGGGGGCTCCACAGGCGTCTGGAAACATCACTCGTAAATCCTGGCCGCCCGGTGTCTCCCTCACCTTATCCCTTCCTCAGGAAATGGCCTTATTAATGACCTAGGCATAAAAGACGAGCCGTGAGCAAGGCACAAGTATACCGAAAGTGTCACCTCTGCCTCTGACCACCCCCCATATTAAGAATGATTAATGTTGTTTTTAAAACAAAACTTCTGACCTGTAATCTCTCAAAAAAGTTAACATTAAAACTTAAATGGATATAACTTCTCTATGCAAAATTAAAAATGAATTTAAAATGAACATTACAGTGATGAATAAAATCTATCCGTATAGAATTGAGATAACAATTATATATGCAAAAATTAATATAGGCTGTCATTTAGGATACCTTTGAAGGGTACAAAGGAAAAACAATCCATTTTTTACTTTTTTGCAGGAATATAATTTGAAGTTTAAAAAAGCCTCCAAATTAGGCACATTAGATGTAGAGAAATAGTTTTTTTCTAGAATAGTTGTTAAGGTAGTTTTCTAACAGACCCTTCCTTTGAAATTAGTGTCAGTGTTATTTGTTCATGTTAATTAAAATAAAAATCCAAATACACATACGTAATGATAAAATCAACCAAAGTCCAATAACTATAATATGAAATGTACCAAATTATACTAGATATTTGCTGAGAAAAAATATAAAACTCAATTGAAAATAATAACTCAAATAAAATTATCCATTGTCTATTAAAGGTAATCTGGATAAATAGAGCTTAGCATTTTCGGAACAGAATCTCTTCAGGAATTGTGGGTCATCATAATTTGAAATTTAATTTGAATAGGAAGGGCAGGCTGTTCATCAGTCTGTGTGCAGCACATTTTGTCAACAATGACATGGGACTCCCTGGAGCCATTGTAGGTTGTTCGACTGGTATAGTTCTAGAAGAGGTTTGATCAGCTGATCAGCTACGCTTTCTTGTAGTATATGTTATCTACATTGGACATGTCTTTCTGCATTCTTTTTAAAAATATCCTGGGAACACTCAATGATATTGAAGAGAAATGGTTTCTCGCTGCGTCTTACCATGTGCTCATTCCAATCGCCGGGTGTTTCAGTATGGGCTTTTTTATTTATTAAATCCATATCTTTGTCACATTCCATATAACTGTGGCCTCTGATGGGAAAAGTCGCTTTTACTGATTCATATCTGTTGTACTCATGAACTATAGCATGAATGAGGCGAATAAGAGTGTATTTTATTTTCGCCTGGACGCGAATCACCAAAAAAAAAAAAAAAAAAAAAAAAAAAAAAAAATAATAATAAATAAATAAATAAATAAAAAAATAAAAATAAATAAATAAATTAAAAAAATACACATTTGGAACTCTTGATTGTTTTTTTTTTCTCTGGACATTTTTTTTCTACGCTGATTTTTATGGACTACGTGTTTTTGTCTCTGTATGAATGTGTCGCAATCCATTGCCTCCAAATTCTCAAATTTTGCCAAAAGCGCATTTTTTTTCCCTGTACCCTTCATTTATTTTTGATTATATTATTATACCTGGTGATATACATTTTCTACTTTATGTGCAAAATATAAAGTGTCTAATAAATGCAGCATTTCAATTTTTATTATAAGCAATATTCCATACTTTTTGTTTACTATGTATATCAAACTTTGCTTAATGATCGGTTTTTGTTTCCACTACTCTCATGTTTCTTGTGATATTCGTTAATAACAACTGAATGACGTAGTAATTCACAAGAAGGAAATAACATTTTTTCTATAGAAGAGCGTAGATTTCTAATGGAAAACATGGTATGAGAGATCCTACATTTCTTATTTACTTTACACATAATGATTTGTGGGAAGTAAAAGCAGTACTGCCACTGGAAGTTGATTTTAGCTACCTTTTAAAGGTACATGTGTACTTAGCGCAGCGATGCACTTCAGAGGTTCCTAATGTACATTTTTTATTCATGGATTTAGTATAATGTTTATCCTGCGCGCTTTTTATGTTGTTAAATTTTTAATATTTAACCCAGGAATTTTTGGGAAGGAATTTATTTCCCGCTGGTTACATCAGTTTGCAGTATTTGTAAACGAAAGAAATACGAAGAGGTTTGTATTTTAATAGAGAAAAGCAAGTTTTATTTACAGATTCGCAAAAACTGACCATAATTTTCTCTCTTGGCTGGTATACAAGTTCTGACAGCCTTAAAGTGTGCTTTCTAAATTCTTTGCTACATTTTGATTTAAATTACTATTTCTTATGAAGTACAGAAATGGAGGGAAATATTAAGTGCTGTATGTGCTATTTGTACAGTATTTTAATAATGAATGCACTTTTTAGAAACATTTTGCTCTATGGTACCGTACTCCATGTTGCTGTTTAAACACGGTATATACAGTAGGGAGGACCTGTGTCGTCATCTTTGATGTTGTTGCTCTTAAATCCGACTCAGAGTTGGGTTTACTTCTTAATTAATTCACCAGATGTCGCTGCTAACGCGCAACTAAAATGTGTTTAAAGAGCAGCTGTTAAAGATGGAAGTTTTACTCATTCATTAATTAAAACAGCTGTCATTTTCTTTACGAAATATGCATGAAATTACAGCATTTGTCACTGAAACGAAAGTTTATTATGCAGAACACCACATTAATTAAGTTGGGTAAATCGTGTATTTTTATTCTGTTTTTCGGTTTTGTTCATAGCGCTTAAATGTTTGTAAGCATTACTATTATTACTTTATTTTTTTCAGCTAAATCCCTACTTTGTGTTTAGCTAAGATTGTATAACAACACTTAATTTTAAGTTTCGGATACAAAAAAGAAAATCAGATTAAAGAGCTGGCAAGTGTGGCCTTATTTTATTGATCTCTTGAAAGGCATGTATTGTGTTTTCCGCACTTTACAATAGTCTTACTTATGATGCCTATTACTCCGTAATCAAGTGGGGGAAGGAGGGAATAATATTGTAAAGAGATGTGAGTGGAATTCTGCAAAACCAACATATAAAACAAGGAATTATCCAAGAGCAAATTTCACTGCACAAATACCACCTGGAATTGTTCATTGTCCTATATTCGTTTTCTCCGCAGTATTTTACCACATAAGAAAAGCCTAACATAATTTAAAATAATAATAGTTGATAATAATAATAATAATAAACAACAACGAAAAAAAGGATTACACGGTTTGTTTTAGTATCGGTATTAACTATTTATTATTCGATGGGACAATTTTCAGTTTCTTCCATTAGTGAAAAAGCATGAATTTGAAAGTTTAGTGTCATTTGGTTACATTTATTCGGAGGAATTCGATTCATCTATGTACAACCATAAAATTGCTTCACAGGAGGGATAGTGCCAACATCACCAACTGCCACCAACCTCTTACTAATGATTTTTATTTTCTGTTACTTGCACTGTGGCACTCGGTACACGTATAGTGGTGAAAAAATGGTAGTCCATTGTATTCATATTTTACAAGTATAATGGAGGAATAGTTGTGTTTATGCAAATATTACTCATTTCTACATACAGGTAAAAACTTAATGAGGAAAAAAAAAACGGTATGCAGGTAGTAATATAGGCGGGCAATAGAAAGATCTCAATCCAATTGCAAGTTGTTGGAGGTTATGGCAAATGCTGTTGCAAGGAAAAAGCCAAGAAATAAACGGAACTGCAGGAAGACCATTGTGCATGTATGGTTTCATAAACTGTGTAAAGAGTACTATTAAGCATTTAATTTTATGGATGTTTAAATGATACTAAGGAGTGATTAAAGCATTATGTGGACAAATAAAACATAAATGGCAAAGGGGTTTTCATCTGGGACAGTTCTGCACTTACGGGAGCTGAAAATATAAGTATCATGTATTATAGCATCTTGACTACTGCCTTCTTCCAGCTCTGCTGAAATGCTCTCATTATAGAACCTGATGCAATGCATTTTCGCACCAGTCTTCAAGACCTTTTATAAACATGTAAGCACATGTATAGGACTTGATACAGTGTTGATTTTAATTTAAGTCATTAGTGTAATTTTGAAGTTAAACGGTATTGTATGCTGCAACTGCCGAACATCTTTTCTACATCATCATGATCCACTTTTACATAAATATTGGTTTATAAAACTGTTAAAATATAACATGGAGTAGTCATTTCATTGATCTGTTGAAGTTTATGTCACTTTAACACCGGTAATCTCAAGGATCCGGTAAAATTCCAAGGAATAAGAAACGGCACTACAAAACAAATGCTAGTCACGTTTTGACAGTTGAGACCACATTTTCTCTCGCAGCTTACCAAAAAACGTTTCGACAGGCAATTGCTTAACATGTTGCGAAGTTTCTTGTGGTATTTTACTCTGGCGTTGCTGGCTGGGTGAATGTCGAGAGCGGCACAAGTCTTTATCTAGGCGTCGTTTTATTTCTTAAAAGTGAGAAACAGCAGAAAATTGTAACAAACTGTTAGACATGTGATATATTATTATTATTATTATTATTATTATTATTATTATTATTATTGTTGTTGTTGTTGTTGTTGTTGTTGCATATTTAAGTGCTTCATATTTTAATTCGGGATAATTGTATATATTCTGGCAACAGTACGTAATGTTTGGAATGAATAGTCTTTCAAACCAATACCGCATTTAGTCCCTAACGACAATTTCCGATAATTATTGTCCAGGACGGTGTTGCTAACTTGTGAGAATTTTCATAGTTTGTGGGAATTTATGTGTAGACATTTTGAAAATGGGGAAAAGAATTAAAATGGGAATGCAAAACATTTTCCCTAATGACACGTAACAATGGACTAAAGTACAATGAGGTTGTTTGAATTACGGGCCGCAAGAGTGAAGCTGTTTACTGGGGAAATGCAGCCGCTGCAACCGGAAAAAGTAATTAAGAGTCGCCGCGCTCTAATTTAATGTTTATAATTATATTTATACTGAAATTATAAAATAGCACTGCATTTAAAACGATAACAATAAGAAGCATTAACCTGTATTATAAGAGATGTTGAAAATGATGTCCCTCAGCGGCAATACATTGCGTAGGAAATTCCTGTATTTCATCTAAATGTTTTTCCGTAAGAACAGGGCGATTCGGAACATGTTTCTTGTTATTGCCAGAGTTTTTCTTTCTTAACTTTTTAGCAACGGTTTCTCTACCTAGAACACGATTGTCAGGATATTATCTAGCGATTTGTCTTACAAGAATCCGTTCTACACAAACGCCTGTTTTTCAGGACTTTATATAGTAGCATAACTAACTAAGAACAATTAACATACAATTTACACAATGAAAACACCGAATAGTTTACACGTTGCATTATAATACCACATTATAGCTGAGATTATAACACCATGTCATTATTATCTGAGCTACTGTGCCCTTTCCGATCACACCATGATTCTCCCCCCCCATCTGAGTTATATACTCTGGAGATTTCTGTGGTTCCCTCCCTACAGAAAATAGAATAATTTATCCCAAGGAGGAGGAATGTTGTTTAACGCCCGTTTTTACTACTGAGGCTCCACAGCGGTGGACACTGATACATGAGATGAAATGATATTTTAGGAAAGATTTTTTTTAAAGGAAGGAAACGTTCCAGGCCTAAGTTTAGGGTACCTCTCCGGCATTTGCCATTTATGAGGACTGAGGAAAACCTGGAAAAAACTTCAGTCGGGGAGAACGGTACTGGCGGGATTCGAACCCCAGACCTTCCGCTCACGAGTTCGCGCCTTAGCGACCTCGACCGGCCACCCTTGGCGGTTATACCAAAGAGCGTACTCGAAACCTTTGGATACTTGTGACCGAGGCTTCAGAGTTAACCTCACGAAACCGTTAATTACATGAAATTTGATCCATTTACTACATAAGCCGTTTGTTATGTTACTGTTTGTAAGTAGAGTGGTATAAGATCAATTCGAGGTAACGGCTGACACTGAAAAAGGATTGTGTTAAAATGGCTTGGGCATCTGAGAACTATGATGACCCAAAAATCTGTTAACGGAAATTCTGGGAATAAGAAATAGAAATAGACTCAGAAGTCATGGAAAGTGTAATGGAAGTTTGATAGTGAAAGATCTGCATTGACGTTAGCTGCATAATCAGCATGACAATGTACTGTATGAACAAGTGTATCCTCTAAATCCGAGATTTGTGCACCATGCCATTGCTAGGGTTTCAGTTAAAAAGGAGATAGAGGGAGATTTTCCCCGGATTAAAACATTTCTCCTGTTCCGGAATCTTCTACGTCTCAAAAAGTTGAATTCCAACACTGAGCTTGCAACACACTGACAATATTTATTTGTTCGATTTCATTTTACGCTTGTTAGCACCACACAGTGTTCTTTTTCCTTTGTAAGGATAATGCATTCCATAAAGCGTTTTAAGTGGACCAGGTCTTTTCACCCATTACATCCTCGCCACATTTCCCTCTTAGTATGTCAGTTCTAGTCCATTTCTCATTACTCCACACGGTCGTTAATAACCTCCAAGTGGAGTGATAAGATCGGTACGAATTCCCTCCCCACTTAAGAAGATGCCTGGGCCTCTGTGTGTGCTCTATAGACTGGCCTCACGGAGGGGAAGTACAGGAGGAGGGGAGATGACAGTTGCATTCCAGACTCTTGGCGGAGGAAGGCAAGTGGCTGTTCAAGGACAATACCTATATCTCAGCAGGTATTTGTTGTCTACAGGCAAGTTGGCCTTGATCCTGACTTTGGATATTCACCAAATATATAAAACGCGAGGCATAATCCATCACTGGACCTACTCACACAGATGTGGTTTATCTACTCGTCTCTTGCCAATTGCTCATTCCAATATGTAGGACTCGCAAGTGTTTCTTCCGAGCTCTTCGCAGTGGTTTCTCTTTATAGCGGTTTTAAAACTCATTCTTGTTGATTTAACAGAAAGTTTCCAGCTAGAAATTCCCTAGTGCTTCACGAGTTCAGATATTTAAAGGAAGGCATTTTACTCTAAAAATGAAAGTTTGCATTTCTTGTAATTCTCCATCATCCTGAGTGGCACTAGGGACATCCTACGTGATCATATTAAACGGGTCGTGAGTTTTGGATTCATTTCAGCGTGTTTTCAGTTTTATAGTCTTCATCCGGCTTTAAAAACGTAAAGCGCTGCACTGTAAGGTTAAATATTGGAGCCCTTTGTTGCTCAAACGTAACATGGGGAGAGGTTTTCACAGTCAGTTTCTCCTATCCGGTTTTACGTTACCGGGCCACAGAGAGAAATTAAAAATTGTACCATAGTCATAATCATAAATTTTATTTCTTATTCCTAATTAACATATTATTTCAGTGCATTTGGCAGACATAAGAGTTGCAATTAATAGTTACACTAGTTACTTATGAGAAATCAGCCAATGAATCGTAACGAAATTTTGAATTTCAACAAATAGCAGCCGCATAATGGTTAAAAATTATCCATTTTTATGATAATCATTTTACTTCATTGTCGTAAACAACTTTCCCACAAATTGTAGTAAAATGCAAAACTCTGTTTCCACGTCTGTGTTTGTTAATTTTTACATGTACATATATGTAAAGAAAATGCAGCTTTTTCACTCCACTCCAGCATGAGTCTGGTAAAAGAATATCACGAATTACAGCTGTTAATCGCCACAAGTTTATCGTTTCAATGTTATCACTTTCATTTTATCGCACCTACGCTCTATTTATATAATGCATCAGAACAGTGCACTGAAATATCTATATAGCTCATTTAATCTAAGCTAGAAATCAATAAATAACATGGCGACAATTGAAAACGTTTTCACAAGATGTCAGATGCTTAAATTGACCATATAATTAAAAAAAGCCGAAGAATGCTAAGCAAAAGAGAAATAGTGTGAGGAACCAGTTTAAACCTTGTCATTTTATTTTAAATACTGTCTTTTTAATATCTGTACATTTAATTAGTGTTGTAGGTTATACCGCTTCAGTTGTCTATAATCTGTTACCAAAGAGTTTATAAAAAAAACAACGGCATATTTCGTAATTGTTTTTATTTCCATCTTCATTTGTTCGACTGTTAGAGGAAATTAAAATGGCCGACTGAACATTCATAACTATAACCGCACTTTATGGACATATCATTTTATTTTTATAATTTTAATCGCCAAACAGTGAAAATAAATACATTTTCAGCTCCAGATGCTCTCAATATAAACGCTGGAGCTCTCCTTATATTACAACATATAACTGTTTTAATAATGGTTCATTTAATTAATTTGTATCCCACTAAATAGATTAACATCTATAATTTTAAAAGTTAATAATATTTTAATGCTATTCCTTTAAATTAATGATTTAAAGCAATAAAATAAATTTTATAATAATAAAAAAAGGGCGCAGTGCGTGCAATTGGCATTGTTAAGTTTCTAATTTGCTTTCGTTAGTTTAATTATGATTATATCGAATTGTAGTACTGGACCTTCGTCTATTCCAGATAAACGATTTGCGAATAGATATGTATACCAGTTTAGAGATTCTGTGCAATTATTAATATTTTGTATTTTAAAAACTATGTTGCTTTTAATCTAATTCTATTCATTCCATGTTCTGAGCTTCCTAATTTCGTGAATTTATCAGTTATCTCAAAACATCATGTGATATTACTTGTGATAAACTTGCGATTGTTGTTAAGTTTTTCTAAGTTATTATATTGAGCAGGTCTTTTTTTTTTTTTTGTTCTTTCCTGTTCAAACAATACTAAACTATGTGAGATAACTAACTGAAATTTTATATAGAGCCTGTTAACAATCAACACGAAAGTATTTTAACTTTGTATGTGGAGGTCTTAGAAAAGTAATTTGAAATAGAAGACTAGGGAGATTCGCGTAAAGTATCAGTTGGAGTTGAAATAATTGCTATTTGATACTCTAAAATTAACAGTGAAATAATACAAGATTAAATCTTCAGATCTAATAAGTTTATTGAGTTATTATGAGTCTTTGTTTTAAAAACAAGCATATATTAGTGCTTATAAGTTTCGTTGCACTAGTATTAAACAAATTCAATGGTCTTCTGTTTTTACATTTGCTGAATATTTATTTTATGTATTTTTATTGTTTTGGCATAACTTTGTAATATTTAATTATATTAGCAGATGCTATACGCTCATTTTTTTTATATATCTTTACAAATACAAATTTTCTTAAATTGAAGAAGGTTTTCATTCCTTAGATTATTATTATTATTATTATTATTATTATTATTATTATTATTATTATTATTATTATTATTATTATTTCCCTTTTCTATGTTTTGGAACTAAACTGTTAGAACTATAGATTGAAGATAGCTCTTCATTAATATTAAAATTTATTTTTATGGTTATACTGCAAGAAATTACACACCTTTCTAGCTAATATATTGATATTTCCATGTACATAATTTTAGTAATTTAAATGATAAAGTCTGGAATTTAAAATAAAGGCTATCTCTACAGAATACCTGGAGTTGATATTTTACAAGAAATTACAGACCTGTCTTACCACTACATTAATATTTTCATTTGCAGTTTTAGTAATTTAACATTAAATTCTTAAAAATCACTTTAATCCCTCTGAGATCCACACTCGTAAAATTAATATAGCACTCCAATCTGGGTATCCTTAATGGATTTAGCCAACTCGAAAAGAGCTAGTCCAAGTCCGGATATCGATTTCGGCATAAAGTACGTTCATTATATACATTTGATGAAATTGTCAGACTTCATATTTACAAATTTTAACTCTGGTTTCCCATAGTTTACATTAAAATGTCAACTTATGGAAAACATATTAATGATAACTTAAATTGTATATATCTAGAAAATTTACAAATGTAAAGTATTTTCATTTACATTTATTATATTTACAAAGATGATTAACTATAACCATATGTAACCAGAACTTCATTGTATTAGTAGGCAGCTCTTTTATAGACGATAGAAGTACATTAAACAGTATTCTACCATTGTAGTGAACACCTTTTTTGGAGTGCTTGCAAATGTTACTTGATCTTACCTATGTCTGGTTTCTTTTACCGTGTATATCTGAGCTTTTTATGAACACTTGTGAGTTGTCTACATTAAATAAAAGTACAGCTAGAACATATTCGCAAGATAATTGTAAACTTGCAAGTGTTTTGAATAATAAGCTACACATTATTACATCTGAGTACGAATTTAGACGATGAAGAGCTATAGTTTATATTTCGTGTAAGAATTAACAGAATTTTTAGGAAACTTCAATAAATATGAGCTCAATTATCGGTTTTACTGAGACGACGTGGAAGCCGGGAGAAGGATGGCAGGATTTATTTCTAAAAATTAGTTCTCACTATTTAGGAAAAACAGAAGAATTTACTGCTGTCATTCTGGCATGAGTTAATTAAATAAAATAATAATAAAACCAAGCCACAGTTATTAAAAGTATTTCTAGAAGAAAAAACTGACTTTAGAAGAAAGAACTCTGTATTGACAAGCATAACATAATCCTGCGAGTTTTGAAAAAATATTTAAGATAAAAAATTCAAATCTTTCCCCCGCCTCTTTATTTATTTATTTTTAACGTCACCGACTTTCATAGAATCTTCGCTAAGAAAAAGGGGCAATTTTTGTAATTTCGGTGTTACACGCATCGATATTCAGGAGGCGGCTCTGAGTACTACACTTTTTTCAGTATGCCATCTAATGGAATGTTACGGAACTTTCTATTAAAGAGACTGCTGTGCGCTGCGCTCTCTCGAAAAATTTTGGAGCTAACTTTCGATAGTTCTGGAGTATTTAAGCAACTCGTTCCGAGTTATATTAACACACCATCGCGCACATTCTCAATTACCATTTGAACGACTCAGCGGCATTCAGTTTAGTTTTACTGAACTTTCCGCAGCGCCGCACTACCAGTCTAAACTTGGCGTTATCCGGTCTGTACTTCTTTAAATATTAAGAATTCTTTTTTCTCGTTTTTCTTTTTATTATTATATAAGGGACTGCGAAGACACGAGAATTTTTTAATATTCGGATTTCACGAAAAGTCTTCTTTTAACCGCCACGGGTGGCCGAGGTCGTGAAACCGCGGGCTCGTGTGTGGGAGGTTTGGGGTTCGAATCCCGCTAGGACCGTCCTCCCTGACTGAGGTTTTTTCCAGGCTTTCCTCAGTCCTCATAAATGGCAATTGCCGGGGAGGTACCCTAAACTTAGGCCTGAACGTTTCCTTCTATAAAAATCCTTTCTCAATATATCATCGGTGGCCACCGCCTGTGGTGCCTCGGTAGTAAAAACTGGCGTTAAA
Organism: Metallyticus violacea; assembly: GCA_030762175.1. Lineage (NCBI taxonomy): Eukaryota > Metazoa > Arthropoda > Insecta > Mantodea > Metallyticidae > Metallyticus > Metallyticus violacea. Next base: position 44,033,021 of record CM060830.1, on the reverse strand, counting down.
CACTTCAAAAAAAAAAAAAAAAAACCGAAAAGTCTTCGAGGAAGTCCATAGCAGAAATTTGGAAAATTCCAAAATATGGAGAATTCGAAATAACCTAGAGTTATATCAAAATACGAAAATATTTAACTAACTTTTATTTGGCGGAAACTCTTCTATTGGTAGTGATGCTTTTCTTCGTGTTGCCCTCTTGAGCAATAAATGTCAATGTCCTTGCCTGCCATGTGTACAGTGTGGCATTTAGGGGATGGATTTCATTTACAAGTGTGTGATGTTAATAATCAAACGATACCGAGCAAAAGAAAAACATCTTTGGCATCTTTTCTTACGAGGGTTCTGTTGCTGAAGAGAGATCGACTCTTTGGGTCATACGCGGTGCGGAGTCACTCACTGGAACGTTGCGGTCTAGTGGAGCGAGAGTGAATAAGGAGAAAGGCCTACTGACTGCGAACTGTCCCTTTTTCTTCCAGTCCTTGCATCCAAGGAAGGGACACGACGTTGTTACTAACATGAACAGCCAGAGATTTTGTTGGACCCTGTGACATCAGCGAGTTCTACAATCATCTAACATTTTGGGATCTCGTACTTTAAGGCTCATCTGGATGTCACCCACTTTGTAAAAAAACTCAACCGCGTCTAACGTTACATAAATAAGGTCAGTGTAGTCGTTTAACCGAGCTCTGTCATTTGACATTTAAACCAAGTTTAGAGCATATTTCACATGTTACTGTTATATTAAGTTTGTGTTGTTCTCGAAAGCAGGCAGGTAACACGAGTTTAAACATAAATAACTATCATGATAGATTTGACTATATTTGTCATGTATACCCAAAAAAGGACATTCTTACATGGTACATGGTCGGGATTTTGTTCAAACAGAGCGAAACATGTCGTCGTCTTTTATACTTTTACTTGTGGAGCTATGCCAAGCAATGTGTGTGTGTGTGTGTGTGTGTGTGTGTGTGTGTGTGTGTGTATAGTGTTCATATCAACGCCATTGGCATTTAAAAGAGAGAATCAGAGACGCTATTCACACTGTTTTACTTATGCCTTTAGTCATGTGTGGAATTAATTGGCATATCGTTTAGATGTGTGTAGGGCAACAAACGGAAGCCTTTTCCAACTGCACTTAACAGTACAACTTTGGAAAGATTTTATTTCATTTGCTAAAGATTTCTTATTTCTATCTTGTTTTGTTGCTTTTGTGTTACTGTTCAAAACTGCTCCATGAAATACGGACACACTGTACATATGCTCTGTTCTACTTTTAATTACATTTTTACATGTCCTCACAATCGGCGATCGTGGTGGCCACCTCTTCCTATCCACTTGTGGAGAAATGTCATATTCAGCAACTCGCGAACAACGTTGGGGAGTGTGGAGCAGCACCATCTTGTTGAAAGATGACACCTTCGTCTTCATCTTGAATTTGTGATACTGCATATAATTGCACCATATCAAGGCAGTTGTTTGACTTCACAGTCTGCTCCGTAAAGAAATAAGGGCCTATAATTTTATTATGAGTGAGGGCACAGCTTAGGAGGTTCACGTTCATACTCGATATAGGCATGAGGATTTTCATAAACCCATATCCTAAAGTTATGGTGATGACGACACACGTGGAATATGCCTTCATCATTATCACAATCTAGTGTAAGAATTGATCATCATTGTCCATCTCATAAAAAATCTGTACAGCAAACTCGTATTGTTTGGGTTTATTCGTTGGGCAGATAGTGTGTAACAACTGCAGCAGTTTGTATTCAGTAAATTGGAGAAACTTCCTTAAAACTTTATGAATTGTAGCCTTGTTCAGACCTACATTTCGAGAATGACTTTTTTGGGGCTCGTTTGGTAGCTATCCCACATAGCTTCAACGTCAATAACCGATACCCTAAACATTTTTTGTGCAACAAGATGCCAGTTGCCTTCAGCTGCTTATCCTACCGGTGAACGTTATTCCTAAGTGGCGGTTCCTCATTGTACACGCGGCGACATTCATGACGAACACACGTCACTGATTCAAATTTTGCAAGCCACAGGACGCATTGAACTCTCTTTGCATCGTCCACTCTTAATTAAATGGCGTAAATCGCTTCCAGTTGTCTTGCATCATTACCTGCGCGGGCAAAAATGTTAATTTTATACTTCAAACTCTTTGATGCTTTTAATTTATCGTAGGTTTCATCATTTAGCTCCGTTTCGTTTAGCCATTATGCGTTCAAAACTCCATCATGGCTTTACGGACACAGTGTATAAGGCCAAAAATGAACTTTTGGTGTTATGGAACTCAGGGCTTTGAACAGCTTAATGCCATTTTTTCCGAGGCAATGCCATGACACAAGATTCGAGATCATTCTCGACGTCAATGTCACCAGATCTGACGCCCCAAATCTTTTTCTTATGGGAATTCATAAAGGATCGAGTTTATGGAACTTCAGAGCAGACCTTGATGAAATGAATTGCCGAATTCTCAGCTTTCCTACATCTCTACAACTTGTCGACGTGAGAGAGGAATTGTGCGGGCTGGAAGTACATACTCGTCCATGCTGCTTTCCTGGAGCTTGTAGGAAGGCCCCGGACTTCCTCATCTAACCGACTAGACGGAGTAAGACATTTTGTTTGCCATTCTGTAGAACGTTTGAAAGGCGAATAGATTCACCCCTCCAGCTATGAGGAATGTTAAGTAAAGAATTATCATAATTATTTTTACCACATATCTTTATTCATCCTCATAATTTTGAACATATCTTTCAAAGTAGTCCCCGTTCGATACAATCTGTCTCAGCATATCTGCCAGTCTTCAAAGACATGCTAAGGAACCATTTTTCGTCAGGTCCTTCAAAATCGCCTCCGCAGTTTTCACCTCTGCTTTTGATGGTGGAAAATGGTTCCCATAAACGGATTTGTTCGGTTTAGGGAAAAGAAAAAAGTCACACTGGGCTAAACTGAACTGTAAGGAGGGTGAGGGGCACACTTCACGTGAGATATTCAGCAACAACATTTACGATGTACGGCCGTGCATTAATATAATTTTTACACAAATTTAAGGACATCTCTTTAGTACTGCTCAGTTACGGCTATGTGTATGCAGATATGAATTACTGGTTAACCATTTCCTGAATATAGAAAAAGGAATTGACCATGACTTTCCCAGCAGAAACAACCACTTTTGATTTTTTTGGTGTTTGTGATGCTGGATATTTCCACATAGAGCTTTGTTGTTTGCTCTCAGGATCGAAATGATGTAGTCAAGTTTCATCAGCATTAAAACAGCTCCGCATCTTCCTGTAACATCATCTTTAACTGGAAGCAAACCTGTGCGCGAGCGTTTTTGGAAATCAGCAGTCGAACTGACGAAGCTTTTGTTCTAGTTGATGCCGCACATGTCTACATAGCAAATCTTTTGTTATCGAATTCAAGTCTAATTTATTACTTGCTTTTGACATTTATATCTTGTGTTTAAGCACATTGGATCAAATAAATAATGAACCCATTTTGCAGAATATAAACCTACGATCTTCGAAAAAATCTGCCCCGTACCCATTAGGGCACACAGGCTGATGGCCCCCTCTAAATTCAGCAACATAACACAATATATCTGTTAACTGTTGTTGTCATATAATAGTCCGAGATGTATGAGATTTTTTTTTATATTTCTTAAAAAATACTGGCTTTTGAAAATCCATGTTTTCTAGCTCCCAAATTAGGTTTGAAAACATTTTAAGGCAAATGTCTATTCCATTTTTCTTTGGCACTGACTTATTCGCATAGAATTTCAACTTCTTTATCACCGTATACCTCCGTTATTTTTCTTATGATGCTTATAACAGAAAGTGTTGGAAACTGGGGTATAGAGTTGGTCCTGGTACGTGGTAACCATACTTTCCTTCTAAACCCAAGGTCGCCGGCCAGGATCGATGGGTTTTTTCGGGGGTAAAAATCCTAAGTATGGCTTCCTTCGGAAGGGAAGTAAAGCCGTGGGTCCCGTGTCGTGCATTTACAGCACGAAAAAGAACCTCAAGCCGAAAAAAAGAGGCCTCTGAGCAAAATTTGTCGGTCGTTTCACGCCCGAAATTGAATGGGATGCTGATGACCTGAGATGAATGAAAAGTGTTTAACGCCCGTTTTTGCTACAGAGGCACCACAGGCGATGGATACTTATGATACATGCGATGAAATGATAAATTGGGAAAGGATTTCATTTTAAGGAAGTAAACGTTCCAGGCCTAAGTTTAGGGTACCTCCCCGGCATTTGCCATTTATGAAGACTGAGGAAAACCCGGAAGAAACCTCAGTCAGGGAGGACGGTCCTGGCGGGATCCGAATCCCAGACCTCCCGCTCACGAGTCCGCGCCTTAACGACCTCGGTCACCCGTGGCGGTATTGCAATTAGATATACATCACTTTACACTATCGACTAATCTATGAATTTTATCAGTATCAACAAAGAAAAGTATGGCTTTCTCATACCTTGACCACGATTGTATGAATGGTAAAGTAACCTCTGTCATAAAAACCATTTTCAACCATTTTGTGTATTCCCTGCTCCTTCCTTGTGCTTCTCCCCCATTTTTCCTAGGAAAAATCTTGTTCATTTTTTTCTACCCTCCCATTTAATAACATTTTATTGCCACTATATATTTGTGTAGATTGTCCCATTTACCATCCCAAATACTGTCCCGCCACCTTTTACCGTTTCACATTCCATTAGACAATGGAACACACTATTCACTTTCCCGCACAACATTCATCCTTCTTTAGTATTTTTCCTTAATCCTTTTAAAAATATTACATCTATACACATGCATGCTAACCCCATTCTTCCAAATTGATCGCATATCAACATATTTCTTTCTCCCCCAGTTTCTGTTAACTATTTTATCTAAAAGAACTTTTCCCCTCTAAACTGGTCCAAACCTCTTGCTTCTCAATATTTTCTGCCCCCTGTCTCACTATTTTCCAAAATCCACTAACATTACTTCACCCAATATTCATATATCCCCTATTCTGAATTCTTCTAATAACTTTCCCACCTCCCCATACCAATTCTCCCTTATACCTCTCTTTGATTATAGTTTATAGCGTCACAATGCATTGCTGCAATTCTCGACTTTGTTACATTTATTGTTGGTCTATTATTGCACAGAGAGTTTGAATAGTAGGTAGTCAGGAATGGAGGGCAAATAGAGAAGAACATTTTATGATATTAATTTCAAGCGCAAAGTAATTCTTTATATTGAAAAAATTGTAACAGAAAGGCAGGAAGAGAGAGCAACGTTGGTTTGTGGCGGCAACAGAAATGGGCATTATTTGCAACTAAAGCTAGTAGGAAGAAATTCACTGGTCCTTGCAAAGAAAGACATCCTGACATTGAAGAAAATTTTTTGGAATTCGTACAAGAAAGCAGGAAGACCAGTAACACCATGAGAAATGCCTAACTTTTTCCTTATTTGACGCACGTCAATTATCCTGGCAACAGCACGAGTGATGCATTTTGTTCTACGTGCTCCAAGATGTAACAATAGTCCACTTATAAATTCTGTGTTCTGATCATTTTATGAAACGGTTTATCTCTTTAGACGCCGTACAACAATTTGCATTTTTTTTTTTAAAGTTTCAAATTTGAGAGGCTCAATTCATTTGATGGCGCATTAGATTAGCGTAAATATGGTAGTTAACATTCATAAAAGCAAGACGACTCCATGGCTTAGTCATCTTTAGCGTATGGACGAAAATAGTGTGCCAAGAGATTGCTGAATGCCAGAATTTATTCAGCAAGGAGAGAGAAGCTGGTTAAGGTGGCTTGACAGTGCCCTATAGGATTTAAAGATAATGAAGGTGACAAGATGCAACAGATAGGGTAGAATTGAGACTGTGAAGGAGGTCAACTCAGAGCTGTAGCGCCGATGATGACGACTTATAGGTCAGAGAATCGATGTACTTGTTGCAAAGTTTTGCTTTTGGAAGGGCAATATTTGAATTTAAAAGACTCAAAGGATGTTCAGATATTACTGATAAAAATTTAACTATCTTCTTGTCAGGAAAATATTTGAAGTTCATGACAAAAGGTTCTCTGGGAATTGCCTGACTAGGGGCGGCTCTAAATGCTTAAGATGGGGGAATTGCCCGAATTGAAACAACAAAATTGCATAATAGAATTCAAAATGAAAGTCGCTGCCCACTATATTTTAATAATAATGAAACATAATGGCCAGCGTTAGCACGACCATTTTTATGGAAATATTTTGTTACATACATATATGGTATTGTATTTTTAAGAACATTTAATGCATTTATAACTATGAACTGGGAATAGGAAGTTAGTTACCGCAGTGCAAAGGTCAATAATGCACTAACATTAACAATTTTATATGAGTACAAGGTAACATTGAACAGCAATCTTGTTTATACAATAATTAACCTTTGATCCATAACACATTTTATCACTGATCTTTAAAATAATGCTTTGTCTCGACATCCCGCTTCCGGGTTTTCGCAACTCGAATGATCGCGTCACTGATGCAAAATACTGTCATCCGAGAATAATTATTATTACTGAAAACTGACGATTGTTAGATTAACGGACCCTGGTAATTTTGAGTGCAGATAGCATTGTTACTTGTATCTAAAATGTGGAATGTAGTGTGCATGAACTGGGTGTAAATAAATTGAGTTCATCCAATTAATTAGCTCTTTGCATAAATTAGCAATTTATTTACAGTAATTAGGAACTTTTGAAATTATTTCATAAAAACTGAGGTCTCCCCCAGCCCTGGGCCAGATCTATGAACACTGCGAAGCTGAGTTAAGGCTGTTTTTTTCAGGAAGCTGTGACTACTAGAATGGCGTCTCAACACACAAGAAAGCGAAATGAGTCCTCTTGGAGTGCAGTGCTTTAATGAATTGCGTTCCACCACCGCAAGCATTCGCAGTTGCGAACTACGAAAAGAGCAAACAAATTAACGAGTGTAAATATTTGAACTGCCATCATATTTAACAGTTGCGGTTCGGTGTCCTCTCGGTGTGCCTTCAGATGTTTTCTTTCGGTTTGGAACTCTAACGAAGTCTGTTCACTAAAGAGTTTAAAAACTTTACCACACTATGTAAGCGTAACGACAATGCCTTTCTGTGAAGGAAATGGTTGGGTTAATTAAATTCATTGCGTCAAAAGTTTAAAGATAAGATTATTAAAGTTATTGAGAGAGATCCATACTGTTAAGTGTAACAATGGAAATCAGGATTTGTACATTTAACGTGGAGAGGATATATTCCTTATTTATGGGAATGCAAATAAATGAACGAGAATAAAAATACTATTCATTATCAATAAACAGTGGAATTCACCGAGTAGATATGCAATTTAAATGTGTTATATGAATTATTTCAATAAGATTCTGGATTATAGGCAAATACAGAGTGACAAAATATGTTGTGTGAAACTGCACGAACACAACAAAAGAGATCGGCGATGTAGAGATGGGCAGAGTTACTTAAATGAAAGAAAACATCAAATTATAGGCACAGACTGGAGCATTATTATGTTTATCCACAGTAATACTAAACATTCGGGATATTTGCAGGTAATTAAAATTCTGGTGAGAACATCTTTTTTTTTTTCATCTAAATTTAACACTAATCCCAATTTTTTAACCGGCGCATGGCAACTCTTAAATAAAGTGGAAAGTCGCTGGAAGAGAGAAGGCATAAAGATACAGTAAATTCGAAATACCAAGGTCATTTGAAAAGTTCTTGGATTGACCCGCAGATTGTAGCTGCAGCAGTTCCGAAGCAGTACAGATGGATTGACCAAGAATCTTAGTAGTTGTAGCTGTTTGTTGCAGTGCAGACGTGTACTGTATATATGTGTAAAGTGCGCTTATTAAGTACTTATATGAATGCAAGAGAAATTCATACAGATATATCAAAATACTCTAGGAGACTCTGTGCCATCATTTCCATGTAAACAAGGAGTTTAAACGCGGTCGTTAAAGCTTGGAAGATGACCCATGCAGCGGACGATTAAAATCCGCCATGATGTCAGAAATAATGGATAAGGTATACGACGTGGTTCTGAATGAAGGTATCTTACATTGCCGAAGCTCTGGACATTTTAGGGAAAGAATTGTTTGAACAAATTATCGGTAAAATGGGTGCCGCGACTGCTGACTCAGGATCAAAAGCAATTCAGAAAAGTTTGGCCCAATTTTAGAGAGAGACCCCTCCGACATCATGCGTCGATTTGTGACCAATGAAACATGGATGCGCTACTACATACCTGAAACAAAACAGCAGTCTAAACATTGGAAGCATCATGATTCTCCACTGGCGAAGGCCAAGTGTATAATAGCGACCTTAAAAATGTTTTTTTTTTGGGGGGGGGAGGGGGTGCCAAGGATTTACTGCTAACTATTATCTTCCCACTAGAATATCTATCACTGAAGCGTATTATGGTAACCTTTTGAAGCTATTGAAGACAAAAATAAGCGAGGAAAGCCGGGGTTTATCATTTTGCATCAAGATAATGCTCGCCCTCACACATGTCGTTGCAATGGCTAAATATCAATGAATTGGGGTACGATTTATTGCCACATCCGCCTTATTACCCTGACTTGGCTCCACATCTGTTCCATAAACTAAGAAAATTCCGTGGTTGAAACACATTTTCCTCCTATGAAGAACTAAATCATCAGTTGAGGTTTATTTTGCACTCCTGGGGGAATCTGATGAAGCATCTTGAAGCATCATTGGACAAAGTGCATTTTAGTCTCAAGGGAGACTGTGTTGAAAAACAACAATAATTTCTTAAAACTTTGGCTTCATTTTGTGCTTCATTCTGAAAAGTTTTCCAAGCCTGGGACTGTGTAAAACGCACTAATCTCCATTCCCCTAGTTATTACTTTTATAGTTCTCTTTGGGAGTTTGCAGAATTCTAGGTACAGGTCAGTTCAGCTGATGTTAATTTTTAACTTTAATTCTTATGTACGCTTTCTTACATTTCTTAATGCACTTCTGTAGATTTTAGTAACAAAAAAGTGTTAACAGATACAGAACATATTAGTCTGTATTAGTAAGAAATAGTTTACCAAACATTTTGTTACACTCCGCGTATATTGTGACAGCTCCGATGCGAAATGCGGATTATTGTTTTTATTCTTTGTTAAATATCTCTAGTCTGATTAATGTATTCAGAGCAAAGTCCCTCCCGCTCGAAAAATAATAATAATAGTGTTCTAGCTAATCCCGTTGCAATTCCTGTCACATATATATTTGGGAAACAATTTTAGATATGCGATACTTTTGCTAATGGAGAGATTTATGAAATCCAGTAGCTTTATGCGTTTAATTAATTTGAAACTGCTTCTGTTATTTCATATGTTTTAACTGTTGACATTTTAAAATAACGATGTGCTTTACAAATATGTAATCTCAGATTGAATTTCATTAAAAGCCCATGCTACTGTTAAACTTAAAATATTAAATAGCGTTTGTAAGCTAAAGCATTGAAAAATAATAGTAGGATAGTAGAAATTAGTAGTACAGAAATTCGCCAAGCGTCACGGCCAACGAATTTAATACGAAGCTGAGATTTCGAAACGTTAGCGTGTGTTTGTTGTTTTTGTAATTAGCTTTTCTTAGAGCGTCTCCGTGGGTCAAGTTATCTGGCAATTATTATTATTATTATTATTATTATTATTATTATTATTATTATTATTATTGGAAGTTTTTCTTTGCCAAAAAGGTAAATACAACATATCTTTAGGGGCTCAGAGCTCATTTACGCTATCATTAATTTATTTTATTAATTCAGGCTACATTAGGTACCCCATAGGTTTAAGGATCCTCTGATGCACCACAATTATATCACCATCATCTCCACTGGCACAAATAGCAGCGCCCTATGGGTGTCCGGCTTCAGAAGTCCAGAGGAAATGCCCACAAGTTCATGAGAACATGGGCTGGTACTGGACAAATTTCGGTAGGGAGAGGGAGAGAGAGAGAGAGAGAGAGAGAGAGAGAGAGAGAAAAAAAATTAAATTTTAAATGTTAGTGTAATAAAATACTAAAATTATTCCCATGTTTAAAATGATAATTCCTTTTTCTATTATGCCATTTTCACAATGTTCATTACCTTTAAATAAGATCTTGGCCAATATGACCTTTTTGTTTACAAATTCAATATCTTTCAGGCATTAGTAAGATCGGTTTTCAATATTTAGCCGTTAGAAAGGAAATTTTATTCAGTCTTATATTTTTCTGTCTATGTTATGCTTAACTATCTAACAGCAATACGCAGTGCATAAAACGCCATAAAATCAATTTAGAACGTTTTAAATTGTGGTGTATAAAAATCTGTTTTACACCGTAAAACTTTGTTCCCGTGTTTTGTATATGCAAAGATTTGCAACACGAATGCACTTATGCATAGGGATTTGTGAGAATTTTCTTATTGAATAAGGTAACCTGCACTATAATAAGTCTACTTCTTGAACACAAAAAGAAAATATTTAATTAAATATTTATTCCTTTATATGACTTTTCTGTGAAATTGCTCTTGGATAAAAAGTGTACTTTTTTTAAAATTTATACATGTCTCCTTAAAAAGTGCTTTTTTTTCCTGCGCTTCATAAGAATAAATTCAAACACGACTAACTTTTGTTTATGATGTAACTCGAAGGTCTGTTAAAGACGTCTGAGACAAGAATATCATTTCCGGCGCCACAATGTCTTAACAACACTTTACGAAAAATGTAGGCATCCAGTAGGCAGACATTTGCCAGATCCCGCGACTCTAGAACTCCAAGAACTCCCAACATTTATTCTCATTAAATTCATGTACAGGTTGGCGGGAAATTTCAGATCTTTATGCATTTTAAGTAATGCTTCCAATAGTAATAGAGGTCCATTCAGTTTAAAGTATATATAACTGTTCGCAGTTTTCGTAGGTAAACATTTTGAAGTATTACTACAAATAGGTTACCGTTTCTTTGAAAGTATTTGACCAAATAACACAATAAACTTGTAGTTCATTTTTATGTAAAGTAAAACAACCTTGACTCATTTAAAAAACAAATACATTGATACATTTATTACACTATTTAACCTTTTATGTCTAAGGTATAGTGAACTATCTTATGTAATTTCATAATCTATGCACACATATACACACATCATACATATTTGGGGTACATTATATGGAAGGTTTAAAATATATGTCAATGCTTTTAAAGACAACATGAATATGCCATTTATGAAACTAAATAAAAGAAAAATATTTTCACAGTGTCATAGATTAAGACTTGTTAATCTTAGCACATGTTTTGATGTTATTAAATGTTCTGCAGATCTTGCACTATAAAAGCCGGTGGACCAGTCGGTGTAGCTACTAGAAGGAAGAGATGAAGCGAGTGGCATTGGCACTAAGTGGAATAAAATCGTTTTTCTCCCAACAGACGAGGAAGGGATTGCCGAAGTTACTACGCAGCAGAAACGGAAAGGAAACCTTTCAACGCGCGGCGTACTAGTTAGTGACCAGGAGGATCGATAGATCGAGGATTTGTGTTGGTCCCTAATTGGTAGTGCGTTCAAGTGGTTTGAGTGATGTCGCCCACGCACGAGTTCTCTACCCTCTAATCCCATCTTGTGATTTCAATGCTGTTACAGAACCGCACTACACCCGATTTTCATCACCAGATCCTCAAAGGACCTCTGGACTTACTCACTATTCGATATTCTCTCAATTTACTTACTCAAATCCAGCTTTGGTGACATGACGAAGGTACGAGATTTCTTTATTATATAGACAGTGGAAACTTTTTGACAAATTGAAACTCTTGAGCTCGAGGAGGTATTTTTATACACTAGACTTCAAGAGTATATAAAATAAAAGCAAAAAATAAAATTATGAATTCCATGTTTATTATTCCACATACTTATACACACACTACAAAAGAATGCATCAAATTACCTTTACCACGTGGCGAATAAAGGAGGAATGTTCACGTAAAATAATCGGATTTCCTCAAGACAAATTAAGGCTGTAAGCTGAGCTTACTCAAATTGTGTTTGCAAGTGTGTTGACGAATTAGAATGTCTCCTTAGAGGTTGTGCTCTATCCGTGACGTAGACAGTCGATGCCAGTAATACGGTCGAAGGTTCAACGACTTTTCATATCACTGTTAGGGATAGGTGAAATTTTCTTACTGTGAAGGGCACCCACGTCTCCGCCCATTTAAGTTTGCTCTCCTCTGGGATCTTGCAAAATCTGAACCCCAACAGAAAGACCGGGATGAAGGTATTATAAATTTAAAATATAGTGTTTGGCCAATTTTAATTGTATTGCAGTAATTTAACAGTGAATGTAATTTACTATTACTTGTATTTTTAAAACTCATTCTTAAACTCCAGCAATCAATTTTAGTTTACGCGGGACCGCGGACATATAATAGGTTGGTAACCAGTGGCGGTTCGCGCTAAAGGGCACGTGCCCTCTCTTTATTTTTTAACCATAAACGTCTTTAAACAAGTTCTGCAAAAAATGGCAACTCAAAAAAGATCATAGAATTTCATAGACGCAAACCCTGGATGTTTTCAGCACCTGCGTTGTAGCACACAAGAGAGACTCGCGGTTTCAACATCCCCTACGAAAGCAGACAGCTTAGAATGTGTATGTATGAAGAGAAAGGGCAAGGGCACATTCTTCTTGTGTCCAAGCTTAGCAGGGCAGAAAGTTTTGGTTTAAAAGGTATTATGAAACTGGTGGGCAAGGGGATGAGAGTTTTTTTTTTTTTTTTTTTTTTCCCAACGGACGTTCTTTAACATCTCAGGTCATCAGGTCCCATTCAATTCAGAGGGTGAAACGGCCGACAAATTTTACTCGGAGGCCCCAACACGAGACGCACGGGCTTTACTTCCCTTCCGAAGGAACTCATACCTACGATTTTTATAAAAACCCATTGACCCTGATAGGGATTGAACCCGCGATCTTGGGGTTATGAGGCAAGTGTGGTTACCACCCAAATCTGAAAATTGGATGTACTTTTATACATTTTTTTCTGGCTGTAGGCGTCTAGGCCTTGAAAACGAAAGAGGATGTTTTTTCCTTACAGTAACATCTTCTACAGTGCTATAAATGTTGGATGAAGAAAACATGATAAATTTGTTGACAGTGGCAGAGAAAAGATTCGGAATGCTGGGTGAATGGATTAATGAAAAGAAAGGTGGCTACCGGAGTTTTTTCCCATTCTAACCTCAAACCTTCCATTTGTACATGCGTCTGGCAAGGCTTTGAATAGAGGTCCGGAAAGTGAATGCCAGTCAGCACAGGCATTAATGAAAATATCTGGGTCCCTGCCTCGGGCAGTACATAGCAATAGCAATAACAAAAAAGTTGTTTGGAGTCAGTCGCCTTCTCACAATGGGACGAAGGCTTTGGAGACATCTGAAGGACGGCGGGTACACCTGCTCCGTTCAGAAGGAAGCTGGGCCAATCGCAACGACATATTCCAACGCTTTCTCACCGCTGAGAGGCATAATCAGAGTTAGCAGTTTCGAATCAGGAATGTTACAAGTGGTTACATTTATCACACTCGTTATTTAAGGCCCCTACCTTCATTTGCATTTTTCACCTAGTCTTTCAGGACATGCCAATGAAACTTTCCATCCTCTTTTAATGAACCTAAAGCTTGTCTTTAATAGCCATCAATCTCATTCATTCTCTGTAAATGCCCACAGTATTATAATTGTTTTGTTTCTACGGTACATAAAATGATTCCCTTTCTCTAATGCTTTCATTTTTAATATGCTAAAGTCTAAATGCGAAATCGAGATGTACGACGGCTGGAAAGAAAGTAATGGCAGCATAATTAGAATTTGTTCTAGAATCTGGCGACTTTTTCATTCCTTCAATGTGATCCCATATCATATTATCACCCCACACTTCTGGAAAACACTGAACATCCGTAGCTAGGGGGTTTTATTGGTGTTTGCAACACTGTAATGTGGCTTGTTCTGACTTCTGCCGCTGACGCCCCCACTGTCCATTAACGACCCACCTCTAGCAGCGATTAAATCAAATCAACGTAATGCGCTTAAAGGACAAGTCGATCTCGTGGTACATCTTCCTCTAACGGATTTAAAAGGATTATGGAGCAAGGAGCTGTAAAAAGTTAAATAAAACGTCAAGAATTCTTTTCAAGAGTGATTGATGCATATGCACTGAAAAAGGACTGGGTGGAACATTACTTTTTGTTATTATTTCATGTAATTTTATTTAATAATCGCATTATTGATAGGCGCATGCCATAATTTTGAACATGAACATTAGAATAACATTACCGAGATATCTTCGTGGTGGATATATTTAGCATAAATTAGATTTTATATTCATTCTCCTAGCCTATACTAAAGGCCACGGTTTCGCTACTGGAAAGAAGATCTTCTCTCGCTGTGTGTGTGTGTGTGTGTGTGTGCGCGCGCGCGCGCGTGTCTCTCTCTCTCAGATCAGATGAAATGAAGTTAAATTATAAAATGGAAGTTTTATCTCGATATCTACCCTTTCTTAAAAATGACTGAGGAAATCCACGGGAAACCCAGTCAGGTTGGTCTGTCGTAGGATTTGAACCTCGGAATACGATCAACCCGCTGGTGTGGAGAACATCAAGGCCATAGCCTTGTTTTAAAGAATTACGCACTATAAACTCTGTGCTTCTGTAGTGCTTACAGGTTGTCGATTGGGTGTATGATGGCTAGGGACCGAACTCTGAACGCCAAAACATTGCCTATATGCGGCTACAGGTTTTAAGGAACTCTGGCTGTAAGTGCCACCACTTTACTGTGCTGCAGGTTGTATAGAAAAAAGGCGTCAAGTAAAGGGGAGTTCTGACTTGATATAAACAACACGATGTGTATGACACGTGACATAGTAACTTTATGTGTTCGGTGTCCCAACTTCTGTATCTGCTTAAGTAACCGTAAAGCTGTCCATTGATGTTAAACACACCAAGGTCTTTAAATATTTCTATAGCCAAAAACTAAGGAATTGAAGTCAGAGAATACGGGTAGGTCAATTAAGGTTAGTTAAAAATCTCCTAAATTTGAACAAATCAATACTTTCTGAACATTGATATGTGCTGGTGAAATTTGCTGGAAATTTGCATTCGTTCTGTTGCCACCAAATGCAGTTTTGTGAAAACAGTGGCAAATGCATTTTATATGCTGAAATTCCGTGTGACTAAGTTCATAACGCTTGGGACTGGTATTCAGGAAGTCCCGATTCAAATCCCTTCGGGACAGTGTCATCCTGATGTCATGATCCAGGATCGAAAGTGCCAGGGCGTGATGGAATTGTCTGGGTGTGTATCTAGAAACAATATTACAGAATTCGCCCGTTGACTCCTTTACCGCACTCCGTTTCTTCTGGAGTTGCCCCCATTGGAGGCGTCAGCCAGCTTTTGGGCAGGCTGACGTATCGTAAAATTTCTCCAACCTCAACAATCTTATCCATTCCAAGTCCATAGTTCTACGTCACCTTCGGAAGGGATCCACTTAGAGATTAATGTATGATTCTGGTCGTCTGTCCCCCCTCATCAGTCGACCGGAGTGTGTGCGATAATGTTACCAACGTAGTCCTAAAAACGCACGTTGAGCCTCATTAATGTAATTGACTTTCACAGCTCTGCGTCTGTTGATTCTTACTTTGTAATGACAGCTTCATCCGTGTCTATGCATTTACATTGTAAAATTCCGGAGTGTCTTTGACAATCCTGTATTGTTAGGCATTACCGGACAATGTGTAGAAAATTCAGCGGTGCCCTTTCGTGCACAGATCTTATTTGTTATCGTTGATAAAGGAACACTTCTCTAGTAAGGTAGTCATGGTAACAAACAGCATCTGTCAGTGATTTTGGTAATTTTACGAGTCTGTCATTGTAACTTGGCACAAGTGCCCACACATTGATAGAAAATCTATCCTAAAGTTTCAACTCTAAAATCACGCGAAGATTTACAAACCGGATGTTTGCATATTCACTAGAGTTTCTCTTCTGTGTTGAATTTAAAACTACTAACTACTACTAATTACTAACATAGTATAAGGACGATCTTGATAATCAATTGATAAGTGCAAATAAATAATAGCTATGCCAAAGAACACACGAAGCATAAAGAAAAGGTACGCGTACGAAAGTGCGTTTTACAAAGTAAATAAAGCAGTCTTTGGAAGGAAAGATAAGATACACAAAGATGGAAACATAGTATGGTGTTAAGATGACGCAGAAAAGCTTGACTGTGGCTGAACATACCTTGTAAACATAAATAATTTATAAAAGGAGGACAGAAGACGAGGTGCGGCAACTGGTACGTGAGTTGTGTGTTGGACTTCGGACGGCCTACATGAGTACACCATACTGAAGCCTACCGAGTTTCCCATTGCCCAAGAGCACGCATTTGTTTAGCTGTCATTAACCTCTTTGGCTAGAGTTGGAAAGTTTAACTGCAGAAGTTTAGGGTTAGTCCAGTTCATATTTCGAGTTTCATTTGTTTTAGACTGTCTTTTCTTTTAACTGTGATGGACTATTCGTCAAGACACTGTGAATAATATGTGTAACCAATTAATTGTTTATTGTCCCATCAAATTATTCTTTAATTTTATGTAGTATTTTTTTTCTTTTCTTGCCATTTTAGTAGAATACAAAATTAAAACAACAACAACAACAACAACAATAATAATAATAATAATAATAATAATAATAATAATAATAATAATAAAATCGATATTGGCATTTCTTGGGATTTGAAATTATTTAAAAAAAATATGTTGTTTGTTTTGCTATAAAATATAGCGGTAAACAGCAGTCGGTGTCAAAGACTATAGAATTCCTCAATAATAGTTTATTATGATATTAGTTTATAATTATAGTTTATTACATGAGTAAATGTTTAAGAAGCGAGCGAATCGAGTTCCGTAATTAATATGAATGCAGAAATTGCTTAACGTTATAGTTTCTTATGCTATTTTTTGATACCAGAATTATAAAATGATATTAATAAAATAAAATGAATATTAAAAGTTTAAAAATATATTAATGAAATAAAATTAATAATAATGCACATTTTCTAATGAATTTTTCTGAAGTCAATGGCCTCTTTTATTTTGCTTATGACATCAATATATCGATGGAGGTTATTTAGTTCGTTTGTCTATTGTATTTGTTAAGGAAGATGAATTAATCGTAAGAAATTTTAGCCCAAACTGATAATGGTGAATTGTCACTGACATGAAGAAAAGCTTGTGATGGTCATTTATTGGACGTGCATTAAACATATTAAGAACATTTTAGAAATTTTGTATCGAGATATTCAGATAAGGCGAGTATTATAAAATTTGGTTGCTAAATTGGCTTTTTATTAATTCTTTAATGATGTATTCTGTAATGAAGATGAAAGATTGATTCAGTTTTCAATAATATTATTGTAGCATAACGTTTGATGACAGCATTTTGGGAATGAAAACAATTGAATGACGTAATTGTTACAATGGTAATTTTATGTAGCTTGTATCATAATGTTGCTTTTTATTAACAATTTTGATCAACAAAAGTCTTTATGATTGTATAAAAATTAGTTAAATACGTTTAAAAGAATGCACCATCCTTTGAGCCATTTTGTGCTTAGAATATAACAATTAAGCTGAATGAAAAGAGCAAGTTATTTTGCCTATTGCACTTGAAAGTGTCATATTTCCCTGTTTAATAACAAAGTTGATAAAGACTAAAGCCAGAATAGATTTTCTTTTTAAAATTGGAGTACTTTCTTACCAATGTATGCTCAATGTTAGATCCAGGGTTTAATTTAATTAGAGTCCTTATTGTTTACTCAATACAAGTGTTCGTTCTGCAGAAATTACAGTTGTTGAAATCTACATGTGGAAACGTCTAGTTCCAACTGCATATAAATAGAGACAAAATTGCAACGATTATTCTAATGCAAGAGTGTATCACAACGAGTGACAATTTTCGTTGTTATCAAGTATAAAGGTATGGGACAATAGCTCATGAAAGTGATGGTGAATAGAAAACCATACTCTCGATTAAATAAACGTTTAAAATAGTTTAGTCTACGTTTACGAACCCCTTCCGCGTACTTTAGATCTGTTTAATTACAGTTTGTGGTGATAGGTGTCGTGCATACCAGACTCCGCACCTGAAGGAGTGCCTGCAGTTGCTCCATTTCTCTCCACAACACTGTTTACAATAATTATAGATTGCCGACACTTGTGTGAAAGTGTATGCATTGATATACTTGGGAAAGTCAAACAGAATTCCTTCGCTCCAGCAACACGCTCCACCTTCTGCTTCTTAATACAAGTCAACGAACTTCAAAGTAAAGCGCTGGGAGACGGAAGTCCCCAAGGCACTTTCCCTTTGAGGGGAGAAGTGCAGTAAAAACAGAAAGATCTTTATGAAACTTGTGTGATGTATTTCAGTTACTTAGATCATCTAATGAAACACATATCCACGATGTTTATCATTCATTTGTATGTTTATCTTCTTCTGTACATATAATGCTGAAGTAAAATTTAAGTAACAACTGTATTCCAATACTAAAGCAAAAGTATGATTAGATAAAGATAGAAAAGAAATTAGATTAGAAAGAGGCGTAGAGAAAATGATCCAATGTCCCTTAATACTTTAATTTGACTATTAGAGGCAATATCACTCCTCTTCTCATAACTTCAACAACAGTATGATAAAGAAGTAGACGACAAAGACTAAACTAATGGCGAATAATCAGTGGACATAGTGATAAATGTGGAGAAATTCAAATACATAAATTATTTCACATATCTTGTCAAAAGTTATCATTTTGAAATACAACACAAAAACATTACTTCACAGAAATTTTGGAGTTTAAAATTTATATTTTAGACAAGAGCTTGAAGCTAAAACGTACAATTATAAACATGTGCATCCTGCCAGTTTTCCTTGTGATAGGTAGAAAGTGGAAGAAAATAGAAGAAAATCGCTTTAAGAGACCGCATACACGACGACGAAGTAAAAAAACGCATAGACCACCTCAAGAAGTCTTAAATGGAGGTGGGCAGGGCACGTAATAAGAAGAGATTTCCACAGATGGGACTCGTAGACTAACAGCTTGGGAACATACAAATGTGGGACCTCAGCATATAAGATGAACAGACAAAATGAAGATCTTTGCAAGCCGATTGTTCTACAAAGGCGAAGATAGAACGGGAGAAAGGTATTAAATATAATAAATAAAACATTAAATTAGGATAATCTTATCCGGAATGGCTAAACCGGAAGATAAAACATAGTTCCTATTCTTCACCGATGGAGCCCTGTGCCCTAAGGGATGCTCTATTATCTATTCACTCTTAGAGTGTAAACCGCCACGGTTGGCCGAGGTCGTTAAGGCGCGGACTCGTGAGCGGAAGGTCCGAGGTTCGAATTCCACCAGGACCGTCCTCCCCGACTGAGGTTTTTTCGAGGTTTTCCTCATTCCTCATAAATGGTGAATATATACTATACTATATATACTTAGGCCTGGAACGTTTCCTTCCTTAAAAAAAATTATATTATTTTATTTCAAGTGTCATTATCAGTGTCCAGCGCCTATGGTGCCTCAGTAGTAAAACGGGCGTTTAACACTATTTATAAAAAATTATGTAATTCATGATTTTATGTCGCTATTTGCAAATATATTGACTAAATTCTGTAAATAAATAATTAAAAAATGTAAGTATATAGCCATGTCATAAAAAGTCAATATATATATATATATATATATATATATATATATATATATATGCAGATGATTTTAATATAACGAAGGCTGACTTAGATCCTCTCCTTAAATGTTTAAAGTCCTTGGCGCAAGTAGAGTTTCATTTGGAATTCAGAACAGGTTGCATGAAATAATTTAAGATAATCGTACGTTGTCTTTAGTATCGCAGGACAAAAAAATGTAGACCATTGGAGGGAAGATTATTTGCTGCTTTTTAAAAAGCTAATAATGTATTTTATTGTAAAATGATATTTATTAAAGGGTCCTGAAAGAAATGAAAGTTTCCTGAAGCATTGAATCGATCATATAGCATAAATTGCTTGCTAACAAAGCTCCTTTATAAGATACCAAATGTATACTATTCTAATTTAATCTAGATCACGTATTAAAAACCGCAGTTTCCTTGTTACACCTCTAAATTTTGATCTTCCTGGGGAATTTCACACATTTGGATTTATTTGCAATGGAGAATCATAATGCTTCTATTTTTTGGACTGCTGTTGTTTTTTAGGTATGTAGTATGCATTTGTTTTATCATTGGTAAGTTTTGTTTTATTATCTGATATGTATTACATTCCAAATATTAAATTGAACTTTCTAAAAGTACTAAAGTACTAAAAACTGGAATGAGCAAAAGAAAAAAAGGAACGAAAAACAAACTAGGACCGTTAGAGAAAAGTTACATTTTTAAAGAAATAGGTAAACGTTTATGATTTACCACAACTGTTGTCCATCTAAACCAACTGGGAGATCACATTTTATTCCTGCAGCAGAAGCGATAGTTTTAACTCTCGGTACCCGACCTATATCAAAACATTTTTGATACCGTAAGAAATTACAAATCAATCATCGAGATTTCTTTCAAGAAATGCTGGTGATATTTTCCGAATTTAATTTTGAATTCCCTCCGGATTTATGTATTATTCTGTTATTATTACTACTACTACCACTACTACTACTACTACTACTACTACTACTACTACTACTACTACTACTACTACTACTATCACTTCTACTACCACTACTATTACTACTACTGCCACTACTACTACCACTACTACTACTAGTACTACTACTTACTACACTACTGCCACTACTACTACTACTACTACTACTACTACTACTACTACTGCCACTACTACTACTACTACTACTACTACTACTACTACTACTACTACTACTACTACTAACTACTACTACTACTAACTACTACTACTACTACTAACTACTACTGCCACTACTACTACTACTATCACTACTATTACTACTACTGCCACTACTACTACTACTACCACTACTACTACTATTACTACTACTACTACTACTACCCCTGTTACTACTATTACTACTACTGCTACTACTACTGCCACTACTACTATTACTACCACTACTACTACTGCCACTACTACTACTACTATTAGTACTACTACTACTACTGCCACTACTACTACTACTACTGCCACTACTACTACTACTACTACTACTACTACTACTACTACCACTACTACTGCCAGTACTACTACTACTACTACTACTACTACTACTGCCACTACTACTACCACTACTACTACAACTACTACTACTACTACTACTACTGCCACTACTACTACTACTACTGCCACTACTACTACTGCTACTACTACTACTACTACTGCCACTACTACTACTACTATTACTACTACTACTGCCACTACTACTACTACTACTACTACTACTGCCACTACTACTACTACTGCCACTACTACTACTACTACTACTACTACTACTGCTGCCACTACTACTACTACTACTGCTACTACTACTGCCACTACTACTACTACTACTGCCACTACTACTACTACTACTACTACTACTACTGCCACTACTACTACTATTACTATTACTATTGCCACTACTACTACTACTACTACTACTACTACTACTGCCACTACTACTACTATTACTATTACTACTGCCACTACTACTACTACCACTACTACTACTACTACTACTACTACTACTACTACTACTACTACTACTACTACTACTACTACTACTCTACTACCTCTAATCCTCTTACTGCTAACCCTATTCTCGAACTCTGTAAGAAGTTTGTTCATGGAACTGTTAGAGGTGTATCTGCTTGAATTTTTGCAAGTTCACTAAGCAGCGTGCAATATTAAAATATATAAGATCTTGTTAAAAGAAATAGGTCTATTGTTTCTTTTTAAATATTTTTAGAATCGTTTTCAAGCTTTAGGTTAGGATTTGTTCGTTTATATTTATCGCACATAAATAGTCGCTGTTCTGCCCTGTATCTAATATTTTCTAAACTACGTCTAAAACCTCTTATGGAAATACAGCGTTATAAATACAATCACGTTGACCTGCACTCAGACTGGAAATGTATTAGTACAGAGCAAATGTCCATTTAATTCATTGTCTGCCTTCCAAAATCAAACGAGGCGGTCAAGGCGGGTAAAGCATTTGAGCGGTCCCGGGTTTAAACCTTTTGAAGCCGGTCATCCTGACCTTTTTTTTTTAATGGTTGTCCATGGTCGCTTAGGCGAATGCTCTCCTGGTCTTTGCTTTGCAAGCATTTTCCGCTTTCCAATTATATATCCTTTCATTTAGCTAACTCTGTTACAGGGTCGAAAGTGCCAGGCAGAAATGGTCTGGTGCGGTATGACAGTGGACCTTCTGAAGGGCTCGAACTCCTTGGGAGGGGAGAGGATCCACCGTTGTCAGGGTGTTTTTATCTGATAGGGTACTCGTCGTTCTCGCAGTCACCGTCCAGTATCTCTGATAGAAGCGTACGCACGAACTGCCAGCCGTGAACAATGCTGCAATACCGAAGTATCCTCCTCAGCTGCAAACAATCCAATCCAATATAATGCCTCTTCCAAAACCTGGACATTCAAATAAAGACCTTTACTTGTATACAGTGCCACGAATAGCCGCTACGAAAATGTTTTCAAAGCTTGCAAAATATAACCTAAGATTTGAAATAAAGTTGTATTAATCTACATGCGAATTTAAAGTAAACACCTTATTAGAAAAACTAATATAAAGCATTCTTAAAGACATCAAAATATACACAGCTTAATATTTGTATAACATTTCATAAAACTGTGCATAAAAGATGTCCGAAAATAGCTATAGCAAATAATTTAGTTGCGCTCAACTGCACTCATGTTTGTGTATCAGTAATGTTGAACGGGAAAATCCCACTTTACTAACCAAGTCTTTAATACAGAACAGTTTGACTTAAAATAGCATATATTGCATTTAAGCCTCTAGAAAATAATAGACAGCACATAACTTCATTGCGTTTCTACCATTACCTACACCTGAGAGCATTGTACACACCCAGCGCAGCCATGCCAGAGAAGTTGCCGAACAATCAGGGGTAGGCTTTAAACGCAAGGCCATTCAAAACAAAGTAGTATTACGAAGTCCAAGCTTATGCATCCAAGGTCAGTCACAAACACGCACTGAACTATCCAAACAGCTGGTCCGGTTATTGAACCCAATGTCGCAGGGGTGTTTCGGCAACCAGGATAACTTAGTTGTGCAGAGGACATGGTGCCCTCAGTTGGTTCAAATCGATGGGCGATAAAACGAGTAATACATACCATTATACATAGTATGAAAGTTGTAGCATTCGGCAGTCTGTGATTTATATTTTATGCACTCATATATTACAGGGTGTATGATAATTATGAAATGTGTGGTTCCAATTCATGGTTCTGTTTTAACACTTATTGGTTTAAAAATAATTGCTAACGAGATTAAAGCTTAATGGTGCAAGTATTAACTACAACACGATATATTAAAAATAAATTAAATGTGATAAGGGAAACGAAAATAAAGATTTTCAAATATTCATATGCAAATGTGCGTTTTTGTTAAATGGTTTTAAATCCTATCTATATATGGGAAATAATGATAGTGAAACAGAATGGGTGTAATGAATATCAAGCTGCTAAAAGAAAAACAGCTTTTCTAACAATTTTGTTCAAAATAAACATTAGCTAGGATTGTCATGATTCATTAGAGTCAAAAGGTTTTAAAACCGTTTAAAAGAGGATTTATGGCTTCTGTCTCCGTAACAATAAACAGTAATGTTAATTTAGCAAAACGTTTATATCTTGCTTTGAAATGGATGTCATCGTCAATTGTTCTGTAGGGCATTTTTATTACTCTATTTCTTGATCTGTAAACACAAACATTAAATGCAAAAATGACATTTTCATTTTATCTCATACGAGTAGTTTATGAAATTTCTAAGGTTTTAGGATATTTATTTATTATGTATCACTCTTCACTTGCACTTCATATATATCGTATAGGTGTCATGTTTATATAAGGATACTATTTAACATCTTTGGTAATTAGTGTCGATTTCAATTCAGGGCGTGAAACGGCCAATAAATTTTGCTCAGAACCCTCTTTTTTCAGGCTTGAGATTCTTTTATGTGCCGTACATATACAGCACGGAACCAACAGTTTTAATTCCCTTACAAAGGAAGCCCACACTTAGGATTTTTACACCCTAAAAATTACCCAATCTGACCTGGTTTGAACACACGATCTTAAATCTACGAGTAAAGTATGGTTTCCACTAGACCACCAAGACTGACAATATAAGTGTTGATAGATATGTCTAATTGATAAAGTTTTAATGGACACTTCTTGATAATGATAGAAACCTGTAAATGTCAAAGGTTTTCTAGCTTACTTTTGGTACATTATAAACATTGTTCCATTTAAAAAATAGGACTTTTGCTTAAAATATGCCTTCTTGTTTGCATAAACTACTTTTATAATTAATTTGTGGCTTGTCTTTGTTCTTAAACTTGACAAAAGAGCACATCAATAGCACTCATTTTGAAGGGATCCATCAAACATTTAATTTTGTCGCCTGCAGTTTCTTTGGAAACTGACCCGCGGTACACTATTGACGGAGAAGTTGCCTACCGTCAGACACTGTAGGAGTACTGCACAGCGTCGAGTCTTATAACATTCATAGCCACTAAGTCTGCTTCAGCAATATAAAAACTATGTATACTTACGTTGTTAAGTCAGATGTTTTGCAGGTATGTCCCATTTTTTAATTTTGCTCTTTCTACAAAGATATTTAATTTAATGCTAATATTTATTTGACACTTTCCACGCTTATATACCTTATTGTAGTTTCATTTTATTTGTTGGTGGTTGTATACTACTTTATTATTAGGGATAAAATTGTCTATCCTTCTTGAATGAATTATTTCTGTTCAAGAAATTTTATATTTTATAGTGGTTACAGAAAGACTTGTTATTTTTCAGTGGTTGAATAAAATTGAGTAATTCTTCTTATAGAATTTAATCAGAAAACTACATTTTTATCTAAATTAAATATATATTATATAAAAATTAGTTTTCATTTATATGAACATTAGAATATTTGAATTAATTATCTGGACACGAGAATTTTCTACTTCAAACGAAAATAAACAAACTTAAATTAAATAAACTTATTTAAGACGACACATTTTGTTAAGTATAAAATCCAACTCCGAATCTTTTCTTATGTAAAACAAATAAAGAAATACTATTTCAACATAAAAATAATGATATTACAGTTAAAAGTTACGATAAGATAAAGAATAGATTATAATTGAATTCTTATAAAATTTAAAAAAAAATCTTTGCACACTATAAATTACATATTAAGAATAAGAATGTGATAAAACACTTTAATATTGAGAATAACTTAAAAATGCCCAACATAGGTTTGCCGTAATAAACGTAGTTTTTACAGTTTATTTATCAGATTTTTATGGTACTTATTGGGTATTTGTTTCTTAATCACACTATACTGTTATATTTAAATACTCATGAAACAGCTGTTAATTACGTGGATTTTACTATCAAAATGACAATCACTATACGGCATCCTAGTGAGGTTCAAAATTATTCCCTACATAGGAACAAGCCTGTACGGTTCAAAAAATTTCGGTTTGCCGGCTACAACATTAGTTGCGCCGGTCGTTAGCGTTTTGTTTATACCTCGCTCTTTTTCTAACCGAAAAAATGTGGCTACGCGAAAGTATGACGCGAGGAATAATTCATTGCCGCACAGGGATGTTGATACAGTGTTTTGAGCAGGAACTGCAGCATGTAAAATATATGTTCGTTAATCCCTACTCCCGTGGTACGTTTTATTGTTTATGTCCTCCAAGTGTCGCATCAAAAGCGATGAGTTCTGCGGAGGCAGTCGGAATGGTTGTGCATGCATGTTAAATCAATTGCACAGTTTTACCATAAAATGTATGGCGCTCTATAGCTCGCGATGTATTGGCTTGATTTGGAAAATAATAAATATTACTTCTCTAAGGATAGCTTTTGTTTACACGACAGGTTAAAAAAAACTGGATACCAACTTAGTTTTTATTTTCCCTGCGTAAAATATGATCTAGGTACATACAGTTAAAAGAATCAGATCGTTTTTTAAAGCCCTGGTGATTAAACTGACCTGTTTAAGTTTTAATATAATCCTCTTAAATTCAGTTTTTTGATTCACTTCGCCTCTAGTGAGCAAATATGACATGATTAGACATCAGGTGTATAGCGAAATACCTATTATACGATATATGTACTTTTGTATTTGAATGTGCATATTTAACGGCTTTAACTCATCTGTAGGTATTAAGTGTAGCTAAAATCGATAAGAATTACCTTTTCATATGTAAGTGGAAAGCAGAGGAGGCCATACCTCGTTTCCCTTCGTTTCTCTTCATTTATTTCTTAAATATTAAATTTTTGCTTTGCTATCAAGTATTCCTTCATCATTTAATTAATATTGTTGTTATATACTTAACAATTGCGAGAACTTTCGCTCTCCTTAAGACAGGTTCCATATAGAGTTTGTGTTTGCTGCTGACTAAGGTCACCAGGAATTTGCCCCGTACTGAAGGCGAGGCTTTGCGTATCATGGTTGCCTTGGCTACGAGTGAAGGTCGTTCACCGAGTCCCAGCGTGTGAAGTTGTTTCGTGAGGCCTGTGAAAGCAGGCCGATAAATGAGAGTTCTA
Source organism: Metallyticus violacea (assembly GCA_030762175.1). Classification (NCBI taxonomy): domain Eukaryota; kingdom Metazoa; phylum Arthropoda; class Insecta; order Mantodea; family Metallyticidae; genus Metallyticus; species Metallyticus violacea. The sequence goes on along the minus strand of CM060830.1, from coordinate 44,006,165 downwards.
AGTGCAAGAACTTTATTTATAAACAGTGGATTTATTGGTGATTTTGGGTGATGTGTGCTCAGTCATAGTGTACATCTCTTTTTATTGAGTGCAAATGACCAAACCTATGTCTAGTGGATCTAAATTGTTTTTTGGAGATTCCATTTTCAAGAACGGCGTGTTAAAGAAATGATATTTTAAGATCTGAAGAACAGCCTACCAAAAGGCTGCTACCGAGGATAGATGTCCTCGGCACAATAATCCTAAAACACTTTGCAGGATAAACTATTTTTGTTGGCCGTGCACATTTAAAAATGTATGAATTTCAGAAGGTTTTGGTGACTTCAAAAGCGCAATTAGGTCACTCAGTAAAATTGGTTCTAGTAAACATAACATAAATTCTAATCTTTCTTTTAAAAGTTGTCTAAAGAAAACTGATTTACTGGTATATCATACAATCAAGAGCTTTCCCTAAGAAAGATAATTAAAAATAATGATAGAAATTTCAGAACTGCGTTTAATTTAATATTAAATAGAAATATACAACTAAAGGAATATTGGGGGAAAACGGACTACTTCAGGGGACCTTAGAAAGCAATTCAGAATTAGTTCATCAAATGTATTCAATAAAAAATTCAATTATTATTATTAGGCCTGTAGATGCTTTAGGGGATATTGAAGAACATAGTTTATGGCATTCATGACATACTTTTTCTTACGTAGAAAATTTGCAGAGTTAATAAATTAAGTATATTATGCTATTTTTTTGCACCCGGCGTCCTCGCAAAATGAATGTTGAGGGCACAGCTTTGTCCCAATGCTAGTTTCTTGATTTTAGAGAGTCAGAAATGCATTTATGGTGCCACAGACATCACGGATGCAGGATGATGAGATGCAGGACACTGTTCGGGAACCTTTGGCATCCGGTATCATAGTAAGATAGCGTGCTGTGACCATAAGACATTATTTTTAAAATTGCTAAATTTATCTTGATAAAAGCTTGGTTCGGTTTCATTTAAAAATTCTTATAGAGAATTGTCTCCTATCATCATCATCATCATCATCATCATCATCATCATCATCATCATGTTTTATTTTATTTTTATGGAGGTTACCAAGTGACCTGGAAATATGAGCATAGCATGGTCAAGACATGCATCATCCTGCACTGACAGTTCAATTCCATAGCACAAACAAATGATATTCCGGCAGATAAATTGTGTTCAGACACTATTGTGATATACAGATACTACTAAAAGATTACAAACCGCTCCCATTTCTAAACAAATACCTTACTCGTACAGGCAGTTCTTATGTATTTTTAGACTTATTTGTGGAGTATGTGAAATATTTTTGTTAGAAAACGGATGTGATGTTACTATTAGCGGATGAAACCAATATATGCGTATATATTATTAAGCCGAGGCGTGTGGAATGTGCATCAAAACCAGCCGGCGCAATTTTGTATGCACCTACAATATAGGCTCATGCGGACCCGCTTCACAAGTGTGTCAGAGAAGTTGCCGTATCACACGGCGTTATGCATTTATCGTACCACATAGGTAGAATAACCAAACTATGTGAAATGTAATATTTTAAGTTGGATCTTAGGATCCTTTAGGATCATGTAGCATTCTTTTGCCAAATGTATTAAAGAAAATTGTAATAGAAATAAAACAAGAAGCATACTTTTTATTTTTTTAATTCCTGCGTCTGCTTATTGCATTTATCTAATTGATTGCTATCTAAATGAAATTCATGAAATATTGTTTCTCCCATTGTTGTCCACACATTTAGGCACATCTGCAAAATATTGTCCATCACATTTTCCGTTGAGAAATGGAGCATTCAATTGTACATTGAATTTCAGGTCTTTCAGGGTATGGGGGTTTGATTGTAATATGTGATTTCTTTTACCTCAAGAGGTGTGTTAAACACTGTTCAAGCTACACGAACCGACTTTGTCATAGATAAATACTCGTGAAATAGAAAAAAAAACTCTTATCCGTAACACTCTTCGTAATTAATGAACTCCACTGTAATAAAATGCCGAAATAGGTACAAACGTTTAGATTAGACGTTTTACAGGACTGAAACTACTGTTTGATCAAACTCAATTCTGATGGAATGAAGTTCAGTATAAATCATAAACCCATTTTCATAAGCCGGTGACTTCTTAAATGCTACAGTAGAAAAACTAAAATGTTAGCTTAGCAAAACTAATTCGCTGATATTATAATAGTCTTTTATTCCTGTCCCGTTTTGTTACCCTAGTATTGAGGTATTTCACATTTATCCTATTCTGTTTTGATTACTGTTCGGAAAATGTTGAGCTCTTTGAATATCTGTCGATTTCATCGCACGACTTTTGCACTACATAACAGCCAGTCCCAGGGAATACTATACTCTTTTTGTGGGGGGGGGGGGGGGCAAAGCGTCGCAACACTCAGGTTTTTGTAAGGAGAACCACGTCTAGGCAGTTGAATCTCAGAAAGAGGATTTTAAAAAGTGAGATACTAGGGATAATATACTTTGAAAGACATAAAATTATGCTATCTTTTTTATTTCGGGTCTGGATTTTAAATTTATCCTAGCTTTCAGGGAGGTAAATTTAACTTTGGTTAAGTGTCAGCAATTATGATCAAGGTGATCTGTACAGTTTTAGTCCGTAAACGAAAAAGGAATCAGAGGTGAAAGTATAAGAAATGGAAGATTAAGTAAGAACAAATACTATTGGAAATTGCACGTTTTTCCACAGGAATAAAACAAATTTGTTCATAAACAATGCCTCAGAATTAAACATAACTAGCTGAATTAGCTGCATTAATGGGCTTATTATGTCTTACAATAGACATTCATAGCACGCATGCCATATTGGTTACATCTTGCAGGGGTTTTAGGGATGAACAAAATCAGACGTTATATGCCCTTCTTTCCTTTAATTTAATCTACAAAACAAGTATTCAATCGATGTTCAATTGATAAAAATTTATTTCCTCCTTTGGTTATCTATCTTAAATGTAATTTGTTTTAGCTGTTAGTGACTCTGACCTGCTAAATTCATTTGGGTTGTTAAATCAGCTGCTGCTTTATCCAGCCCTTACCGTGTACATGTAATATATATGATGAAGAATCCGCAGGAGTTTGGGTAACCGACCTGTGCGGCGCGGTGCGAATAAATAGACACGTTGGAGGTAAGGCATACATTGCAATGCGGAGTGGATAGAGAATGGGCCATATCCCCCAAAACAGTACCGTAGTAAATGGTAAAGGGAGCATATTCGTGTTTTGTGTATTTAAAATCCCCATAAATAAATGTTTATCTCTTTCGGCACCCCTACAAGAGCCAGTAGGGACGTATCAGTTATTACTGCAGCATGGTTCTGAAGAGAAATAATGCAATTTGATTGCAGATAGATAACATTTCAAGCAGAATTTTTAATATTTCACCTGTCAAGGGGATGCAATTACGTAGAATAATGATTTAATAAAATTTTATGTTTTTCGTTTGTTTCTAAAGAGTACTTCTGCAAAGAGTTGATGATGTACGTACACACAGATTGCTAACACACTCTCACACACACATATATACATTATACCTAGATTAAGTTAATAAATATAAGCTGTAGATAGAAGTGTTTTCAAAACGAGACTTAGCAATGGTCAAAAGAACAAACATTATGTAAAAAGAAAACGCAGAAAAATAAATTATATTTAATACAGACGTAGAGATATGCAGCATTTAAAAAGGCTTGTGTTATAATAGATGACAAGTAGCTGGCCAAAGAGTACTAGCAAAACCAGGAATGAACAGAAAGCATAGAATGTAAAATAGACCCAAAGAAACAAAATACAAAAGAGCCAATAAAATCCCAGCTTGTTCATAATTGGAATGACGGAGGACTCCGGGGTCAAGCTTTAATACGCTTCGTATATTTCCGCGTTACATCACTAACCGCTAACTACTAATTTGGTGTGCATTGTGGAGTTCTGTTCTGATTATTCCACTACAACACGTTACATTTTGACATCAGTAGCAACTCCAGATTGGAGCATGGTTTTTTTTTTACACACACACACACGCACGCACGCACGCACGCACACACACACAGCGCATGTATTTAATGACAATCAGTCTCCGGCCTCGTTATTCGCTGCTGCTCAGTTTCCATGTTTCACAAATCTGACCTTGAGATGCAGCAATAGCTGTATGACTACAACAAATGTTGAAATATCTTGATAGAGAATTCTTTGTGTTTGCAATTGCATATCCTATTACCGGCAGGCACGACCCAGTTTCAGCAACATTTGCATTATGCTATTCATTACCATTAGTCATCCGCGTACCCCTTCTCATCAACATACAGCATCAGTTTCTCACCAGCTGGTGTGAGAATGAAACTCGGCTTATTGTTCTACGTTCTAACACGACTTACCTCGCATTGGAGATAGTGACAGATTAAGGTCCCTTGGGGTCCTAGACTATTGAGAGATACATAAACTCCTTTAATAACTGGAAATGCTAGGCAGGACTGATTTTAGAGGCATCTCTTTGAAGGCTTGATATACAGTGTGTCCCTGAAACCATGGTGCAATTACGAACAGTCACGCAAAAACAACGAAACAAGATATAAATGTGAAAACTTGACCAAATGAGAGAAAATATCTCCAAGCTCGCATATCTGTTCGATATTGCTTCCGCCTGTGCCCGCATCTAAACCACATTCTAATTCATTCCACACAGGACAAAGATATCAAGTGTGACGGAAACAAAAGCTTCTCTGATTCCCTATTTTAAATGGTCATGTTGATACTAACACTGTACACACATTGCTCAAGTAAAAATCTAGGGACGTTAGGTCTGACGATAGTGGTGTCCATGCCTTCCATCCACCCTTCCTATCCACCTCTGGGGAAATGTTGAATCCAGAAAAGTGCGAACAACTTTCGTGTAGTAGTTGAAATGTGACACCTTCACCTTGAATTTGTAGCATTGGATGCAGTTGAAACATGTCAAGTAGTTGTTTGACTTACAGCCTGCTAAGTAAAGAAATATGGGCCTATACTTTTATCATGTTCATCAGACATTCACCTTAGGGGCGTCACGTTCATACTGAATGTAAGCATAAGGATTTTCATAAGCCCATATCCTGAAGTTATGGCGATGAAATGATCACAAACATGGAATGTGGTCTCATTACTAAACACAATCTTCTGTAAGAATTGTTCATCTTTGACCATCTCATCAATGACCTATACAGCAAACTCATGCGCTTGTGTTTATCAGTTGGGCGGATAGCGTGTAACAACTGCAGTTTGTAACCCGTAAATTGGAGACGTTTCTTTAAAAATTTGTCTTCTTCAGGTCTAGATTTCCATCACAGATTCGCATCGACCAATTGAGGCCCCTTAGCTACCCCTTATAGCTTCAACAATCTCGTCAGTAACCGAAGGCCTATTTGAACGTTTTTGGTCTAACATGCCTTTAGTTTCCTTCAGCCGCTTATCCCATCGGTGAATTTTCTTACTTTGTGGCGGCTTTTCATGGTACACGCTGTGACATTCACGACGAACACGTGTCACGAATTCAAATTTTGCAAGCCACAGGACACATTAAACTTTTCTTTGCACCATCCACATCTTGACTAAATGGCGTGATTCGCTTAACTGTCATTACCTGTCCGCACACAACATTGAAATTTATGCTCCACAAACTCGTTGACATTCTCCAATGTATCGTAGGTTTTATTTTTTTTTTTTTTCCGATCCTGGTGATATAATGATAACATACACTTGCCTCCTAAGCCCGAGATCGTGGTTGAGCCCTGGCTAGCATCGATGTTTTTTTTTTTTTTTTTTTGGCGTAAAAATCCTAAGTATGGCTTCCTTCGGAAGGAAAGTAAAGCCATGGGTTCCGAGCCATAGATTTACAACACGTAAAAGAACCTCAAGCCTGAAAAAAGAGCCTCTGAGCAAAATTTATCGGCCGTTTCACGCTCTGAAATGAATGAGACGCTGATGACCTGAGATGTTAAAGAGCGTCCATAAATAAATAAGATCAAAAAAAAAAAAAAAGCTTTTGATTTGTTTCGTTTAGTCATTATAAATGTCCAAACATTACGGACAGAGTGTATGTTGTGACCTCTAGTTGAGACTTCTAAGTTCTTTTGTTGTATTTGGTTCTGAGAAGTTTCTATGATTTGCACTATTGTATAGTGCTCGCTGCTACTGGAGCCATTATCTCTTATGCTCTACTTTTTGATAAGTGCAGATGAACATCTTTGACAAGCAAGCACCTAACTGTAAGCGGAGAGATCACCGCCACGGGTGGCCGAGGTCTTTAAGGCGCGAATTCGTGAGCGGAAGGTCTGGGGTTCGAATCCCACCAGGATCGTCCTCCCTGACTGGGTTTTTTTTCCCAGGTTTTCCTCAGTCTTCATTACTGGCAAATGCCGGGGAGGTACCCTAAACTTAGACCTGGAATGCTTTCTTTCTTAAAAATATCCTTTCCCAATATATCATTTCATCTCGTGTATCATACAGCCAGCTCGTCACGTTAACTGAGTGATACCAAGCCTAGCTCTAAAAAAACAGAGAGTTTTATCTAAACCTTTCAATTAAGAACTACCGTAAAACTGTGCTTTTTCTACATGACAATGCGCCGGTGCAATCCGATATTAAACACGTCTGTAAGAATCCGAACTTGGCATGGCATAACGTTTGTTTTGGTTGCATGTTACTCCATCATTTGTACGTTTAGTGCTACCACCTGATTAGATAACAAGAGTATTGTCTCCCATTCCCATGTTTACAAACTTTGCTCCTTGCAGCTCGTTGATCACTATCCGGCTTTACAGCGAAGCGAACTGCCCAAATACACGCAACAACTTCGTCTCTTGAGATGAGTCAAATCCTAAGAACCTTGCATGGAAGCGACAGCAGCGCCGCGATGACGTCATGGACTGCTGAACCCTCGGTGTCCTTCACGGCAGCCACGTGACCTTGCCAACTCCGGCACGACTCCCGTAGTTCGAACCTATGGACTGTATAGCTTTTCTCCAGTAACCTACATATCATTGGCTTGGTAAATGTTTCTCATTGGGCTAGATGCTTGAGGCGGTCATTTGTATTAAGGAAAGTATTGAAATGGGGGAGGGGGTAAAATCATTTTGTTTTATGTACCATTTATTGAAATTTGGAATTTAAAATTTTATATTTATTTTTATGTGATTTTCATTAGTGTTCCTTGGTTATAAGAATGTTTAATAAAATTTTAATATATGACTGCAAAAGCCCCCTCCCCCCTTTTTTCAGGGCACTTTTCAGTTACAAGTCTATATCTCAGGAAATATTTGCTCTAGAAGTCTGTTATTTGTCTTGAATAATAGAAATTTTTGTATTTCATAAATTGGCAGCGTTTGTTTACATATTATCCTTTGTTGTTTTACAATGTTGGACGATTTTAGTTGGTGTTTCCCTCAAAAAGTTAGTTGTTGCAAAAACATTTATTTTGGCTGCAGCTATTGAAAAATTAAATTGATTTTTTGTGCATATTTTTTTTATCTGTATAGACTATCACTTTGAAACCTTTACCAGCTATTCATGATATTATTGTAGTGATGTGCATCTATTACGTACAGCTAGGACAAAATATAACAATTTAAAAATGTTGAGAAAAAGTAGAAAAAAGCAAACAATTGAAAATAATTTATAATTTGCTTCATAGTCATGGTATAGTTGTTAAAATGGATCAGCAAATTTCAATTATGTACATCTGTATGCTGTAAACTTTTTATTTCTTTGCTTTAAGAATCCTTGAGAAAATAGGAAATGAAGTTGGTAAATTTAATATTACAAGGATAAGCCTTTCATACTCATAGATAAGCATGCAGTGAAATGACGACAAACAAATCTTGTCCCCCCCTTTTTTTTTATTATCCTATTCCGTGTGTAGGGATAACTACTATGGTTGGGACAATTAAATATGGGGAATACTAAAAGATAAAGTGTATAGAGCAGAAGAACATTTGTTGTATATCAGAACATGTCATCCGAGAAGTCAAATACCCGAACTCATTTCTCCGTTTGACTTTTTAGTTTAAATGCTTGTACTTTGTGAAGCGGTGGGATCTTTGATTAAACAAAATCGTACTGCATGATCAATATATACAAAATATCAAAATTTAAATCATGTAGAACAATTCTAAAATTAAATGTGCATAACAAATTTTCCGGTGGTTCCTGAAAAAGAAATTGTATTAGGGAAATAAAAGTGCATTTTAACCGTAACATGGTAACAAACATTCGAATATACCAGCTAAAGCTGGTCGCATTTAGTTCGGATAATAATCTGTAATTCAGCTTTGCAAAGAGAACTAAAAAAGGAAATGGATAATTTCCCAAGCAGATGCCAGAAATGTATGGGAAATTAAGGTAATCGGCCTCTTTGCATGAGTAGATGAATATATGTTGAATATGTGTGCAAGTGAATGGTATTTTATTAGACAGCCATTTTAATGCCGCCTTGATCGCAAACTCTTGTTGCAAGCTGGCAAGGAGGTTACACTTCCCCCCCATGAATTTCTTGCTGCGATCATTTCATAAATCTGTTCGTGTAGTTGTGTTAAATATTTTGTTAGCACCCTGTCAGTTAAAGAGTATTAATTGAAAATGATTGAGATGGCAGAAGTAACCAAAATATTATATCTTATAAAAAGTAGTTTGCAGTTTCTCGTATACAATACCGGCGCGGGTAGCTGAGGTCGTTAAGGTGCAGGGGTCTGGGATTCGATTCCCGCCATGATCGTCATCCCTGACTAAGGTGTTTTCTAGTCCTCATATATGGCAAATGCCGGGGAGGTACCCTCAACTTAGGCCTGGAACGTTTCCTTCCTTTAAAAAAAATTCTTTCACAATTTATCATTTCATCCCATGTATCATCAGTATCCACCGCCTGTGATGCCTCAGTAGTAGCGTTAAACACTATTAATTTTTTTTTAAACAATCGCTTATACTTTACAGTTCATATTAACAGATGCTTATTGAAAGCGATAGCGCAAGATTAAACTCGTACTCCATAGACATTACCAACTTTGAAAGGTAGCAATTTAGTACGGTTTCTAGTGCGAGGTTTACGGAAGACTTAAACGGGCCTTAATGACGTCATATAAGAAATAATTGCATGAGAAAAGAGGAAAAGCTCTTAATGCTATCTTACTCACGTTGCGAAAATTAGAGTCCATTATTTAGAACGTAGCGGATCTTTCTCATAAGCCGAATGTACCCGTTCTAAGAGGAAAAGATGTGAGAAAAGATGATGTGGCATTCACAGTAAAAGAGACGTATAAAGCCAAAGCAAAGAGTAAAATAATAGTTTCTGATGCATGGCATTTCATAGAATTACGTGTATAAAAGTAACGTAATGACAGAAGAAGAAAAAGGCATACTTTCACGTAAAGACGCTAGCTAATGATTTCCAGTGATTGTTTTAGATCAAATACGAACGAATATCTGCGATCATCATAAAAATTTGGAATACGAGTAAACATCAATGAATCCATCTTTTTTACGGGTAGTAAAAATTGCAATATTGTTAAAATTTCAAAAATGTGTCAAATAAAATTATTGAATTTTACAAAGCATTTAAAAGTGCAGGATTCAACTCGCCCTGCAGATTTGGAAGTTATGCAAACTCGGCGTTTTATACTCGGTACTGTAAATTGTGTCCCGCTGCGTCATATAAACGGTCATTATCCCTTTGCAAACGTGCTCGTTGGTCGTGTTGTGCAGCAGCAGGGTTCAAATCCTTACACGTGCAGCACGTGTTTAAGATAATTACAGTTAATTATGGGTAAAAACATGTAATACGTTTTCTGTGATACCTTAATTATGCGCAGTACATTTCAATTAAATTACAAATATAAATAACTGTTTATATCTCTTTTACCGGATAAAATTAATTACTTTTCATACGACTAACATAAAGTTAATATAAGTTATGTATGCCTCACCCTAGAATATTCTTGAAAACATGTAGAAATGAATTAAAACCTATGTATACTGGTACAGGGGTTGAACCCCTGATATTGAATGTGATAAATACGCGTTCTAATAGCAGAGCGGCTCTGCGTACCTAATCAACCGGGTCAGTGTGTGGGTATGACTACCTGAATTTTGCATGGGACCTGTGCAATGCAAGGTTGCCTCATTACCAATTTACAGCATGAGTTGAATGATGGTCACTTGAGCTAGGGCCGGCAAAACGTGACTGTAATCTGGGAGAAGCCAATAGTGAAGGCTGTATAATGCATGTGCAGGTAGCAGGTTATAGTTAGTTTGAGGGGCAACTGTCAGAGATTGTTGTGCGTTCGCGTGTTACCGTGTTTTCATTGTGTATAAAGTTTGTGAAAGTTTTGATTGTTATTTATACTCTTGAAGAGCTTGTATTTCTGTACTTAACATTTGTGAAACTGATTCTTGTAAAGAAGTGTTAAGACAATTAGCAAGAAAACATGCCGCAATCCTGCTCCAGGCAGAGAAGCTGTTCGCCTCCTTATTAATAGTTTACGAGAAACATCATCTCTCAATGACATACATGTTCCTATGGGAGAAAAGGAAGATGAAATACAGAAATTTTCTATGCATGACCAATGAGAGGCACCATTTTTAACATCTCTTATAACACAGGTCATTGTTTACTAGTCAGTATACTTTTATCATTTCAGTAAATATATAAATACCAAGTTTTCATACGGCGAATCTTTTTTTCCGGTTGTGGCGGCTGCACTTCCCCACTAAGCAGCCGCGCTCAGGCGGCCCGTTACTCAAATAACCGCGCTGTACATGGAAGGGGAAAATAGAAATAAATGTGTAGAGAAAAAAGTGAGCTAAAAAAGAAACAAATACTTTTAAGGGTCTTTAGAAAGAAGGTACAAGAGAAGTTTAAAACTCTTTCAATTTGCGTATGTTATGAATTGTTTGAAGAAAAAAGAAAAAGTATAATCTGATAAGGATTACTTAAATAAACCTATACTATCACTTTCTTCCAGATAACACCTTGGCTGAATAAGCTTTGCTTGTGATTAGGTGAGAATGTTTTATTAAATAAAACAAGAAGAAATTTTCATTGTCCCCCCTTTTACTCGTATAAAAGTAACACAATGCGTTTATGAAGTCGAACCTTTCTTCGCAACCAGTTCCTATCAAAGATCTCGATTACGAAAGTGAACTTTAAAAATCGGGGAAAGATTAAAATAAGCCAGGCCCTCGCTGCTGATGTGAACGAACGATACAAAGATAGCTCGCGAAGTTCCAGGAAGGCCACGAAACCCTCGAGGATGAACCGTGGACAGGAACACGGACAACAATGAATAACGGGGCTCTCTTAGCAACTACTGACACTTTTTTAACGCTCGTTTTACTACTGAGGCACCACAGGCGGTGGAGACTGATGAAACATGAGATAAAATTATATATTGATTTAGGATTTTTTTAAGGAAGGAAACGTTCCAGGCCTGAGTTAAGGGTACGTTCCCGGCATGTCATTTATAAGGGATGGGGAAAACCCCCAAAAAACCTAATTCAGGGATGAGGTCATGGAGGGAATCGAACCTATCACTTCCGCTCACGAGCCCGCGTCTTAACGACCTCGACCATCCGTGGCGGTGTCTACTGAAACTTGTGAGGACGTGGAACAGCAATTCAACGTCAGTGTAGAAACCATACTGATTCATCTCCATCAGCCAGGGAAAAGATATAAACTCATTTGTTGAATTACACGCGAATTTGATGATGGCTCAGAAGGTGGCAAGAGCTGATGTTGAGAAGGGTCCTTTTCTTGATAGTCTGCTAACATGCGATTAGAAGTGGGTTCTATTTACCCTCCAAGGCGTCATCGCTGATTGGAAGCCGTAAATCTATCCCAAACAAACGAAATGATTTCAGGTGCGTGTGCTTCGTGAACTGCTTCCAGCAGGCGAAGCAATAAACTCCATTGTGTTCCCTAACCGCCAGGAAAAACCGAAAACTAAGCAGCCAGTACTCGTGAAAGCAGAGATGCTATTCTTTTATACGATAATGGAAAATAGCTTACAGCTGAACTGGCTTGTTAAACAATTATCCTTCTTGGTTGGGGGACTCTAGTGCATCCAGCATGTTCTCCACATATTGCACAATCACATTATCTTATTTTCCTTTCGAGTACAGCAGTTGCCCATTTGGAATCTGTGGTGTACTGTACTCTATGAATTTATTGCTTCCTGCCCTCTTAACATAAACAGTCTTCCGTCACGTTTTAGAGATTTCGTAGCGATGGCGGACTATAATACTAAAAGTGTTATTTTATTCGGAACATGGGTTTGAAATGCCTGGTCTGAAATCAACTGAACTTTTTAATTACGTTATACGGGATATTCCGTTTATCTTGCGTACCCCAAATAATTTTTTTCTGATACCTCAAATAAAAAAAAAATGTTTCACACACACTTTTTAAGTTATTTTCAGTGAGCAAGATAAATGGGACACCTGTATATTACCCATAAAATAAATAAAAGGCAAAACACTATTTTACTAAATATTGTACGAGTGTTCTATTCTTTCTTATATTTGTAACACGTTAGTAAAATTCAATTAGCTTAGTAATGACATGAAATGTCTTTGAGCATTGTTTCAGATCCACAATTGTTCTTAATGAAATGAAACTAAAATTATCTTAAAAATCATTAAACATCGCAGTTAACAAGAGTTTTAAACATTTTGAAACTCAAGGCTCCGACTTGATGCACATCTAGAATCTCAATAATAAGTAATGTTGCCCCTTCTGGCCCTAATTACAGCTGTGATTCGGTTAGGCTTGCTCAGGACGAGGATCTTTCATTTCGCCTTATGTGCATCTTCTCCGCATAACCCAGGCATGTCTCGGGTTAAAGTCTGGGCGCAAAACTGGCCCCTCGCGTTCATTCCCGACCACATATATATATACAGCGAGTGTTGTCGAGCGTCAACATAAAACTTTCGCTGATAACAGGTACAAAAAGACACTGTGTGATCTGCCAGAACCTATTTTGCTTTAATGCAGATTCTGCCCAGGCTGAGCCTACACTCAGAAAAAGTGCAGGGTCTATAACGCTCTCCAGGACTTTTTTCGAACACTTTTCCTCGTAACTTGGACTCTTAAACAAAATTATCTGTGAAGAATATCTTCATAGACCAGTTTTGTTAGGCGCTCATCCGATGTATGAGCCTACATGCAAACGATAGAGCACTGACGATAATGTAAGAGCGCAAAGTATTTTGCCCCGATTCGAAAATATGCATAAAATATGATGCTAATAAATGTATTGACAAGTACGTATATAATTTGAAACTGTTTCAAATGCCGCTCATTCATGGATACAACGGTCATCACATAACAAGTGGTTACAGTGAACGCATTATTTTCTACATTCATCACCTTGAACATTGTCAAAACAGAACTGTATAGCGTTTGGAATGCACTGGTTCTTAATCAATATATCTCGTTTTGTAAAAGACATTCTTGAGCATGTTGTTAAAAATATCACATGAGAATTGGAAACGAACAAGTGACTGAAGATTGATGAGGCTGCCACGATTTCATATTTGGTAGTTTTATTTGTTTTATTTAGGACGCTCTTTAACGCCTCAGGTCATCAGCGTCCATTCAATTCAGGGTGTGAAACGGCCGACAAATTTTGTTCAGAGGTCTCTTCTTTCAGGTTTGAGGTTATTTTTCGTATCATAAATGTACGACACGTGACCCATGGCTTTACTTCCTTTTTGGAGGACGCCATACTTAGGATTTTTACATCTGAAAAAAAAAACATCGTTCCTGGCTGGGATCGAACCCTCGAACTTTGGATTAGGAAGTAAGTAAGGTAACCACTACACCAGAACCGACTATAAAAATGTCACGATATCAATGGTGCTAATATTGATAATCTGGACACCAGTGTTCAAGGCATGTTATGGCATACTAAAGCAAATGATGTGTGTTTTATTTTAAATAAAGGAGGTATTTAAATAAGGCACATCCCATATTGGCAGCAGAGCATAAAGTTTAAAAAGAATAAATGCTTTTGAAGTTATGTATCTTGCATAATGATCGTTAAAATATTATTCATTTAATAAAGAGTTCAGAAAGCAATGAAGCGCTATGAATAATGTACACAAGTTTATAGCCTGTGTTGAAAATGTCACCATTTTGTATTTCGCGACGAATCACGGTTGCAAATGTTTCAGTTGGTCTTGAAACACGTAAAGACATTCAGAGCTTGAGTCGAGGCATTACCCTATCGACATCTCACTCTTCGTCATACTGGACAAAATTTGTTCTAGCAGTATTTACGTAATGCCCCTGTTCGTTTCCTGAAAGAAAGTTATGATTATTCTTCGTCGTAGGCGCGTATCAAATGACACGTGTGGATTTTCTGTGGCCAATATCAATCATTAGCACATTCAACCAGGTGGAACCATAGCCCACTTGAACAATGCCGCTATCCGGAGCTATTATTTGCATAAATTTGTTACAGAATTTCATGTGAGTTAAAATCAAGGATTTGACTCGTGTAAATTCAGACCATAACTTGAAATAAGAATCTGTTGTTTTTTTCACTCAAAATCATCACTTCTCTGACATCTGTCAAATTTGATCCACCATCTTTTAGTTTCCAGTCGTTTTAAACTTACGACGCAGACACCTGATGCGGGACTGTTCGGTGCAGGTGGACCGGAAGTACCTTCAAGGTCTTTTTGTGTGGTTGCGTTGCTTTCACTCTTGATGTATTGCTTCGCTGTAGTTGGTAGTCTATGCTAATGTTACAAAGAAAGTTATCAGCTTTAAAATGACATTTTGTGCACTCTTTCAATACTAACATTGTAGTTTCAAATCTAGAGCTTTAGTGATCTCTAGAATCTTTCTTACAAACCTAGAAATTACATATTCTAAAGTACTGTTCCCTTATAGAGATGTATTTTCCCTTTCCAGTTTCACACTCTATTAATTGCAGCTTCATTAGATTGTTCACAAAGGTGACGCAGACATTTCCACGGTGGAGTCCCATCGTCCATAGGTATTTCCGGAATGGTCTGTGTCTAGTAACCATTTCAATAGCGTTTGCTTTCTATTAATAATTTCTTATCCAGGATGCTATGGAATGTTTTAATAAGAGTTTCTTAATTGGGAAAGATCTTCCATTTTATATGATGTTCTTTCTTGGTCCAGTGATATAGGCAATTTTCTTGTTAATGCTGTAGAAAGGTTCTGGTTCTTTGAAGTCATTCCTAGTTCCTGCTTTTGGCAGTTTATCTGTCACTTCAATACCCTTCTATGCTCTGATGCCCAGGCTTCCAACGAAATTTTAATTGATTGTAATAATAATTTCTTGAGCGTAATTTGACTGTGACGAGTATTCGTGGATTAATATATATATATATATATATATATATATATATATATTCCACAGAAGTTAAGGAAGCAGGTTAGAAAAGCAATTATTTATGTCTGAAAACTGTAACAAATTTCCCAAGGCTTATAGAGGCAACCCATAAACTCCAGGCGCTAAAGAGTTTCCTACTCTCGAGTCAGTGCATGATCCTTACGTAGAGTAAGTGAATTTTCTTCCATCCATTCAAATCGTTCTGCAATTCTGATTCTGGATATTGTGCTTTTTACTCCGCTGCGAGAACTGTTTGATAAACCCTTAACAAACTTCAAAGATAGTAATAGTAGATTGTTTTCATCGTTACCTTTACAATTTGGTGACTATTAAGGGATGGTGCATATAGTTATGGTTATTTTCCATCTTAATTTTTTAGGCAAGCGTTTAAAACGGATAAACACAAACTTTCTGTACTAATAAAAAATTGAAAGGAGCACGCCTACAATGCTAAACTGGATAACCATTACGACGAATCTGCACATTCTCTTAAAATAGTATATAAATAAATAGTTTGATGAGTTAAGACGTGGCCGAACGAGCTATTAGAAACATTCAGGACGTCGCGACGCATTGTGTCGAACTAACAACTCCCAAAATGGCCTAAAAATGCACGAAATGGGTCTGAATTATTCAGACTGAAATTGCAGGAATTGCTGAAGCTGTGGGCATTTCTGGACATCGGGTGCCTAATAACTTGTGCAGTCATTTGCAAAGGAAAAAGCTTTCGGTGATGTGGCTGCAATGTTTGTCAACAATTGACCAGAGAAGAGGACGAGTTATCAATTCCCCGCTGAATTTGGAGTTGTTTAAACGGAATCCAAGTGAATTTCAGAGACCTTACGTGACAGTCGACGAAACATGGATCGATCCTTACACAGGTAAACGAGAGAGCAGTCGAAACAATTGAGTTACAACCGGAGAAAGCGCTCCGAAGAAAGCAACAAATCTCCTCAGCAGGAAAGGTGATGGCGAATGTGTTTTGAAACTGTCTCAACCTAATTTGAATTGCCTTTTTGAGAAACGGCATCATGCTATGCTATTGGAGCAATTAAACGACCGATCAAAAAGAATCGTCCTCATTTGGCGAAGAAAATGCTCCTGTTTCCATCACGATAACGCGCCAGTATAGAGTCTGCCTTTTCCCAAGAGGAAGAAATGGCCACCAGGAAAGAAATTTACACCAAATGAAGAGATTTTTTCGCCATTGAACACAATTTTCGTGTATTGAACACTACGTATAAAAGGTTCAACGGCGGTTATATGCCAGGGATCTTCTTCACAACGGTTGGACTTCCTTAGTGCCAACACTTGACGTCCCGACATCTCATTGGCTTGAGCACTAAGTTGTTATAAACTGCGGAAACGGGTTCTGCCCCTCTAGTGGTGAAGCGAAGTGTTCTCTCCTTTAATTTCACGGTAATTTCTCAAGTTTTTCCCCCTACTTTATCTCTTTCATATTATCACTCCATTGTATTCATGTCCGGTTCCGAACCTCAGACCTAAGGTTGGTTCGTTGCCCTGGACTTACGAGATCCCTGTTATTGTTGCTTGAATCATGATAAAATGTAATTATAGATTCCTTTATCTTGTCTCATTCCATTTTGAGGTTGACACAGTTGAACCCAGTGGTTCCAGTGCCTAAAAACTATCTCTGGGAGGCCTCAGTTTTAGAAGAGTATAGGCGTAGAACATTAATATTATGCGCTGCTTATTACTGCTAATTCGAAGTCCAGCCATGCACCTGACAGCTATAAAATTAAGGGAAATAGTATTTTGCAATATGCTGTAAATGCTTTTATGTACTATTAAATACGTTTATTTCTTAATATAAAATTTTAATATAAAATGGACAACTTGCTTAAAAATTTAGTTCTTAAAAGTTTTAATTTTGTTACCTACATTAACACTTTAATTAATAGTACAAAAATAAAATATATGTATATTAAAATATAAACAAGATTAAATAATATTAGAAACGAAAATATTATATTCACGTATGCATAAAATGGATATGGTACGTGGAACACAGCCGACTTGTTCGGTACCTATAAGGAACACAGGAGTAGCTTCAAAGAAATGAAGAACCTGCAATTCCACACGTCTGTGAACTGCGAGCTGTGAATTCATTTCATTCCCCGAGTTCTTTGTAATGGTAAAGAAACCCGCAGTGTTGCTGCGAGTGTGGTATATAAGAGTAGACCCAGATGGAAAGCTGTCGGTTTCCATGACAACAAGCGCGTTCGGAGAATTGGAAATAGAACGCCGGTAAGAATGCAATTAGATTTGATGCCTAGTGGAGGCCCCTTTATTAATATCTTGCTCAACTCAGCGGCACAAGGGGGTTTAAAGGATTGGCGGTTACATCCAGGGTATATATTACATGTAGGCATTGAAGCCTTCTACACAGATAGAACTTCCAAGGTTTAAGGAGGCACTAACCGGGCAAATAGAAGAAGGACTTTAAAATTATTTTAATTTTTTTAAAATAACAATAGTCAGAACTTGGCTATATTGCACAAAATTCTAAGCTTTATCCTTTTCTTGAGGTATTTGGTATAGTTTCACTGTTTCAAGAGTGTCAAGTAAAATAGGCGATGACATTTAATCAAACTAGAGTAAAGAGTTTAGTGTCTGAAGATTAAAGACTGAATAAAATATATTTACCTTTGAACAAAGACCATTCAAGGTTGATTGAGACTTTAATCTTTAGATAGGATGTATGTAGAAGAACCAAACTATGTCAGTTTTTCAAAGAATTTTCCCCTGAACACCCAGACACCGTTGTCATCATTTTGGAAGTCCCATGATGCCTTTTGCATATAAAGAAGTGGGTTGGTGTGATTACAGTTGGGGAAGGTTCATTTGTTACCAGCTCCCCTGAACTGTTGACAAGAATTGGTACACTCATGACCGTGATAGGATTTGTTCACCATACTGTGATTGCAGTCTACACCAAATTTCAGCAGGTTTCACCCTCTCCTTTACAAGAAATTTCATTATTCACCGCTGTTCCACAGAACAGATACACTTCTTGCCGCCATCTTGTTTTTCACTACTGCGCATGCGCCGAATGCCATCGTACTTGCAAGGAATATTGGTCTGTCTTGCAGTAATTATGTAGCTCTACTATTATTTGTTAATTTTATACCACGAAAGTTTTGCTCAACCTTGAACGACCTTAATACTTCAGAAAATGTACAGAGGGAGACATATCTTAGATTAGCGATGTTCTGGAATGTATAGAAAACAACCATTCAGTATTTATGAGGTATGATCAGCATTGTTTCAGTACAGTAATACCAGAAAATAGCCAAAAAGCAAAATATTACACAGTACAACGTTTTCGGTAAACTAAGGGTTTACTTCTATGTGCTTTTTCTCTACTTTAAAAGTTAAATTGTGTAACAATGTAATATTAAGTAGTTAATTGTTTTATTGTTATTAATGTTAAATACAACTTCATTTATGAAACATTTTAAATGTGCACTGTGACGTTACCCGTTTATAATAAACTAAAAATCCATAACGATACACACACAACAGTTTAAAAGACATATTACTGTAATGTTATAAATAAATTCATTAATTAATAAACTCTCAGAGTTTGGTGGTTGAAGAAGAACCGATTTTTAACATAATGTTAAATTTATGTAACAAATTTCAATAAATTGATAGTTTAACAAATGCATTTCTTCAAGAATTAATTACAAGTGTCAAGCATAAAGCCGACAAGTTGCACATTAAAATGATTATTTCAGTGGGCAAGAGCAGTGAAATATTTCCTTTAATAGAATTTATATGTAGCCCCTTAAAAGAAAAGTAAAATAATTTTTTACGAAAGAACAAGACAAATGCACAAGAATTTACCACCAAAACTCAACAAATACAATTACATAACAAAATTTTTCCAACACTAGATCAGCATAAGAACAACAACAACAACAACAACAACAACAACAATAATAATAATAATAATAATAATAATAATAATAATATTAATAATAATAATAATACCCAGAGAGAAATGTTCCCATTTTCACCCAAAAGACAAAAAGAACATTTTGGCATCTACTTTTACAAATTACTTCCAAATGTTAAAGGAATAAACCAAAAGAATTTCTATAAATTCAACCAAAATGAAAAGAATTTCTTAAGTTTCTTCAAAACAATTCCTAAACAGTACCAAACAATACCAAAATTCAAAATAATATACCAGAGGAAATTCGATAATAGAAAGAATTTCTGTTACTTTCTTAAAGGTCCCTAGATAAAAAAAAAATTATTTCTAAACCTACCAACAGCATAAAAGCACAGTATATGTTATGACAAAATTTACAGATTGTTCACATGATTGCACGCCGCAGCATTTGTATTGTAACTCTTAACAAAGTTGCAATTCCACTTTTTTCTTATTGTTGCGAGATGTCCATTTTCAGTTATTTTATGTAATAGCTGGTTGCCTTGTGACTATAAGAGCTCTAATTTAATTTTAAGAGAATTTAGGAATTAGGGGTAGCTCCACTTTTCATAGAAAATGAGTTAAATGCACAGTAAAAACGGATATTCCAGCAAAAAATACTGGACGTTATTAAGCATTAATTTTTATATAGGTTAGTATACTCTGATACGGGTAAGCGGACTTATTTAATTTTGATCAAAGGAAATTGGAAAAAGAAACAAACAAACATGCCTGGTTACGTTATTTTAACCTCTCTTGATATTGGGTAAAATGGGGTAAATCTGCTTGGGGTAAATGGGGTAATTTAAATACATCAATGTGCTTATTTAGGACTAGCTTTGAACTTTATTTAGCTCTCCTATAAAATTTTACTTTGGATACCTAGCTTTTTCCTAAATGTGTAGAGTTTCCGTGTATTGTAGCTATTTTTGCTTACAATATATCAGAACAGTGGCGGCCCGTAACTCCTGTAGAAAGGTGGACCAGGGGCATAACTAGATGACACAATGGCGTGAGAGAAAGTCGCTTTTATCAAAACTGGGAGAGAAAGTAATAGGAGAAGAGCCGTAATGCCAATGGATCAAATAAACAAAGGTACTTCAGTTAAATTTATGAATGCTGGTTTTATATTAATTGTTGTTGTAATGAAATTTACGGCTCTTCACGATGTTCTCTCATCTGGATCTTATGGAACTGTTCTAATTCGGCTGTTAAATTACGCCTTAAGCCTTCTGCAATTAATCTAGAAACAGTAATGCATTGTATGAATCTTTCAACCGATTTATCCCCGCTGTGTATCGTAATATCACTACAAATTGTACCGCAACGGGTGACAGAGGTCGTTAAGGCGCGGACTCATGAGCGGGAGGCCTGGGGTTCGAATCCCACTAGGACCGTCCTCCCTGAATGAGGTTTTTTTTTTTTCCCCAGGTTTTGCTCAGTCCTCATAAATGGCAAATGCCGGGGAGGTACCCTAAACTTAGGCCTAAACTTTCCACTAACAAACAATAAGGAAGCCACCCAATTTCAAAAAAGTGCGAAAACAACCCCTAGTCAGTTATGCGTGGTTCCTAAGAAAAGAGAAAAGAGAAGAGAAAATACCGAGCGCTGACAATGGGCCGTCTTCCTGCTCGCCCAAGAGAATGCAGAAATAAGCAGGAGAAAGTGTTGTATTATTATTTATATATCTTAAAACCAAATCCCTCATAGTTTTGTTGAAAAAGGTTCGAACCCATCTTGAAGGAAGACGAATATAAGTCCTTGTAAATCTTTGCTACCCCATGAAGATATAAGTTTAAAGCGTAAATTTTTCCGGGCTGGCCCATGAACCTCCCTCACTAACGGAGGACCCGCATGCCACCGTTACTACAGTAGAGAGGAAATTTGCTTATTGCATAAGATATAATTAAAACTAATCGTTTATACATGACTGTTTTCAAAAATTATTTGCTTTAAAATTGACCAGGAGAATAGAAAATGGTAAATAATTACATTTTATTTGGGGAACCAGAACCATATTTATTCACGGCCCCCCCTGCATCTGAAGTGCGTTGCATGCTGTAGTTTATTTGAATCACTGACAACAAAAAGCACATATTTTGCATCACAAAATTTTTGAATTATTGTAATCATTAATGGTTGTAATAGAAAAAAAAATTAAATTCAGTAACGGAACTGAAAAAAATGCAAAATATTATTTTCTTTCACAAAATTTATTGCATTAAAAATATAGCAGCGCACTAGAAGCAAATGTAAACTTTTTAATGAAACGATATTATTTGGTGACGTCAGTCATTATTTGGAAGTAATATGGATGGCTGGTCGGAGGGTCTGAAGCGGAGGATACTTGAGCCGTACTCATGGCTAGCCAATGGGAGGCACTTCTTGGAGGAAGGGATGAGGTGAGGGAGACACAGGGCGGCCAGGATTTACAGGCCATGATTATACGGACGCAGATGGGATTCCTATTAAATTTCCAGTTAGAGAACGCTCTGAGTCCAGTGGAGCCCCTCTGAAGATCTGCTTCCATTCCAGACACCGGAATCTACCTAAATCCTTCCCTAAATGACACTGCAACAGCCCACATCACCCTTGCTCTTGTGACCGTGTAACAGAGCAATGGAATGAAATGATACAAAATGGGAGAGGAAAAATTTGTGGAAATGAAAGATCCGCTCCACAGCGTTCACCTAAGTAACTTTGGGAAACCACGGAAAAAAACCCAAGGTCAGAATGGCCGCCCAACGGGTACTGAACTAGGGACCTTCTGAATGCGAATCTCAGGCGGTCGCCGCCATTGGTTAATATCGTTTCTAATAGAACTTTGTAGAGCTAAGTAGCTTCCATTACCTTTCAAGAATTATGCCATAACATGAGAACCACATACTCTTGTTTCCCTATCTCAAATTATTTCTAATTAGACTTCTCTTTATGCGTTTGGAAAATAATTCGGTGTTATTCATAAACTACCTGTAAAAGTTATAACTTGCTCTAAAGCTGCAACTTGCAGTAATTGCTGTTTCATAGGTGTTTTCTATGCTCTGTTGCTTTTGGCGTTACTTTCTTCTTCTTTTACCGGTACACTGGTAGTTTCAGCGATGCGTATTTGTTTTGGAACTGTTGACGAACACTTGACACTTGCAAGCGCTCCAAAGCCACGCTTTCCTTAAAAACCGCTATGGGCTTTAAAGCAAACGGAACTACGTGTTTCGAGCAGTGTAATCAGGTGTGTGTTTGCCTTACGAAGGTCGTTCAGGAAGAGAGATTTCGTCACAACTTTAGACGCCGTAGTGGCCGACCTTCGCGAGGTGCGTCACCAAGCGTTCTTTGCACATGGTGCTAAATATGCAACCTTTCAACCACATTATGTTCTTTCCAAGAGGTTAAAAAGTCTTCTGGCAAACATGCATGTCAGCGATAAAAGATTGTGTGTCAGGGAGTGAGTACCAACAACCTGTTATTTAATACGTTGTACCTGCGTTTTAAAATTGTGAAGGTTGAGTGATGCGAGTCTACGCAAGAAAATGCCGACTACAATGCAGGATCTAACCGCTGATTGACCGAACTATGTATCGGGACTTTTAAATTGCTCTCCCTGGAAGTATATGTCCTAGAGACCGAGCGGGTTGGTTCAGGCGGTAATACTTGAGACTCACATTCAGGCGGTCCCGGATTCAGTTCCCGTTGGGCCGGTCATCTTGACCTGGATTTCTTTCCTGGTTTTCCCTGGTCATTTAGGCATAAGCTAACGTGGATATTAACTTTCCACGAATTTACCGCTCTCCCATTTTATAACATTTTATTTCATTTCATTCCATTCCATTGGTGATGGGTTGCGCGTTGTAAAGGTTTCTGTCCCATATCTGGTATGGAAATGGGCTTTCCGAGGAGTTTAAACAATTGGGAAGAGCACTACACCGGCCTCAGGGTGTTCTATGTGGAAACATTTTAGGGGTTTCATCTGCGTCCGCGCAGTCACCACCCGGTGTCCTTCACTTTATTCCTTCCTCCCGGAGGTGCCAACATTGTGGGCGTAGGCACAAAGCGCCAACCATGAGCAAGGCTCAGTTAGGAATTGATTCATATGTTTTAGATACCATAAAGGTTATTTCGTTTCAAAGGAGGGTGCTGGGACATTCAAAGATTT
The DNA here is from genome assembly GCA_030762175.1 of Metallyticus violacea. NCBI lineage: Eukaryota > Metazoa > Arthropoda > Insecta > Mantodea > Metallyticidae > Metallyticus > Metallyticus violacea. Next base: position 43,982,626 of record CM060830.1, on the reverse strand, counting down.
AGACGCTTTACAGGGCTTTCATTTCAAAACTCGGCAATGCGAATGCCTATTTAAAACGCATTTAGTTTAAACAAAGTAGATGCAGGTTCATTTAGATATTGAAGGGGGCATTTGAAACCAATTTTGATAACATTTTAGGTTTTTACCCCTCACCAACAGCTACCCCCCCTTTTGAAATTTCAAGTGGTATCCCCATACCTTTCGATGCTCAAGGGAAGCATGAAAGGTCTATCCTTTTAATGTTAAATTTACCAACCCCAGTTCCTATTTTCACAAGGACAATTAAAGCTAAGGTAATAAAACTTTTACAGCATACAGATGCACATAATTGAAATTTGTTGATCTTCACTACTACACCATGACTCTGAAGCAAATTATAAATTATTTTCAATTGTTTGCTTTTTTCTACTTTTTCCCAACATGTTTACATTGTCACATTTAATCCTAGCTCTACCTTAATAGAACCACATCAACACAATAATATCATGAATAAGTGGTAAAATTTCAAAGTGATAGCTAATACAGGTCCTAAAAAATGGGAAACTTATGCCAAAAAAATGTAGCTTTTCAATAATTGCATTTTTTTTTTTACAGAAAAACTAACTTTTTTAAGGAAATTCCAGCTAAAATCCTCCAACATTGTAAAACAACAAAGGACTATATCATGTAAACAAGCACTGCCAATTTATCAAATACATCTTTTTCTACCATTCAAAACAAACCACAGTCACCTAGAGCAAATAGTTCCCGAGATATCCAACAAATGCTCGCGAAATAAATTTTAAAAATTCTTCTGCAATGACATAATTAAAAATGTATTAAAATACTTATAACTAAACACATTATTGAAACTCATATCAAAGTAAACAGACCACTCCAAATATTAAAATGATACAAAAAACAAAAATATAATTTTGACCCCCCTCTCCCCTTCAAAATTTAAGGAGGGTGCAACTGTTGTCACATCCTTTGCATTTTTATTGTTGCCTAGCAACGTGAACTGTTGCTACTGTTTGAATATGGACAGAATAAAATCAGTTAATTGTAGGATACCAAAAAACAATTAATTTTGCAATAATAACAGCATATTTCGGAACTCCTGACAAATACGTTTACATTCTCTCTTATAGGGTACACACAATTTTGAAACAATTTATTACTAAAACCAACTATTATATGTTCAATGATTTTTATAGTATAATTCTGTCCAAATCCAAACAACAATAACAATTCAGGGTCCCAGAACGATTAAGTACAAAATATGAATAGCAGTTGAATTTTCTTTAAGCATTAAACACAAAAGGGAGGGGCACCATTTGAAATTTCAGAGTGAAGGTAAGGGGATGAAACCTAAAATCTAATAAACATTGATTATAAACTTCTTCTGCTCCTTTTAAGGATTAGGTTACTTCACTGTTTTGGTTTCTATTGTCAAGCTATCTTTTACTGGGTCTACCCAAATCTCTCCCCCGAATTGGTTTATAATTCATCTTCTTTGGCAATCTATTCTCTGTCATCCTCGTCGGTCCTACTGATGTAGTGGCTACCATACTTGCCTCCTAAACCCAAGATCGCGGGTTCGATCCTGGCCAGGACCGATGTATTTTTTTCGGGTGTAAAAATCCTAAGTATGGCTTCCTTCGGGAGGGAAGTAAAGCCGTGGGTCCCGTGTCGTACATTTACGGCACGAAAAAGAACCTCAAGCCTGAAAGAAGAGGCCTCTGAGCAAAATTTGTCCACCGTTTCACGCCCTGAATTGAATGGGACGCTGATGACCTGAGCTGTTAAAGAGTGTCCGTAAATAAAACAAATAAAAAAATTCTCTCATCCTATTAATATAATCTTTCTATTTCATTTTACCTTCGTCTATCTTATAGTTAAATGGCAAAATATTCAAATCTGATCTTATTATTTCATTTCTTATTTTATCAACTCTAGTGCATGCATATCTCATAAATTGCATTTCTGGCAGACTGTATACGTTATTTCTCTTTTTGTCAATGTTCACGTTTCGGAACCACATATAAGACAGGTGCAGCCGTAACCTTATAAAGCTTCACTTGTGTTTCTCCTCTAGTTTTCCTTCCTAAATTCATCTCAGTGTCTTTGTCAAATTTAAAACTAATATCACACCCTAAATAACTGAAGTGGGATACCTTCTAATATGGTTCTAAACTTCTCTCTCGATATCTAAGCGGTGTGTATTTTTTAATTAATGTTAAGTAGATATTTATTCAGATTGGGAAGTTTTGAAATTAAAGTGTGATATAATAATTTGTAATTGTCTCTCACGAAACTGCAACAGAACTTCCTTCATCTAAAGTTGTTATTTTTAAATGTTTAAATCTCCGAAGTTTCTGGTACATATAACACTGCATATTTATACCTATAAAATTGCAGCTTTTTTATTTTTGTATATCTGTTTGTCTCCAAGAGCTGATAAATATTCCCCTTTCTTGGTTTGTTCCCTAACGTCGGTATAATTTCTTTCAGAATCGTCACATTGGTTTTATATATATATATATATATATATATATATATATATATACATTAACACTAATAATAAAAGTAGATAAAGATAAAACACAGAGAAAGAGTCACACTTGAAATTGCTATATTTCGAACTACTGCGAGTTCTTCAATGGCAAGAAGCTAGACATATTATATCTTTTTTGTTTAGCTTCTTGCCATTGAAGAACTCGCAGTAGTTCGAAATATAGCAATTTCAAGTGTGACTCTTTCTCAGTGTTTTATCTTTATCTACTTTTATTATTAGTGTTAATTTGTTACATTGTTAATAGTGTTTATTTTTATTTTTCACATATATATTTTATTTTCAACTATTAGGAATCCCCCCACTATTAGCTAATCATATAATTAAAATGCTCAAAGTTAAAAATTTAGATCCCAATTATTATAATACTTCAGATCATATTTTAGTATAATAATTGACAAAATATTAAATATTTTAAAATGCGCAATAATTATCATGTTATTATCACATTAAGTTTGAACTTTATTTAACGCGTACCAATTTAATTACACACTCCCGTTTATTGATATTTATTAAAGTGTTGTGAGCAGTCATTGTGATGGCCGAATAACATATTTCGAATCATCTGGTTCTACTTCTGCATTTAGCTGAAAGAACCACAGAACAAACTTACGTCTTTGAGTAGAAAATTGAGGAATATTAGAAAACAAAACAAATATTTGCCCTGATCTTGCAAAAAAAAGTGTAGCCCAGCCCTTGCAGATGGAACCCATTTGAATATGTAGACTGTGGAATGTGGAGACACCGTTACGACCTGAGTCAAGGATTGGAGGGGGAGATGGGTGGAGAGGAGGAGTAGGAGGAGGTGGGGTGCTACTTGTCACGACATTCCACAGGCCGTGCTGCATCTGTTGTTCGGTGCACTTGGCTGGTGACTTCATCCCGGCATGTTTCAACTTGTGCGGGTGTTGTGACGGTGTGTGACTTCAATGTGTATGTGTGTGAATCTTGTGCTATTGTGGTAGGTGATGCACGCAATTATTTTGTGGTAGGATGTGCTCTCGTGGTCTTTTTAAAGCGCATAACAAGTTTATTTAATTACCAAACAACAGGAGAAGCTAAAAGGTATACTTACTTTATTAAAACTGAAATAAAAATTCGCTAAGACGAATCACCATCGAAATGCCTCACTTTCTCTAACAGTGTACCGTAAATTGTTCTCATGAAATGTAAACGTAAAAGTTTTTGTACGATATATTTAAATATATGCAGAAATATTTAATATGACTCAATCCCCAAGTATGCATTTTATGAAAGTACATACTTTTAACTATGTGCAGTAAATAAAGTTCTATTTGCCATCTATTCTCAGCAATGCCTAATTTTTCCAATCATCCTAGAATTGTGGTTGTAAATTTTTCAATTGCAATTTTTTTTAATGAATTTCCGGTTTTTATTAATTTTTCTGATGAGCTGATTTCTGTTTTTGACCCTTGGGTCCTCCCCCCAATTAAGTCAGTTTTTCTATACAGCATGGGCATAAAAATTTATCTAATATTATTAGGCCATTTTATGATATGCGTTATGCTTGACGGGTTAAAATGCTTTACACGTGTTGGTATTTTTGCACCAGAGGGAGACCTGGTCCATTTTTTCATCTTTTCATTGCCCTTGAAGACAATATCATGTTTTTCGCACCATATGTATTAACATTGGGCGTTATGTATGTGCCTTTACATATTTCTGTGAACAATAACATGCATTGCCTGAAGTTTTCCTGTCTAAATAATTCCTAATTTTTACCGTATCGTAAAATTAAAAATAAAATTAACTATAAACGAAAATACTAGAAGTATAAGAATAAAATATTAGTATACAGTTATTTAGTTATTATATGGATTCTTATTACACTTAAAGATCCACTCCTTATGGCACTGCGACGTGAATGTTTATTGTGCTAGATGATAAATGAATTCAAGATGGCCTAAGTTTACCAGGTTTTCACCTAAGAGGGGGAAAAAAAACTCTAAAAAAACTTCAATGATGAAACTAAGCCAACCGGAAATCGAACCCGGGCCCGTCACTGGCGCTAGATTATGGCGGTGACCTTATTTAAAAGTTAATTGATCACATTTAATAATATACGTAATACGAAACTGTGATCGAGGAATAATTTGATGCTTATCTTTATAAAACTTTCCACGGTTGTACAAAATACAACGAACTTCCACTAAACCAGTTAAGAAGTTTAATTAATTAACACTACCAAGAAAATAATTATATTCGGGAGTCATCGCTCTTTTATGGTAATATTTCAATGCATATTTAATGAAGTGGTTAGAAATTAAATGTGCATTTCTATTACGATATCAAACCTTTGTAATGATTAGTGATGAAATTATATAAATATAAATGTTATAGCTTTATTATTACTTTCAGTATGTCATAAAATATATATATATATATATATATATATATACTTAATATGCATATAAGCTTAAAATTAATTTTTCTAGAAACTGTTACTTTTTGAAAAAAAAATTCTAAATAATGTTTGTGGGTAAAATGGGAAGGTTCCTTACTAAGGGGCAAATTCAGTTCAGGGAATACTTAACGAAAGAACGCACTTTACATATTTCTTGCAAAGAATAAATATACAAATAAAAATTAAATACATTTTTAGATACTATTTAATACTGGAAATATTTTCAAACTAATAGTTATTATATTGATTCAAAATATGTAATTTTGTAATATTTTTTATTGAAATGGTACTAAAACAGTAGGAACTGTTAAGACATTTACAAGCTAAAACGTACTCTATATTTCCAAACAAAAGTCAATTAAATGTATTAGGTTACAACTATTACCAATGAATTTGATTAAATTGAGACAGACAGTATAATGAAATTGTCACATGAATACGCGGTTCGGTTTCTTCAATGTTGCAGCAGACATGTGTGGAGTCGGTCGTACCGTAAAGTACTGCTAGTGTTGCTTTAAAATATTTATTTTATTTCATTATAAATATATATAAAAGATTCCGAATATGTACTTAAGACTGCTGACACTGCAAAGTGTTAGTGATCGGTTTATTTCAAAGATGAACAGCTGTGGCAGGATTTGCAAGTAAAACTAAATTCTCTCATTTTTGGTACTTTGATTTGTCACCATGGCTGAAACACGTGTACTGACGACCTTGAAACCTGTCAGGTGAAACAGTTATGGACGCTGCAGTACATGTTACATTTATAATAACTGGAGTACCTCACCAAAAATTCTCTCTGCATATGTATTTCTGATCTCCCTTTTTAAGAAATACCTCGTGGTATATCTTGCAGTTCTGAAAAATGGTGAAATTTACCCAGATGATTCTGAACTGATCAAACAATTTTTCCAGTACTTTGAAGACTGATAGGAGATCTGGAATAAGTGCAACTGATGGTATGTTTAATTTGAGAAAGATAAAAACAAGAACAGAAATAATGCCTAATTTATTTTGAGAGCAGTGCACCTCAGGTGGTGTGCATATTATAGAGAAACAGAACGATTTTCAGCGCTAAATACAGATAAATCACACAAGAACAATAACAATAACTTCACGTGACAACAGCTATTAAGGTTCCCCCCCAAACAAAACGTCGCTGGTTGTCTACAGAAAATATCTCTTTGAAGGATCTTTCTTTGTCATGCAAACAGTTGGAAAACATTTGTGAATGGATTTAGAATGGCATTACGCGATTAAACGCTTTATATTTCAGAAGGAAGCTCTTATCTCTTAGAAAATGCATTCTTGGTCTAAATTAGGCTCCCAAAAATCGCATCCCGAAGACGCTATGCTTGTGAGGTCATCTGACCCTACTCCCAGTAACTACTACTAGAGTTGGCACATCTGCCAGAGTTTTGTCATTACTTAATACGCCATTGAGGCGTTCTCATTCTCCCGCCAGATGTCCCTCAGGTAATTTCAGCGATAACATAGGTCCTCAAGAGCTGTCATAAACTCCGAATGACACTTTTGTCACTAGGATGCAGACTGTAGACAACATAAGTGTACGAGCGAGGAAAACCGTGCCATGATACGGATGGGGAAAACCAGTGGGCAGAGCTAATTACGGAATTCAGAAGTAAATGCATAACTTTCTAAAGAAGACAGACAAGAGTAAAAGATAAAAAGAAAGAATTCAGTTGCTCAATGTTTGGTTTTGGAATAAAACAGGTTTATATATTTCAACTTGACTTAATTCTTGCTGGAACCCGAGACCTCCCATGTGATAGGTTACTATACCAAGGATAGTTTAGTCACGGTTATTTTTCCACGTTGGGCACAGCTACAATAGTAATTGCCTTAAAGCTCTCTAGTAGGAAATTAATATATTATTTGCATATGAAACGGTTGACAATTTTGTATGGAGTTCTTTAACGTGCTGTATTTTACAAAACGGGATCTACAGCTTAAAGTACCTCCCAGTGAACTTGTGTCCGAGATTTTTACATCCAGAAAAATATGTCGACATTACTGGATTTGTACACGCTAACTCGCTTTATCCTATACCATCGAGGTCAATGTTATTTATGTTTTGAACAGATGAAAAAGCGAAGTAATATTGCTAGTGATTTCAGGATTACCTCTCCCCGCTTTTTGGTTTGAAATTATACATTATGTTAGTACATACATAAGAAAACTATAACTATAGAAATTCTTTTCGTCACATTCTTCCTTTCCCAATTGCGACTTTCGAATTATGCAACAAGAGTAACTATACCAGTTAATATTGGGGAGATGCGGGTAAGCAGCGTATCCTCCGAGGAATAGGGGTGATTGGTGGCGGCCGGTTCGCATCTGTCCCCACAGGGTAATCCTGCAGCGCGGTCGTCGGTTTTAAGCTTGAATAAGGTGCCGACCTACGGAAAGTCTTTGGGGAGGGCAATGCCTGGTATGAGGAGGAATCTTCTCGGATCAATGCAACAAAACAGATTTTTAAACATAATAGTTTTTTTTTTCTTCAAAAAATTCAGTATTTTGTGGTTTGTGTTTGTTGATCTCTTAGAGTTGACTAATAAAATGTGGTACAAATGATAGAAATTCTAGCTCTGTATAATTCCTAGGTACCTTTACTAGTTTTTGGAACATTCTCTATGCTGAACTTATGCAATTTCAGACTATGTGTAACCGCCTGTGGTGCCTCAGTAGTAAAAACGGGCGTTAAACACTACTCAAAAAAAAAAAAAAAAAAGACTATGTGTAGGGGTATTAATATCCGCGGCTTGAATATAGTAACCAGTTCTCAAAACGATACAGACATCTTTGACACTTGTGACAAAGTAAATACAAGGGCAGGTTGAACACGTGACCCTAAGGTGCATTTTCAAAGCGAATTGAACTCGAGTGGAGTACAGAGTACAGCAAATTTAGTGGAGATTTTGTTTCACGTTTCTCAAGTGCAAGTGGGTTGAATCTCTGTAGAGGCTGTCTTAACTTGAAGCATTGTCGTGAGTAAATATGGCTTGGCAGCTGTTGCGATAGGTTTTTGTCAACTCTGCGTGGTATACGCGTTCCTTAGATGTCTGTTGGCCTTGAATATCACGAGAAGGAAAAACTTAAGGGTATCTGTCAGAATTTCTGCTACAAAAATTGCATGCCCTTGAGTGCAAGTAATTTAACTTAACTGCGACAATAGCAGACGGCCCCCACATTCTCTAGAACGTTTTATATGCCAATAAACAGAAGACTGGCTTGTTATTTAAAAATTCAAATCACACTATAAAAAGTAATACAGTTATAAAAATTAATTAAATAGGTTGTAAACCAAAGGTTTATTATGTGTGGTGAATCATCTATTGGACATTTATATTGATATAGCTGCAAAACAAAGCTAATTGAAACAAGGTATCCAACAAATTATCTTCATGTAATACTAAAAGATTTGAACTGTAACGTAGGGAGTTGGATTATCCGCGGATACTCCGCCGTCTTTCGCCGTTTACGGAGAAAACTGTGTCAGTGATCCCATGCAGCACATACTTTTTCTGGAAAATAGTTTTAAATATAAGCATATGAAACGCATTAACTTAATCAAGGCAACTAATCAATAAATTATATTAGGTATTTTTAAAATGAATTTAAAGTTTGTAGTAACAGAAATTTAAATTTCAAGATTATCCAAGATTATCCTTTGAATAGCGGAAAGCAATTTTGAAGTGGTATTGGAAAAACGAGAACGTTGTTGAAGTTCAAGGCAATGGAGACGTGTGTACAGAACAGAACCGCCAACCCGAGTAACAATTGCACGCATTCGAGACAAATTTGAGACTCATGGTGTCATATGCGATGTTCACAAGGGCAGACCTGGGAGACCTCGCACAGCAACAAGCCCCGCATCCTTGGCAATGGTTTCGGAATGTTTTGAGCACTTACCACAGAAATCTGCAAAGCAATGTGCACATGAGACTGGGATTAGCAGAACCAGCGTACGTCGTATTATTAAAACAGCAAAGTTGAGCGTTTTCATCGCAAGACTTTTGCATGCATTAAATGAAGGCGATACTGATCGGAGAATGCAGTGTTGTGAGTGGTTTCGGAACATGGTGAAAGAGGATGAGGTCTTCGTAGGGAAAGTTGTTTGGTCCGATGAGCCACAATTTAAGTTGAACGGAACTGTTTACCGGCATAACTGCGTCTACTGGTGTGCAGACAATCCACATTTTATTTTGGAAAAGGCCGTTAATATACCTGGAACTAATGTTTGGTGTGGGTTGTTATCTATGGCTCTAATTGGATCATTCTTTTTTGAAGGAACAGTAACTGGCCCTGTGTACCTGAACACAATACGCACATCCGTCTTACCCTACATTCATACACTCTACGGAAATGAGGAATTTTACTTCCAACAGAATGGTGCACCATCACATTAAAAGACTATATTTAATATAGATACGTACATGAGTAGAGGAAGAAATAAGCGTACATTCAATAACTGTGCACGAATTGAATGCTATTTTATAGCTTATTTGGTAATAAAAATACGATTAAGAAAATTAAGGGGGGAGGCGTAACACAATTTCTAACTTCACCCATCACTAAATTCCCCGAAGGAGTGCCATTAAAGTAGATAAGGGAAATTATGGCGATTCTGAGACACCATATGTCAAAGTGTTTCTAATTATTCCCTCGAAGAAAATGTATCAAATGTTGAAACAACCTTTCTTCAATGAGTGTTATCATTCCAGGTGTCCACCTTGCAACAACAACAACAATAATAATAATGATGATAATAATAATAATAATAATAATAATAATAATAATAATAATAATAATAATAATAATAATAATAATAATAATAATAATCTTCATATCAGTTTTAATTAAAATATTATATACTCTATGGTATTAGTTGCAGGCTTGCTCGTCAGTTTTGTTTTTATTTTCTTTTGTTGTGCCAAATGTCCCGACCATCATCTTCACCGGATGCTCTCTTACCACATTTAAACTCACGATGCCATATTTTTATTGTATCAAGACACAATACGTTCCCCAAAAGTTACTAGCGTATTTTGATGAGTTTGAGAAGGAAGCACCGTCTTCATTTGCAGGTATTTAATCATAGCACTTTGCTCGACCTGCCCCCTTTTCCCAATGAGTCAGCACTTTTTATCATTTTAACAGCTGCCATGACACAGCAACAGAGTATAAACCTGAAACTGCGTGCTCTGCGTTTATACATTTCATGCATTCTTGTGCCATGTAATAAAACTTTTAGATCAACTGCACTTAGGTAAATTTGAATTACGGATCACCTGAGTGTAGCTGCTTAACCGGTAAGTCCAGCCGTCGCAACCGGCAAAATGGGGGACATGATCGTAATGTTATTATTTATAGTTTTAAATTAATATTGTGTTTAAAACTGATAAAATAATGAGCATGACCTGTGCTAGAAGAGATGTTGAAAAGTATTCCCCTTACGGGCATTTGCATAGGAAATTGCTAACTTTTCTTCCGTAAGAACCCGGCGGCCCGGAACACTTTCTTGTGATTGAGAGGTGTTGTCTCTCGTTGCTTTAACAAGCTGGAGAACGCTTGTTCTATCTGGAAAACCATTGCGAATCGCCTTATCTTGCAAGAATCCGTTTTCACATATGTACCGTACAGAAAAGCCCGTTCTTGAAGATTTTTTGTACTGCATAAATATGAAAAACAATTAGTACACAAATTACATATATTAAAAGCATCGGGTAACAAGAACGCACAACCACTAGCTGACAAATCCTCCCTCTAACTACAATTTGCTACCTGCAAATGCATTATAGGTATTGACTGGCTTCTCCAAGTACTATGCCGCGCCCGTAACTGAAATATCCTCACTGTAGAAATGGGTCGGGAGCCTAGGTAAATATTCTCATACAGTGTTTACTGCTTGTCCGCGAATTAGAAAATGTTGTACAAAACTGTTTAGATCAGCGGTTTGCAAACTAACCAGGGGGGTTGCGGTGGGTATGGGGTAACTTGAAAACTTATCCATTTTTAGGTCCGTTATATTATTGCATTTGTAATTTTGACCAGTTGACGGCTATTGTGATTGAGTAGATGCCACATTGCTGAAGAGTACACCGAACTTGCAAATTATTATTGTTAAGCAGGGAAGCGAGTGGAGAGTCGCCAATGATTTCATTCCCGAAAAGAAATGCAACAATTTTGGGAACTGCTGGTTAATACAGTTAGAAGATATGTCATCAAAGTGTGTGTGAATTGTTTTTAATGTGGACTCTGAACGAACACAATAACTGCGCAGTGAGCAAACGTACATGTTGACATATTGTTGCTTGACATTTAGAGGGCAGTAGCTCCTAGCTTGAATGTTTTTCAGCGGTCGAAGAATGACTCCTAACAAATTGGAACAGCTGCTCGACAGCATTGCAATTAGAAGTGAGACTGCCCCCCCCCAAAAAAAAAATGAAAAACGACATCTGTAAAGTACTGCTGTCATCCTGGGTGGCCAAACAAGTGAAGGCTATTCTTAAGGTCGCGAGTTCAAGTCTACAAAAATGAGTGTTTGTATTATAATGTGTCTTCACGTTTGTGCTCGTGCCAGACAGAGCGACTTGTCTAGGAGATTTAAAAGTTTTGGAAAATGAACCTCGAGATTAAATGTGATTCTGAGAAAACAAAAAATTCTACAAATCTTCAGCAATTCATTTAATTTTTTTTTACCACACATACATGGTATGTTATATAAAAATAATTCGTGCATTTGCAAATAATCCATAAAATATTCTCTAATTTGTGATATAATGCACCCCCTAATTAAAAATATTCTACTAGCGGTGCAGTTTTCAATTTTTTGGAAAAAAAAAAAACACAACAGAGTTGTGTTCTAAACACACAACAATAATGACAAACTGCTTACTTTTTATTTGAATATAGTATTACGTTAGAACAAATGTTCTCATTCTTGTTATAATTAATAAGAGCAAACGTTTTCTTTATCTATTTAACGTTTCTTGTGGTTACTATTAATTATCCATTCCTCAAGAGCCTCTGTTAAAATTTTCAAATGAATTAGTGAAATTTAGCACCCCAATGAGCAATTTGAAATCCATATATGCCCCCCCCCCAAAAAAAAGCAGTTTTGAGGAAAATTATGTAATATTTAAGATATGATCTTTACCGTGCATAGGCCATATCAGCAGTCACGTGAAAGGTCTTTAAAGTGAAAGTTAGACAAAATAGTTTCGCTATGTGTACTGAATTATTCTGCAAAAAACAAAAAATCGCTTTGACATTTTTCACTGGTCGGTCTCCTTAAGTTTGCATTTTAGAGTTCTTGGGTTACATTTTCTTGTTGCGTTAGGTTAAAGTTGGTTTATACAAATTTAAAATTAAATATATAGGGAAACGAACAAATTATAGTTACTTAAGAAAAGAGATCGATGAAGTAAGAACCCTGTAATTTTAATGTCATAAATCATATCTTTACTGTGTAGTGTATGTAAACAAACACCTTTCTAATACATCGTCATGAAAATGTTGTTATTAATTATTCTGTTAATTATTTTAACCAATAATAAATAGAATATTTTTGTAATGACTTATGTTCCTGGAAAAACTTAAGTGTATTAAATTACCCATTTTCATTAATAATGAGTGATATTTTAATGATATCACTGCCTATATTAAGTTCCTTTTTGCCTGCCTGTTTTAACTCAAATAAATGTCTGAACTTCGGGCTCTGGTAATGATATATATGAATAGACTTATTATAAAAACTATTTAAAAATGTATCTTAAAGTCAAAATCTGTATTTAAAAGGTGTAGAATATACGTACATTTATGTATATTTTGTTATTAACATGACCTATATTTGCGATATTGCGCCCACCTGCGCTGAAATTCATGGCAAGGACTTCTAAAGGCTATCGAACGACCTTTAAATGATACCCTAACGGCATTTCAGATAAACGTATTGTCTCTCCAACTGATCATCGACTTTTCTTGACCTTCTGGGAATGCTAAAGAGAGCAATTTTGGAAGGCGGTTCAAAACTTTACACTTCAACTAATTAGCAAAGCTGTAATATACCTAAATCTTTTATTGGGCAGATAAAGTATTTTAAAAAGATGTGAAGAGAATTTTTATAACATCTCTTAAAAGGTATGCTCAATTTTGAGTAATAGGTCCCTTCTTTCCTTCTTTTTTCGATAATAATAATAACCCTAATGGCAGAAGCTTGCAGGAATCGATAATCGAGTAAACCAGCAAATATGCGAGATATCTCCCAAAGTCTGTGTCAGAAAGTTTTAGAACTTATATAGCAGAATTTGCTGTGCAACAGTTTGGAACATAATGGATAAAACCTCTTTATTTTAAGCACCACGAGTTGGCCAAGGATCGTATAGGTAAATAATATTTTCTGCCAGTCAGCAACCTTGCAGTGACGCTCAAATTATTTGCGCCCACGTGACTTTTTTTATTAGCATGTGAAGAATACATTAAATGCGAATATTTATTATGTGTTTATTGTGTGGCAAAAATAATTAAAGTTACAAAGTAAGTAATAGAGGAAATGTCGCTTATACAGTAAAGTAAAGTAAAGTAAAAAGCAGCGAAACCTTTGGAAAGACTAACTTCATGAACAAATAAAGAATGTAGACTTCTTATCTATGTTGACATCCACGATAAGTAAGAAAATTTTACCGCGGTTGTTAAGCTGCACTGCGTTGTTTGTAAGCGTCAATTAATGAGGCTGAATGAACGACATCTTTGGAGTACCGCTTGCTGCAGGAGCAATAATATGAACTGAAGGACATTCAGGTGGCGTTCCGCATCATTTATATGCTGTGAGTCCTGTTTCCTGCACGTCTTTGTTATTGCACGCGAACCGTTATGAACTTCAATAATTATTATAAGTACCGTATCCGTTCAAGCAGCAAATTGTGTCCCTGGAAAATATAACAGTGCTTTGGGCGCATTACATTATCGCCAGAGGCTTTTTAAACGACACAGTTCCTATCACATTGCTGTGTTGTATGTGAAGTCTGTTATTAAACATGACAGTCTTTTGTTTTTAAACGTTCTCCGGGCTCGTTATTCAATTTTCTTGTAATAACAGCCCTCGAGTGACTTCGTTTCAAGCTTGAAATGCGAATATTTGCTATCGTATTCATATTATTTGGATAACTAGGCACATCCTTCGAATCTTATCCGTCACTAATGGGAAAATAGCGAAATGAATGAAATATTTTCGATTGTTTTTATGAAACTTAAGGTTTATATCTGCATGCATTGTAACGAAAGTTAGTGCGCGAATTTAAATCTATGTAGGTGAATGCTGGCATTTTTAAAACTATTTTTTACAATGAGAGTAATAGTTAAACAATTAATAAATAAAAATGATTGTGAATAATAATGTCTTTAATTTACTTACGTATATTTCGTACGCTGGTAGTCTACTGTATTCTTAAACAATTTTAAAACAGCATACAGGGTCATCTGCAATAGTTAACTACAGTAAAATAACAAATGAATACTGAAAGCATTAGTTTTTATTGTAGTTGGTTATTTGCACACTAGAGACAGCTTGTGTCGGAACCTTTGATGTTCTTGTTCCTAAAGTCCGACCCTCGGGTTGTCTGTGGTTCTCAATGAATCCATTAATTGACGTGTTATCAGTGTAGTTTAGTTGTGTTTAGCAATCATCTGTAAATGTGGGAGTTACTCAAAACTTTACCTGTAATGAAAATACACTTCTTTTTAAAATGTGTATGTAATTTCGGTATTTGCAATTGAAATGAAAGGTAATTATATAGAACACCACACTAATTAAGTGGGTCATTTTTTTCCTCTGGTTTTCGGTTTTAATTGTTTATTGATGGAGTTTGAAGACGGTTAAACATTTTTAAGAATTTACTATAATTTATTTTTCTCCTAAATGCCTACTTTGTGTTTAGCTGAGTAAGTACATACAACAATGGTTTCGAATCACAATGTTTCCGATATAAAAAAGTGTCTTGACTAGCTGATGAGCGTATCTTGTTTTATAATTATCCTGAATGACAGATCTCTGAAAAGCGAATATTTGTATTTTCCGTGCTTTACAGCAGCTTTAGTATGGTACCCATTAGTCGATAATGAAGTAGGGAAAGGAGAGAGGAATATCGTAAAGAGAAATGATTGGTGTCTTCAGAATTACTATATAAAATGGCAGCATTTTACCACATATGGACAGTCTAACATAACCTGAAACAATAGTAATAACGAAGGATCGGGCGATTTGTTTAAGTATTAATATTAATTATTATTTGGCGATATACTGTTCAGTATTTTTAAGATTTTCCAGTTGTGAAAAAGTATGAACTTAGAACTTCTAGGATTGTTTGGTTAGAATTATTTAGAGCCCATTCAACATAAAAAAGTTGAATTATCGCCGTAACCTGTGCAAGCGTGCAACCAGAAAATTATTGCAGACTTTAATTCCCAAGAACGAGTAGTACCAACATAATAACCAATCGCCATAAACCCGGTTACTTATGCTTTCGTGTCAAAAGTAAATATTTCCGAATGATTACATTTGGAAATAATTATTATTATCAGAGCCCGGCAAAATGCCTTTCGATCTGAGTGAATATATTTGGGAGTCATATAGAAATGAACATGTTTCCTTATATTTGGGGTCGGTGGGATCGGTTTTTATTTATTTTTTAATTTATTTTGCTTATTTTGCCTTCTGTTTCTACTTTAAAGTTTAAAACCTTATATTGCCTGTTTTGGATCGTTATGGATTTTTTCTGCAATTGTTTACTCACTTTAAAAAGTACATAAATAATTTCGTCATATCAAAATGGAAAAAAAAATAATAAATAAAATAAAATTAAATTCCGTATTCATCTCACAAAAGTATATATTGGGTATTCCTTTCCAGCAGTCAAAAACTTTCTCCCCTACTCATTCACTTAAGCTCTTTAAATAGCAGAACTTTCATTAGTGAAAGGAACGCACGGTTATCTCGAGAAAACGAATATCAGAAAATAGAGAAGATGAGGGAAGTACGTAGTTTTGAATAGTCCTGGCGATTGATCTTGTATCTTTCTGCGCGAGACAATTCTAGGACATTTATGGTGGGAATAAATACTCAGCTGCTAAATGCAACAAACAGTTGCAAGCAAGAAAGAGAGAGTGGTACATTTTTGCATTAAACAGTCCATACAATGTGTTCAATACGAAAGGAGGAGAGATACTAACCTGATTCTCCTATAAACGCATAAACAGAAAATGAACTCGACCAGAAACCACTGCACATCTTTTGTTCATTCGCCAGGACTATTCAAAACTACTTTACTATGTCTTAATCAGCATTTCCGTGATGTCCTGAAAGATGAATGTTCTGTTCTAATTTGTATGAGTCCTTCCGAAATATTTTGTTTTAAATATGTACCAATCACTTCAGTGGAATTATAAAGTTCTTTTTCTATGATGAAAAACGTTCTCTCTGACAAGCGGCTGACTATGACAGTTGATATCTTGATAAAACATCTTGTTGTGTAACTAAGAAAAGTAAGCCTAAGTATTTTAGTTATGTGATAAAGAAAATTTTAAGAATGTTAAATATCTATTTTCATGAATAATGAGCGATATTACTCCTTGTTTTCACTTTTAATAAATGACTATTTTCAGTATTTTTCTGTTTATTTTCAGTATTTTAAGAGCATTTTTGCCTGCCCTGTTTTTACCAAAATAAATGTTTGAACTTAGGGTTCTGTTATTAGGATGTCCATTAGGTGTTTAATTTATTAAAAAATAGCAATAAATGTTCTCGGTTTTTATTCAATTACGCCATTTTTTATTTATGCAGAGCCATCTGTAGGAAAATGCAGGTAGTACAGTACATTTCGTGTCATGCACACACAGAGTGAGATCTCGCGAAATAACCAAGCAGTCCATACTGTGATTGTTTGCTTCAAACTGATGAAATTAATAATAATAATAATAAATTATTACTTCGCTTATAATATTTCTCATCAATTGGCATATTTTCAAACATTCGGCTATAATCGATAGGTGATTGCGAATCTATATGTTAATAATCATAAGGAAGATTTCAATGATAGGAAGCCATCCATTTGGTGATACTCTTAAGCATTCTAGTAGTGAATTGGTCAGTTCTATATAAACGAAATGATCTTTGATTTTCGGGGCTATATGAAAAGTTTAGCATTCGAACGTTTGATGACCTAGATGTATGCAGATCGTTATGCTGAAGATTAAAAATACGAATAACAACGCATTAATGTTATGGTTACCTTCGTGTATTGGATGTGTTGTAGTACAGAGCAATTAATCATTTGTACTCTACACCCTGATCTCTGCAGGCGTTATTTTGCTGTCTGTGAATCTTGCACCATCTGCGCGATATTCTGGTTTCCCCGATGGATATAATGAACATTATCATCGATGCATCATCAAGCCGCAATCTTCGTGTCGACCTCTCTCTTACCTTGCACAAGGCTGACCTCTGACGTAATTCGACGTGCAACTACAGGTCATTATTTCAACAGCATGTGTTACGCGGTCTTTATATTGGTTTTGAACGCACGACATTTTGATCCCTGCTTCAAAATATAGCTTTGTAGTAGTTACTTTCTGAGTTATATAGTTCGTAACAGCATTTATGTGCTCTGGTTGGCCTGGATTGAAAATATCGATTTGCTTGCTTTTTGCGCTTGTGTTTAAAAACAGTATGCATTCTCTCTTAGAGGTATATTTAATATATATATATATATATATATATATATGTGTGTGTGTGTGTGTGTGTGTGTGTGTGTGTGTGTGTGTGTGAGTATATATACTGGGTGAAGATTTATAGATATCATCTAAGGAGATAATTCTATATATAGAGAGAGATAAAAAAAAAAAAATACAATATTAGAGCTTGAAAGCGTATTTCAGCAAACAAATTAGTTTTATTCACTTTTCATGCTTACTAATGCACCTAATGATTACGGCAAGGCACATTTCTGAAAGACATGTTAGGAAACAGCTGATTGTCCTGTTCACTTTTTTCGCCACTATTTAGTGTTTGTTTGTTTTTTGTATAAATCATAATTTTTAACTGAAGTTCGATGTTGCAACAGTAATTAATAGTGAAGAGTTAGCGAAGTTTAAAGACACGTGCTCCCTGACCTTGTACACATTCCATATCGATTTTGTATACGAGGGTGCGCGCGCTGTGCAGACTTGAGCACTTGCATGTGTAGCATTTTAAACTAGTTCGACACAGTGGTCGTTCAGTTATAGCTTGCACCTTTGCATATGTGCACGTAATCTTTGCAGCATTCATTGAATATTTAAATAAATGCAATTTATTTATTTTTATTATTATTTTAAATTATTCTATAAAATATTTCCATTTTGTTTCGTTTTATTGAATGGTTAAGTAAAAAAAAAGTTGTTTTTCGTTCGTAGTTCAGCGAAAAAGTATTGTAACTATTTTGGGTCTTTAAGTACTTATAAGTAAACCTTTAAGTACAAAAAGCTTATTTGCTTTCAATCAGAGTTGAAAGAAATATATTTTTAGTTACCTTTATTAATTAAAATATAGGAAAGTGTGTCTTACATTAAATTGGTGCAACTTTTCGCGGATGCTTTCAGCCATTCATGCGCAACAAAACGGTGCTGTGGAGCAGCGGTCACATTTCCTCTTCTCCACGCACTTCCTATCTTGACACTCATCTGTGTACGTAGTCTCTTGCACAGTAACGTCTGTTCAGTAACTACAAGAGGAAAGCGTGGTTGCAAACCTATAGACTCCCCCCCCCCAAAAAAAAAGGTTTTCCTACCAATTTTTCTGGTTCAAAGGATGTTTCATTTTTATGGTTTATTTATGAATGTTCTTTTAACATCTCAGGTCTTCAGCATCCCATTCAGTTCAGGGCTTGAAACGACCGATAAATTTTGCTCATAGGCCTCTTTTTTCAGGCTTGAGGTTCTTTTACATGCTGTAAAACTACAACAGGGGATCCACGGCTTCCTTGCCTTCCAAAAGAAGCAATACTTAGGACTTTTGCGCCCGAAAAAAAAATCCATCGACCCCGGCCGGAATTGAGCTCTGGATCTTAGATCTACGGATTTCAAAGGATTTTTTAAAATTATGTTTAACGCCTGTTTTTACTACTGAGGCATCTCGGGCAGTGGCCAAAAATGATACATGAAATAAAATGAAATATTGAGAGAGGATGTTTATTTTTAAGGAAGGAAGCGTCCAGACCTAAATTTAGGGTGCCTCCTCGACATTTGCTATTTATGAGGACTGAGGAAAACCTAGAAAAGAGGGAATCTAACCTCAGAACTCCCGCTCATGAGTCCGCGGCTTAACGACCTCGGTCACCCATGGCTGTACTTCAAAGGATGGCGGCTTTACCACGGTCACTCGGTTTATTACATAAACTTTTGCGCGGATAGTTAACGTTGTATATAACCAAAAAACGAATACAATATTGCTGTAGAATTTAAGCGTTCTCAAAAATTTTTGTTTTTTCGAAAAGTTTAGCAACCTGTTTATGACGCATATGATCTTGATTTTGAACATATCGACAGTGAATCTAACAAAGAATTAACCTTCCTTTGCCGTATTCCTGGACGATTTTCGTGTAAATTAATCTAAAAACAATCTTTAGTTGAAACTACTGGGCAGATAAAATGTCAATAGGCTGATTCGAGGATGTTAAAACATCTGAGTTTGTGTCCTTGTTACGGGAAAGCTTAATCAAGTGTATACCTCGTGTCTGTTTTCCGTTCGTTCCTATTCAGTGCACGAGGACTGCACAAGTCCATTGCAAAATAAGACCTAACTTTTTTGAATGAAAAAATAGTTTCATTTCTCAACTAATCTTCTTTCAATCTATACACTTTTTCCAACGAATTCCATAGCCACTAACCATTTCTTCGTGTTGGGATCAGGAAATGGTCCGAGGGAGTCAAGTCCGGAGGATAAGGAGGATGATGTTTTTCATACCTAAAGTCCAATAATTTTGAGGTTGCAGTTACAGACTTGTTCGTTGATGCATTATCGTGATGGAACAGGAGTATTTTCTCCGCCAATTGAGAACGACTGTTCTTGATCGCGTGGTTTAATTCCTGTAACAGCATAGCGTAATATTCACCGATTATGATTTTGCACCTTTTCAACAAATAAATTAAAATTACGCCGTTACCACCCCAAAACAATGTCATCTTTCTGATCAGGTGATTATTTTTTTCCTTCTTTGGAGCCTTTTCTTTCTTTTTCTACTGCTCCTTCGTTCCGGTGGATCTACGCTTCGTCGACTGTTAATACCATCTCCGAAATTGACGTGAATGTTGTTTAAACGGGTGCAAATTCTATGCGGAAGTAAACTCGTTTTCTTTTTTGGTCAATCGTTGGCAAACATAGCACCCAGCTCGCTGATAGCTTTTTCATTTACAAATGACGATGCAATTTATTATGTACCGATGTCCAGAAACATCCACAGTTTCAGCAATTTCCTCAATCTACAACCTTTGATATATCAGCACCATGTCGTGTTTTGTTTTGTTTTTCAATTGTTTCGTGTGTCGTTACCTCAACAGAACGTCCGAAATGATTCATATACAAACTCGTCATTCTAAGCAAAAGTGCAGATTTGCCATAATGTTTGTCCTGTTTTACTTTAGTTTCTGCGGGCGTTGTCTCTTCCAGAAAGTAATGATTTATTAATATATATATATAATACGCGTTTCTCGATTATGAGCGCTGGTTTACAAATTCAGCAAGTTATCAGAGACTAAGCTTCGTAAGTGTTTATAATCATGTATATCTTTCCTCACTTGTTTCCATGTTGCCAAGGTAACGTTGAAAACAATCCGTGTTACCATCTATTGAATTTGCATAGCTCTTCATATACCAGGTTAACTCTTGACGTAGCTAGATTAGTGAAACTTTATTTTGTAATTAACCGTTGGTTTAATAACAAAACGTGTGATCATTTTATTGATTTGTATGTACTCCATTCTCTTAATTTTTGCCTTATTATTTCGCTTTCACATTACATATATATGAGAGAGCTTACGTTTCAACATTGGTTCTAAAATCTATAAGCATTGCAAAAAGTTTTATCTTAAATTTAACATAAGTTTTACGTAAGCTGTTTTTCTCCTACTCAAGAGCAATTCACATACAATAACTTATTTTTTCTGAATAACTTTTTATATAAGGCTTTCATATTTGTCAGATTTCATTCCTCGTATTCTGTATCTCTTCATAAGAAGCGTGTATTAGATGTTTGAAACTATTTGTGGAGAACAATCAAGCGCCCTGTACTGGGAAAACTCTTAATCACATATTTCGGTAGCATGTTCACAGGAAATGCCCAGTTTTCTTGTTTTGCTGCCCACTGCTTAAAAATATGGAAATTTATTTAATATTGAAGAAGTTGAAAGTAACATCGTTTTTGTTAAGTGGCCATGCCATAACGAATTCCAGTCTTCCAGCTTCGAATTTTGTTTTAAAATAATAAATATACTATTTATTATATTCGTATTTACCAGACGAGTGGGCAGTAATCTTTGCAATGTCCACATATGAATGCGAACCCAATCTAAACAAATAAGTTTATGTTTCGACATGCTTTTATCACTGAAGTTGCTTTGAGATTGTTGGAAACTGTGAAAGTTCTGTTTAGGAGTCATTTAAAATACGCACACTACAGGCATATTAACAGCAAAAGAAAGGTAATGGTTAATTTACAGAGGATCATTATGCGAATACTGCGAATGAAGGCGATCTCGGGAATTCATGTTTTGCCTCCGGTTATTTAAAATGTGAAACGCCAGTTCTCTCTAATGCCGTCATTGTATTGTGATAATAAACAGGATTTACGAAGGGGAAAGGAGTGCCAAGATCAGCTGGCTGACCATGCAGAAAGTATCCGTTTTTCAAAGAAATAGTGAAAACTTTGCAAAACCGCTTCAGGTTTCAGCAGCAACGAGGTTACGTAACACTTTGGAGGAAAAGGATGTTGAACAAGGACGAGTCTGGCACATTGATGTGTGAAGAAACGAAGAGAATGGCAATGCTGCAAATATCACCCACCACCTGCATTGCCATGTAAGTCCTTGGTGGGCGGGAACAACCGAAGAAAGCATTCTACTCTCTACACACGTTCTGTTAGCCCATCAGACTGACCGCTTCACTCGGGCGATTATTGAAGAATCTCTGCTGTATTCGGAATTAAGGAACTTTACTATTACCTGCAGTCAGTCGTTCCTGGATTCATCTCAACGACTCTCTCTGGGGTTAAGCTAGTGACACTCGATCCCCAGCCTGCAGTGTGGTGCATTTAAAATATTTTATACTAGGATCGGTTTTCTTATTAAAAGTGTTATAAAGACGATAATACACTTCATAAGTGCAAAGAATCAAAAGTAGCACTAGTAGTAAATCTAAACCTAAGATCGCGGATTCAAACCCGGCCAGGATCAAGGATTTTTTGGGCTTAAAAATCCTAAGTGTGGCTTCCTTCGGAAGAGAAGTAAAGCCAAGGGTCCCGGCACGATAAAGAACATCAAGCCTGAAGAGACCTCTGAGCAAAATTTATCAGCCGTTTCACGCCCCGAATTGAATGGTACGCTGATGATCTGAGATGTTAAAGAGCGTCCGTAAATAAAACAAATAAAAAAACTATTGTTATAAGCACCTTTACTTATTGGAATAATCTTTCTATCTACGCGAGTTAAAAGGGGTACATTCTGTGTCTCAGGTCGGCAAAGTGTGCTTTCCGAAATCTTTACAAAGGAAAAAGGTGCCTGAGCAGGACAAAGGATGCCTTCTTCCCAGACCACGTTCTCTATTTTTGATTACAATCTGCATTTCCATGCGGTCATTTCCTGAAGCATAGCGGACGACCCTATTTACATTATAACATATACTCTCATAAAAGTATACAATAGCCTCTCTGTCTAAAGGTTTAGCACATGTGTTTCCTGTCAACAAGATAATAAAACATGGGAATGAATACAGTATCCTTAAATACAAGGCATACACATACATCAGGTTATATTTATATTAAATATCAACCTGAATTATGATCTCATTAATTTAATGAAATGTGCCTATGGTTTTCGGCTACATCCGGAATGCAAAGACTGAGGTTGCTATATAGGTATAGCAAAATCTTGCAGGGTAGATTGTTAAAATATTGGGGATGAACTTCTAAGGACATCTGCTGATTCAAGCTGCTACAGTAAGTGCTTTAAATGAAGTTCGTGAATGTATTTCAAGATTACGGGGAGGGTTTATTTTTTCTTATGACTCGCTTAGAAAAAAAAATTCAAACTTCCGTTGACCTAAAATGCAACTCAAATTTTAAAACCCTACATTTAAAAGTTTGAATATTTGTATTTTTATTGTGGTCTATTATTACACAGTAGTAGTAATCAAAAAGCGGTTAACAATATAATATGATGACACAACATTACGTGTTAATTTGAATTACTGTATGAGAGAGATTGTGCTGCATTTCACTTAAAGCCATGACATATCGGACTTAATAGAAAATTTTGTATTCGGAGTTTTGATTTTACGTTTTCCAATAAAAAAAAAAAAAAAAAAAAAAAAGTTTGCATCCCCCTCCCCAGATAGGTGAGTGCAAATGATTTTTTACACAGGCTACAAAAGGCATCAATACTTTCATGACCCTCTTTAACAGTCCGGAAAAGTCTTGCAAAGAAGCAGGCGAGCCCCATCCTACGCGTTTCGCTACCGAAAGATGCGTGGTGTTGCCAATGAAACTATGGCGGTACATATGAGTATTTGAGTATTCTACCTGCTCCGCGCTTTCTGTTCGCCTGTTTGAAAGCTCCCTCCGGAACAAAGAGTAGTCTTCAGTTTGTTTCTAGTTTACTTTATCTCAATAAACATGTATCATGTTTCGTTTCTTACTAATTCTTTGTTTGTACATACGTTCAGAATTAGAGCTGTTAACAGTGCTCTTCGCTTAATGTCCCGGAAGTCCGCGGACAAAACTCTGATCTATACAATAGATAAATGAAATCTGTATAATCGTCTGCTTAAATCCTTACGCGGAAGACAGAGCAGAAAGTACAATTGACCGTTTTATTTGTTACAGAACGGGTGAGAAAATTTCTTGCTCAGTTCAGATCACTATTTTTTAAAAAAATGTTTACCTTTGCTGTATCAATATCTGGTATAAATATTTGTCAAACACTTGTTTTCATACTTCATAAAATCTGCAATTTCACCAAAAAATAGGTACTACGACAACAAAATTGTTAAATAATCTTCCATAGATATAAAACAAAAATCATAAACCATTTAGGACAAATTTAACGAAGAATTTAATATATCTTATGTTCTATGTCCTGTTTTCTAAATGAATAATAAAAATTTCATAGCTCCACCTAGCGGAAGTTATAAAGTCTTCTACTACTAGGCATCAGAAACCAACTCATCAACACCACACGATTCACAGATGTTGCAGCAAAGTCTTTGTGTATAAAAACCAGAGATATTCCAAATTCGCTCCTTGAACGCTTTAGAGAAAGGCTTCCAACATTCTCGGTAAGTTGGGAGGCGTTGGTTTTGCCTCCACCCATTTCTTGCTCGGTTTACCTTGAAGGGGAATCTGTTTAGCGTGAGAGATAACACCACCTGTTAGAAATCCTGCCAGAGAATGGAGGCAGGTGTAGAAGGCGAGGCATATCGATACAGGTTTCGATGTACAGTGCATCCGGCCCTCAAGCAGTACCCGTCGGGGATAGCAAAACCACCGAACGTTGTGCTTTATTTTCTTTGTTTTGTTGTCTCAGAGCACCCAGATTTGCTGTGTCACTTCATGTTACTGTATTGCTAGGTGTTCATTAAAGTGAGTGCAAATTGTAATAAACAAATCTGTTGCTGTGGACATGTGAAACAATTTTTAATTTGGATAGTGTGGTGATAGTGTTGTGTGTTGAGTGAGTCTTTGTGAAAGTGAAAAGTTTTAACAGAATTATATTTAAAGACGTGACGATGCAGAATGAAGTATGTCAACGTTCTGCAAAATCAGGTGAGTTGAATATTTTTTGTTAATAATTATTGTTTAAAACCTCGATTATATGTTGTACTTTAGAAAAACCAGGAAAATACTTTCTTTAAACATTACTTCTTATAATTACCAATATTTTTAATCCGTTTATTTTTAAGGGTTTATGTATTTTTATGCTAATTTGAAACATACTTCACTTTCATGTCCGTGAAAGAAAATTTTCAATATCTACATAATTAACCTACATTGCAGCATTATAACGAGCAACCACAGTTGGACTTTAAATTTCGTGTTCTTGTTAAATTAGTTCCATTCTAGGGGGAATTTATTAAACTGTTACAAACTGGAAATTACTGTTTATCTGGTTATTGTTGTTCATTTTAAACCAGAAAAAGCGCCTTATGAGGTATTCGAAACCTTCGAGTTCTTGTGTCCCTTGCTTCATAGCTAACCACACTGTTAGGATTCATTTATATGAAGTGTGTACAAAAATCTTCAACGAGATAATCTTAGAGATCTGCAGGATATAATAGTTTCGGATGGGCAAGAATCGCGATTGTGGTCGGGCAGGACATGGCAGCTCATGTGGTAAGAGCAGCGGCACGGTAAGCCAAGATTTATGGTTCGAGTCCCTGCCGTGACCTGGAAAAAATTTCCCATCTGACTGATTTTAGACTTAAGTCTAACACAAGCTTGTGTGAAAAAAAAGTCATATAATCAATATTTTGATAGTCTGGTTTATATGTCTAATATATCAGAATATATTTACAGTGATGAGATTTAAAAGTAAGTTATGCGTATTATTATATAAAGAATAAACATTTCATGAAATATATTAGCATGTAGAGTTCTACATAACCTCTATCTTTTTTTTATCTTTCTAGCCGTATCGCCATTTGTCTAGCGCAGAGTCTGTGTTTAAAGTTAAACTTGGTACATTGTGCCCATAAATCAAGGTGTATGAAGTTCATGTATTTGGTTTGGAGACTTTTATGGTTATAAGAGAGCGGTACTGCTTTCAAGGATAGTTCTTCAAAATACTTGTAAAGAGTCCATGGAACTATCATCTCGAACAAATGATTAATTTAGTTTTTTGCCACCATCAGTCATCATACTGTAGAACGTTATATTTATAACGAAAAGAACACGTAATGATCAGATGTAAAACTTTTCAAGTTAATAGTTTGCCAAATATTTTACAAAGCAGCGTGATACTTTTTAAATGCTGTTAGATTGCATTGGTCTTCCCGCGACGTCTGTAGATTGAACGTGAATTCTATTCTGTCTGTATTCACGAAGCATTATTTCTTTCCCTATTTCATTCATTATTTTAAGTTTCTTCTACCGCCAAGATGAACAGCAAGGGTCTCATAGAGCCCCCCTGTAGCACGTCATTTGTCTGCAGTATAGGTTCTGATAGGAAGATTCCATCTGTTACTTGTTATATTGTATGTAAATATTTACTTTATGATCTTCGTCCAAACTTTATCTTCAAACTTGTTTGTTACTAGATCTCTCTTTATGAGATCAAAATCCTTTATAAAGTCTACAAAAATTCTGTAGAACTTCTCCCTTTTTATGCTTCCTTTATGTTTTTAGTAAGAGTTTTGCTGCTGTGAGAGTTGATTTTCCTTTCGTAAATCAATATTTTTCCGAAAGAATTCTGCCTGTATTTTCTTTAATTTTATTTGTTGTCGTTTTTGTCATGCTTTTGGAAAGAACATTT
Source organism: Metallyticus violacea (assembly GCA_030762175.1). Lineage (NCBI taxonomy): Eukaryota > Metazoa > Arthropoda > Insecta > Mantodea > Metallyticidae > Metallyticus > Metallyticus violacea. The sequence continues at coordinate 43,955,855 of CM060830.1, read as the reverse complement.
TCTAAGGCCATTCCTCTGTATTTGTTTGCGTATTTTGGGTCGCCTTTTCCATTATACAGCGTCTCCACTGTTCTGGAATTCTTCCTACTTCCAGGAATTTATTGAAAAATGTGTTGTCCGGATGTTAATCATTCAATTCTTGGTTGCTTTTATTGTTCATTGCATAGTGTATGGTTTCACTAAAGAAAGAGAGTTTTTTTCTGTAATGATTTATTATCGGTCGGAACATATGGACATAGAGAAGTAAGAGTGGGTGGCATATCCGCTACAGTCACTTTTTCTATTCAAGAGCGTCACTAAGTTATGGATACCCTAAGCGAGGGACGTCCGTGGTTGACTGCGGAACCAATCTTCAAAGAAACTGATTCCCCTCTGCTTGGTTACGCAACAGATGTTCCATGCAAGGCATCTCTTCGCCGAGCTTTGCGACCCACTGCGCGCAAACTTTTAGTATTGCAACCGTCTATGGAGAATAGCGTGAAGAGTTCCCTTGCTCAATGGCAGTGTTTCTGATTCTCCCTTACAATGTTGTGTACGGTTACAGTCTACAGGCTACAGGTCTAGGCATGTCCTCAGGTCCGTCACGAAATTCACCACACCATGCTGCATGATAGACACGCATTCCCATACACGTTGTTCATGCAACGATAAATTCTGACTCCACAACACCATCTACCTTCAAAAATTGAATTACTGCTCGTTGCGTACGCTTGGACGAATCTCTGTTGTGAACGCATTCTGTTCTACTTGCTTCTACACATGTAAACAATACACTGCGCCGTCAGACCGTGCCAGTCTGCTTTCTTGATACAAACGCTACCTGCCAGAGCAAGCACAAAGCTCTGCTTAGTTAAGTTACCGCGCTACTGCAAAAGGCTTAGTTTCATGTGGGCAACCTTTATACACTGGGGCCTACTTTTTCTTTCTTTGCAGTGTTTATTAGTTCTTCTACTTCTTTTGTTGTAAGATATGTCCATTTTAAAGTCGGGCGATGATCCTCATAGTCTTCTATCTTTGAAATCCTCTCTCTTTCCGTTTTCATTTAGAATGTTTGTAATATGGTTTTTCCCCAATGCTTCATGTGACGTTTCCTTTCTCTGTGAGTAATGTGTCTTTCTGTGCTAATTTTTCCAATTCTTTCTCGTAATATGTTTTTGTTTTGTGATTTTCTTGTATTTCCTTTTTCTGCATATATTTCTTGTAGTGTCTGGTGGTGTAGTGGTAACCATACTTGCCTCCTAAATCCAAGATCGCGGGTTCAAACCCGGCCAGGATCGATGAATTTTTTCGGGCTTCTTAAGTATTGCTTCCTTCGGAGTGGAAATAAAGCCGTGGGTCCCGTGTCGTACACTTACGGCACGACAAAGAACCTCAAGCGTGAAAAAAGAGGCCTCTGAGCAAAATTTATCGGCCGTTTAATGCCCTTACTTGAATGGGACGCTGATGACCTGAGATGTTAAAGAGCGACCAAATACGTTATCTGGGTTGTTTTTCAGGTGATGTAAGAGATAAAGCAGTACTATTGAGGTTATGTTACTTGTATAGTTTTAATAGAGAACAAATGCGTAATAAATGGAAAGTAAAATACAAAACAGCGTAGTCTTCCTCGTCCAGGTAGGTCTATGATTGTTGTTACTACAGAACAAAATCTTCGCGTTGTAGCGCAAAGTTTGTACAGTCGCCTGCAAAGGCTTCAGACCCTAAATGATTGTTAGTGGCTCACAATATGCCATGAAGATAACTGCACGCGAGCGCCTTTCAGCCTATGCACGGTTTCGCCATCAGAATTGAACTTAATCGATAGTTTGAAATCATGGTGCTCAAAAACTAATAACTGATACTTTTTCTTCGCATGTTTTATTATTATTTTTTTTCTTTCCTAGAACCTCCATAAGAACTTTTCATCACAACACGAAATATGACATAATTATTACAAGAGTACTAGTAAATAGTAATTGTTGTAATACTAATTGTTGCATTTTATTTAATTTAGTCTCCAGCGGTTCTGCTTGGAATGAAAACTATTAAAATTAGTGTATGTTTCCAGAAAGATCAAACCCACATCACTTCAATGACTATACAAAAGTATAAAATAGCATCGTTCTCGCTTGCACTTGTCCCCCTCTTGCTTCTGATTTTTTCTTGGGTAATTTAATTGAACTTTCAAACTCATGCTTGTTGCCATTAGATAATTATATCGAGACCTAAGGTCGAGAAATATAATTATCATGGCAACAAACTTTCGTTAATCTCAATTAAAGTACCTAAAATCTTAGTATTACTGAAGTTTTTGCAACTATTCCGTGAAGTGAGAACCAACTTAAAGGCACAACTGTGTTACTGATATTCTGTGACGCAAACAGAATTAAATGCTCCTGGCCTGTTTGAGCGAGACGTTTTGCCAAAGTGTTCATTGGAATCCTCCCTTTTTTGACCAGACTGTTAGTTCAGAAAGCCCAAAATGTTTGATATCATTATGCTAGAACTGGAACGCACTATTTGAACATCTGCAACAGTTAGGAGGGGTTAAATACGTCAACAACATGGTGCACCGCCTTACTGTGGAGAGATTGTGAGGACATTTTTGAATGAAAAGTTTGACAAATGGATTTATAGATGTGATACCGTTGATGGCTAGACATTTTCAGTGTGGGAAAAACTAAAATATAGAATTTATTTGATTTTAGTTGATGATATGAAGCATTTAATGGAACATATTCAGGTCAATTTATTAAACGTACTTCTGCAAAAATGTTAGTAAAGAAGTTGTGTTTTAGTAATATGTTGATACAAGTTTTTAAGAAAATGTTTGTTATTTTATGACTTTTCTATATTTGTGAATAAAATGTACAACACATTTTTTTTTCAAGTGATTTATGGGACACACTATGCATTCAAAGCAAATAGTGTTTTGAAGCTGTCAAGCAAAGTTTTCGCTGCAATGATGAAGAAAGTTAGTTAGTAAAAGATGCAAGAAGTATCGTTAAGATAAATGTATCTCATAGGAGCTGCTTACTGCCGTCTATGAACGAGCCAAGTTCCCTTCTGTCTTTTCTGTAACGTAAACAGGAGAAATGCAGGGAAATAACACAACCTTGGTGGGAAATCTAACGTAATTAGGGCTTGTTCCATTTGTGGAACCAGATAAAAAAATCGCGTGCACTTCCCTCCCAGAGCTGAGATCAATAGAGTGTCTTGACGTGCCATAAAACCGATACATCGATACCCACTTTAGCCGAAGAGGTGCGCGCATGGTGCTGACGGAAATTACATCTGATGTGTTTGATTTTCCGAGTTCCTCGTGGTGAGGCTGCAGGAAGCAAGAGGAAGCAGTCCGTTTTACTGCCGACAATATTTTACACGGAATTCAGTTCCAGAGCTGAGTCAGTGGCGGGGGCTAGAGAAGATTTAACGCAAGTATAACTTGAGTTGCTGTATACCAACCAGCCCCTTACAGTTAGTGGACGTTTGTGTTTAGAGAGAAATTTTGTGCCTGTCTAGCTAAGAAGTAACAACTATGTATTTATTAAATGTCACATAAGGTGGCGAGAATTAATCAGCTGGCCCTTGATCACTGTTAAGCAAGCCGCTATTACTGTTAATGCACAGCTATAGACAAGCAGAATGCTTGGGGCCATAATTCATACTGGCCAACAAATGAGCGAAGGATAGCGCTATTAAACAGCAATATCTGTTAATATAATTCAAGATTACATTCATTTGGGGGCATTAATTATTATTTTCGGAGAAATAAGCTTAACTAAACCGAATTCGTTATACATTTCGAAAATAATAGTGGAATATAACACATTTGGAAGTACGAGTGATTGAAACATTGTATTAGACTGTAAGGGGTATTAGTATTCTTTAATTGGGAATGTCAGGAATCAATTAATGCAAACGTTGTACATACTTTTGAATACATAACCACTATACTGCGTTTTCTGTAACTTCTATCCCAATGTAAGCCAATATGAATGTATCACTCCGCGGTGCATGACTCCGATTGATTAAATTGCATTATTAGCGCTACAAACAGCTGATACAATTTGCGCAATAACCTTGTCGCCACTTTTTAACGAACTCCCTTGACATGTTTTACAATGCTAGCAGAACCAGCACATGCTTCCGCCATGGCGCCTTTTTGATTAAAACTGATTGCACTGTACAGAGTTCAGTATGTGTGTTAATTATTAACAATTAAAATGCATAATTAGATATTCATAACGACTGTACATCTCAAGTTAATTACAGCATTTTCTCAATGAAAACTGTCCCTTATTAAATTTTGAACTGCAATTTCCTTTAGGGACTGCTGTGTGTAACTCAATTGAACAGACAATTTTTTATCCTCCTGTCACATTTTGGCCGGTTTAATAGGACTCGTTTAGGATGGATGCCTTGTTGCTCATAAGAGATGCGAGCGCATACATAAATCTGTGCTGATGTAAGAAGAAAGACAGAGAAAAACTGCCAAAATTGAGGTTCTTTCTTGTTTGTGATATTATATAAATACTATTACAAGGTTTTAGTAAGTGTTTAAGTACCGAAGTTGTTCTTTCATATATTCCAACACAGCCACGGGTGGCCGAGGTCGTTAAGGCGCGGACTCGTAAGCGGGAGGTCTGGGGTTCGAATCTCATCAGGACCGTCCTCTCTGACTGAGGTTTTTCCCAGGTTTTCCTCAGTCCTCATAACTGGCAAATGCCGGGGAAGTACCCTAAACTTAGGCCTGGAACGTTTCCTTCCCTAAAAAATATCCTTTCCCAATATATCATTTCATCTCATGTATATCAGTGTTCACCGCCTGTGGTGTCTCAGTATTAAAAACGGGCGTTAAACACTATTCAAATATATTCAAATTCAAATATATATATTCCAACGTTCAGCACCAATCAGTTTTCAAAGTTATCCCTATTTTGTCCTCACACATGATGAAACGTTTCTGGTCATTCATTTCTAGTAGCACGCATTACTTCCATTGAAAAATCCGTCACTGCTGATTCCAAGGACCGTTTGAGACTAAATATTAGGTGCCTTTTCTTCCAAGTCATACCCTTAACGGGCTGAAGCACTGACCATAGTTTGTAGTGTAGGAGGTTCAGGTGCTGCTAGGTCTTGAGCACTAATAAAGGAATATTTCTCTCAAGCCAAATTATTTTGCTGGAAGCTCCGATGCCTCCTCTTGAACAAAATCATGTTCAGGTTTTCACTGCAGATCCCAGTAAAATGATTTCACACACTCTAGTTCTCTTCACTTCGTTTTGACAGAAAGGTACTTGGTGACACAAACATAACTCACCCCACACCAAATCATTTCGGCCATCGTTTCTTCCATATTGGGTTCCGACAAATGCAGTCGGTCTTGGTCTGGCAGCCAAATTATTATCTGATCGCCAAAACACCTGCTGCAGAACTTTTGAAAAACTTGTAACAGTATTTACTGCAAGACTTGGTAGTGACCCTTTAGAATGACGTGCTATTTCTCTTTTACCGACATTAACTCCCTTTTATTCTTCTCTTTTCCCACCTGTAATACCCACGACAATGAAACAAATACGATTTTCTATGTTCATGGTTTTTTTTTAAACTGGTATTATTTTCAGCTAGTTTATTAAACGAGAGGTAAACACGGCTTCTAACAACTGTATACATGATAAACGCACAATGCAAACGCCAGTTTCCGCTATTGTTTTCAGCTCATATGATTAGATGGCGTATCCGCTTGACATACAGATAGATTTCCACGCATTATTTGTTTACGTTAGTACTTTTTTTAAACAGCACATGGCAGTAATCCACGATTTTATTTCAAAGTCAATATCATGTTAGCGTAAACAGTTTCCATAAGCATGATTAAACGTAATAGATCAAAGGTAATGGATATTAAATGAGGATTAAAATAACATTGAGAGGAACGAAATAACTGAGCAGATTCCCAATATTTTAAATATTCCTCTTGTGTAATGAGTTTAGAGGAACAAGCAACTATTTTACGATCATATATTTTTAATGCGATATTTTTCCAACTTTTGGTATTTTCAAGATTTATCATTTTCAACCATACCCGTGGCAATGTGTGAAAAAGAATTAATAATCAGATTTGTTAACAGTATTAGAAAAAGCTTATATGAACATCTTCTTTGTAAATGGGCCACAAATGAAGAACCTGAACAAATTTTGTATTAAAACCAATTAGACATTAGAAAAGATGCGGTTTTCTTATAGTTTAATTTCTCTGAAGTGTAAGCATGAAGGTGAAGTTTATGCACCTCTTATGACCCATTTCTGGCTAAGCAAATTTTTTAATTTTTACTTCATTTTTTAATATATTCTCCTTGAATGGTGTATTTCTTTTAGAGATGCTATAACCTTTATATAGCTTCCAAGAAGAAGGCTGTCCAACCTCTGCAAACCATCGGATTATTATCTCTTTGACTGTATAACAGGAAGAAAAGTTTGGGAACAGCCTGAAGTCACTAGTAGCTAGATCTGGAGAAAAAACAGTTCCAGTAACTAAATCAAGTGTGACATGTGGCTTGAATTACTGCCTTGAAGAAAGAGCACACCTCTCTCTCAATATTCCGCCATCTTTTTTCTTGATCCAATCTCGTAGTTTTGAAATTTGTTACTTTGGCGTCTCTCTCTAATTTATCAAAACAAGAGATCTTCCCTTTTGACGACTGCATCCGGAAATTTTTAAGGGGCAGAGAGCCTTGTGCTTCCTTTCCTAGCTTTGCATTTTGGTTTCAAGATCATAGTGGCAGAACCATAACCATTCATAGTCTCAAATTGTTTAAGGCATTTCCATTTGTTTCCTCAAAAAGGTCTTAACTGTTACTTACAAATGTCACTCTCTAGTCGTCAACAATCAAGGTACTCATATTGCTGTTACTTTTTTCATCTGTAATTTACATTTGAATATGCCTGTTTCCTGTACTATATCGCTGATAGCTAGTCATTGTAACACTAAATAACTTCTTTACGTTCACTTCCGTTGCGACAGTTTTCCCATCTTCACAGTATGCTGTACCACATTTAAACTTGTATATTTTCCCCCTACATCATAAATGGAAGCCGGATGTTCAAACATGGATAAATGTACGTAAAACTATGTAAAATATGTAGTAATAAAAGGCAGTTCACAGAATTGCAGGTAACTGAAAATTAATTTAACTGTAATGATCATTAAATTTGCAAAAATAATCATTATTTTAAATTATTAGTTTACCTGAAGTTGTATTTGATTCATATATTTTTATACAATATTTTTGTATTAACCGTGTGCAGATTGTGAAAAGAGAGTCTAACCATTGTTGAAAATAACAAACGATGCCTCTGGAAATTCCAAGGCACTAATTTTGTAAATCCGCACCTCAGTGAGCATTTGATAGGGCTACCCAATAAAGAATGATAATAATTTTTAAAGGCATAATTTGATAATATTTTGTTAGCTTAATAGGCAAGTACACGTGGTACTTGTTACATTGTGGTACCTTCCGGTTCTCTTCTGTGAGAGGAGTGCAATAAACATGTTCAGTTCACCTACAGCAAAATGGAAATGACATTCGACAAATAATACACTGCTCTGAAATTTGCTTTCATCTCAACACATCTTCAGCTGAGGCCTGTGGGGCGCTTGTTCTTCCCTTTAGCACAGTTTGAAGATGTTTTAAGATGTTTAAGGAAGGGAGGCAATTAATTTCAAAGAAAGATGAACCCAAATTGTGAAAATGTCACTAGTACCACCCGCAGCAGGTTGGTAGCTGAAAAGTTGCATATGAGACTGTGCACGGTGTGTTCCTGGATTGCTGATTACTCAACAAAAGGACATAGGTTGAAGATAGTGTTACAAAAGAAGCGGAGTTTCTTTCCAAGATAAGCGCTGTTGATGAAACTTCGTTTTGATCCTGGGAGCAAACAGCAAAACTCTGGGTGAAAATTTCCAAATAAAATCAAGACTGGTTGCTTCTTCTGAGAAGGTTATGGTCATCTCATTTTCCGACATTCAAGGAATGATTTACCAGCATGTTATATCTGCACACACAATTATAACTGTGTGACATTGCATACATAGACGTCCTGAAAACTCTGCGAGGTCATATCACAAGCAAAAGTTCACATTTCCTTACAACAAGCTGCATACAACATTGAAAAATGGGAGATTTCTCAGAATGTTACACGGTCCCCATTGCACACTCTGCATAACTCATAACGCTGGTGTAAGTGAGCCCATGTCCGTTGTAATATCAGAGAGGTGGGATTTTTTGAAAACTTGAATAATATTTAATTTCTGATCATCAATGTTTCCGGATTTCTGTGAATAGACAGTGTCTGTAACAAAACGCCACACGAAGAAGTCAGATCGGGGGAGTTTGGGGGTCAAGAAATTGGTCTGTCACGACCACACCACGTACGACTGAAATCGGTATTTAGAAACTGACGAACCTTCCATGCTCAGTGATGGGGTGCACCATCTTGCTGGAATACAATATTCCTATTGTATCTTCATCAAGGTGTGGCAACAGAATCAACTGCACATATGGAAATAAGATCCCAGCGTACCAACTTTTCTGCAAGGAAGAATAGTCCATATACTTTACTGCGGCTCACTCCGCACCGCACATTAACCTTTGCACTTGGTCTTTTAAGCTTGTAGGAGGCATGTGGATTTTCCGTTGCCCAAATAATGCAGTTGTGAATGTTTACTCTCCCGCTGACATGAAAAGTAGCTCCTCTGTAGAGTGTCATTTGTTTAAGAAGCCATTATCTTCAATCCGTTGGCACACCGTGGATGCCAAATTGAAAATAGCCATATTTAACGTCGAAATTCTCTTTGAACCTGTTTAACACTCAAATTTAGCATAGCAAAGAATGCATTTCTCCGGTTATTTATTGGTAGTGGCCATTTCAGCCATCTACGATTTTCATTTGTCATTATGCATTGCTGATTTTCATTCTTGCCATGCACAGAAACTCCCATCTTTTAAGCAAAATACTACCAGTAAGAAACGTTTCCTACTATCATATTAGTTTTTATGACAGTATTTAATAATTATCCACACATAAACGGATCACCCGTATTTTGATGAAGTTTAGAATCACATATTCCTCATTTGTAGCTATTTAACCTCAGCCCTTTTTTCAATTCGTTCCATTATCTTTCTTCCTATCATTTTAACAGCTGCCATGACGTAATGCAATAGTGTATCAACAGAAATGACTCAGGAATGGAGCATAGGAGTTAAGTGCTGTTTGTCTCACTGTTCTATTTGTTATTCAACAGGAAATCCGCTCATTCGACGACTGAATACTCGTATGCTTCTATCCTTCGTTTATGATATCTGGTACTTGCTTTATTTCCAGCAGGCATTTTCTCTGTATAACATATATACTCTAAATTTGTGTACTTATAGGCATCAATTTCTGACAAATAAAACATACTGACTCCGAAGTCTTAGTTTTTATAGTCTCACGCACATTTTTCCTTCGGGATTATAAACAATAACGCTAGTAGTTATGTCAGTGCCAATGCCTCAGACATATACATGCATAAACATTTCATACTTGTGTAATTTTTGGACTTTCCAGTGCTCTTTGAGCTAGTTACTTAAATTTTGGTGTGCCAACAGTAGGCTTAAGTAATTGGTGCACGTCTTAAGACAGCATGAGGCGCTTTGTTCGTGAGGAGTCAAAACGGATCTTGGCAAGAAGGCAGGACCCCACCCTGCTGGCCAAGCGAGGATTCCAGAGGATGGCGTGGCAGAAGTTTACTTTCACCTCTCCACCAGCGTGAGAACGTATTTCCAAGTCACTTGTTTAGTGATTTTATTGCTCCCGTCATGACCAAGGCAATGCGGGAATATGTACACTCGCTTAGCATGACCTTAGCGAGCTATCGCAGTTCATCGGTTTGCACGTCTTCTCCGTATTGGGTAGTCTACAAAACGACAGAAATGGGCTAATCGCAGAAAGAGTATTGCGTTTGCGTGCTGGTGTATCTACACGGCGATATTTATAGTCACTCTGCTCTAACAAAACAGACAGTTCGCCCTGTTGGACTATTGAGATGGCGTCCTTGGTTAGTCATAGAATTAAGATGCTAGAGCGAAAGCAATAAATAACAGATTTAAGTGCCTATTTTTTTTTTTCCTTAAAACGTATAATGAAAAAAATCACGAGTTTGTGTTATACTGCATTAAAAGCATAACTTTTGTGGCTTTATAGTGTATACAAATGCGTATATTCACGTTAATGTCTCTTCCTTAGTTAGTGTTTAAAAGTGCATAATTACATATAAAACTACAAGGGCATAAACTCATATATTTTGTCGTAATTTATGTTTCGAGTGACTGAATTATGTCTGGCCAAAGTGAGAACCCAGGCAAGACAATAAATAGGATGTCATCCCACTTTAAACCCACTCTACTCTTACATTTGGTGAGTAATATAATTAATTAAATGTATCAGTTGTATAAATAGACTCAGCTAAGTTGAAAGCCTATGGTACATATATTTACCACATGTGTAAGATATGATGCTCTGTCTACACCTTCCCCCTCCCCCTTTCTTCAGAAACGTGCGATCCGTTTTGTTTTCCCCCGGAGTGTTTTGCCTATGCGCGAGCGCCCGCTCGTTAGCCGGTTAGCCTGTCGGCCGGGCCTCGGTGATTAGCGGGAGTGTAAAACAATAAAACAAACCGACCATACAATACACAAACCAATTTCAGAGGCTCGCTACATACCAAATTATTATATGAATATTGTCCATCACATGGCTCACAGATTTGGTTTAACGCTCTTTAACATCTCAAGTCTTCAGCGCATGGTTCCCAGATGAAGGATGGTTCTATTTATGAGGCTATGCGAACTCACAGAATTCAGACTATTTGGCCATCCAAAATCCACATGTCATTCATGAAACACCTTTGCACACAGTTAAAAGTTGGGGTTTGGGAGAACATTTTTTGACCATACTGTGGACCGCCGGATGTTCATGGAGATTGTTGAGCAACTGGAAGATGTAGAGCTGGGCCATGGATATTCTCAACAAGATGGCGCTACATGACATACATCAAACCAATCCATGGCGCTAATCGAAAATTTCTTTGACGACTGGATAATCCTCCAAGATCTTCCTATAGAAATTATTTAAAAGACGAGTTTACCCCACATGCCCCCAGACGTTAGACCATCTGAAGCATAACATTACACAGGAGACTAATGGTGTTGACAACATAGGCCCACAACGAACGGCCAGTAACATGAAACGAACTGTTGAGTTATGTCTTATGCGGAAGGGAGGACATTTTGAACGTTTTATTTATAGAGGTTAATAACCTCCCAAAGATATTCTACATTTGAGGTATAACAAGTTTTGGCTGGCATCATTCGTTTTGAAAAAGAAGAAGAAGAAGAAGAAGAAGAAGAAGATGAAGAAGAAGAAGAAGAAGAAGAAGAAGAAGAAATATGTTACGGAGAAGCGTAGAGCTAAGCTTAATTGTCCGGAAACTTGCATGTGTTTATATTATTTTGATATTATAATGTAATTTTTTTCAAGTTTATTGATGCTGCAGAGATTTTAAGATATGCAGGATTGATTGATTGATTTATGGACGCTCTTTAACATCTCAGGTCATCAGCGTCCCATTCAATTCGGGGCGTGAAACTCCTGATAAATTTTGCTCAGAGGCCTCTTCTTTCAGGCTTGAGGTTCTTTATCGTGCTGTAAATGTACGACACGGGACCCACGGCTTTACTTCCCTTCCGAAGGAAGCCATACTTAGGATTTTTACGTCCGAAAAAAGCCATCGGTCCTGGCCGGGTTCGAACCCGCGATCTTGGGTTTAGTAGGCAAGTATGGTAACCACTACACCACCAGGACCGACTAAGATATGCAGGAACTGCTGATTTTCGTTATATGTTATATTGTATCTTCGTAAGACTTCTGTGCCATTAGAATGTGGCATGCATAGGGTTGGAAGACGGCGTTTTCCGGCGGAAGCCGACATATCTATCCCCTCTACTCAAGCGCTAGTTTTATTTTGCATCTAGTCAGGTACCTTTGTTAATGATGTTACAAATGTCCCCTCAGTGCTGATATATATAAGAAGTGTCCCCCATAGATAATTAGGATTTGAGGTTCACGCTAGCGATAACATTTTACTGACGACGCCACCTTTGAAAACATTTCCTTTGTTTCCTAGGAGTATTAGCTATACCTATGTGCTGTAATGGTTTTATTGGAAAACTGCAACTTTACATTCAATGTCAAATAGGTTTTCGAACAATGCCATATGCATCTTTGTACAGTGGTGACAATTTAATAAATCCTATTATTCGGTATGCATTTACTGCGCAGCATTACCCAATTTGCTCGTCAACAAGATCGGACTTTTCTGCACTCTAATATTGTCAATACTTACCCATGCTTTGTCAGTGAAAATAAAGTAAACATGGATCAACTGTCTCACAATATACTCAAACCAGAGTTGCAGTATTTTCACATGGCAGTTGATGCTTTTTATGGTTTTGTTTTTAAAAGTTTGATAGATTTCCTGCAAGATTCTTGTTTCCTGTGCAAACCGTTGCAGAACTTTCCTTGAATTTAGCAGTCATCTTTCTCCTGTGTCAAGTTTCTTCTTGTTAAGCACAAGGTAATTAATTTATGGCTTAGTAAGAAGAACGTATCCCGTTTCTTAAATATATTAACAAAATGACGCACAGAAATGTAGAGCAGGAACTTCGGAGAACGTCCTTGAAAATCGACATTCTCAGTTTTTATGAGTTTGTAACATAAGTACGTTATACGAAGTTGCAGCAAAATGTTAGTGTGCTCGGTATATGATGATGTAAGATGGAGGTGTTTCTAAGACTATTTTCGTGCCTGAGCTAACAAGAAAAACTGAAAACATTACCGAGATCTTTTGGAGACTTTGGTTCTTTATTCGTAAGTACTAAAGTCTATAACTGGATTCCTGAGTTTAGTTGAGAAAGAACACCTTGAAAAACGAAGAGCACACGGGGCGTTCAGCAACAATAGTCACAGATAAAACATCGCTTGTGTAGAAGCCATAGTGAAGAACGATCCGCGAATGTCTTAACAGGGAGATACAAGAGTCTGTAAACATTTGTTTTCCGCAGGTGTAAGAACTTGCACAAATATCTTCGTGTGAGGAAGTTTTGTAGTCGTTTGGTATTCCTGGACCTCATAGACGAAAAAAGATCGCAAGAGTGGGATGGTGCCAGAAAACGGCTCGTCGTTTCGGCAGTGCAGCTCCCGATGTGTTCACGATATATTCACAGGTGAGGAAAGCTGGATTTACCACTACGACCCAAATTCAAACATGCAATCGGTGATCTGGGTCCTACAAAATGACGATTCCGCTGGGTGAAGGTTAAGCAATGTCAAAATATAGGCCGCAAGGTGGTTGTCCGCTTCTCAGCAAGTGGAAATATTCTTACCACTCCATTCTAAGAACAAAGACAGTAGCGTCCTGCGCCTTCACCACAGCAATGCCTCTATGCATGTCGCTTTGAAAACAATGGAATCGGAGGGGACAATCGCGAACCGCCTACCGTACTGTCTAGATCTGTCTTCCTAATACATTTTCCTATTTCAGTTGTCAAGGAAAAATTGAGGGGTCATCAATTTGGGATTTGAAAAAAGGTGTTGCATCCCAGGAGGTTTGGTGTCTTTAAAGCGTGGCATAGTTGCTTCCGGAAGATAGGCAGAGGGGTGAATTATGGCCCTCTACTTTGTAGAATCTCAAAAATTAAATAACTACCGTCGCTTAGAAGTTCTTTGATCTATAGTGTATATATGCTGAGGACATTATAACAACACTAGTTTATCACTTGTCACCTAGCAAATTATACCACAGTAAGCATAATGCACAACGCTTATGTCCTTATCAACCAACCACTCTCACTGAATTTAACAAAACTCAAAGTCAAACAAAATAACTCACGCGTGCAGGCAGCAAGGCGGTAGATGTCACGTTCTGTCAGCACACTCTGAGCAAAGTATATACCGTGCGATCAGTGGTGCTTTCCACGCCGCGCGGGTTTTTCCTATGTGCGAGCTTTTCCACTCACTTGCTGCGCCGTGGAGCGGGTAGCTAGCCTACTTGCTGCATATCCCAGGCAAAGCGCAGTTCTTCCCGGGTATGTGTTGTATAGTTTGTCTCTTATTTAAACAGCATACATAAGGTACATTATTCTTTGTTTGTTTACAATGGCAAAGCTTGTCTTTATGTACGATTCATAAGTGTTAACTCAGTGATGAAAGAATCATAGGACCATTATTTTCAAGCATGTAGTTGATTCTGTTACTAATGTGAATACCATAGTAACTCCTTTTTTCAGAGAATTAAATGACAGGGAGCCGGATAATGCACTTTTTCAACAGAACTCTGCCTCTGCTCAACTGTGAATAATTCCGTGGGAGCAATTCACAGTGTATTTTTACAGTCAAGAGTTTTTAATAAGGGCTTGTGGCACCCTCAGTTCCTCCCATTTAACACCGTGGGATTATTATCTTTGGAGTAAATTAAAAAATGCCGTGTACAAGACGAACCTGCACACCATACAAGAACTCAAAGATAATATTCGTCAGAAAATTGTCCGGATTTCTTAAAATGAGCAACAGCCAGTGATGAATCATTTCCTAAAGAGATGCCAAAATGTGTGGGGATTGAAGGTGGGCAGTTTCAACATCTCATTTGATAATTTGCTAGTAATGAGCCACTTTTATTGGTTTGTGTGTGTTGTATGGTTCGTTTGTTTTATTGTTTTACCCCTGGCCGGTTAATGGGCTAGCGAGCGCCGCGCTCATCTACAAGCAAAACACTTCGGGGGAAATCAAAACTGATCGCACGTACACCAATTAATTACAAATACACTCTTACTCTTGAGCTACCGTATCTTAGCTGTAGATGACTTAGATGTGTAATTTTTTCTGTAGTAGCACCAGGAAGGAAGGCATGTGTTTGCTACCCACGTCACGTAAGCAACTCGCCCTGCTTAGCTTTACTAAGTTATTGCGTGACGCGATTACCTGGCGACATGCAGTTCAAACATCGGGACGCCACCCTAAGAACGTTTCAAAAGTGTGGGGGAGCTGCCAACTCCCGCGCGCGGCCTGGTAATCCCCCTCTCAATGCAGTACCGAAACCACGTGACCGCAATTATAATGCTGCTAGAGGGTTCAGAGAGCTGCCAAAGTGCACACCGGTCATAACCTCTGCTGTCAGTTGTATTGTCCTGTCCTGCATGATCGATCAGATCTGGACACTGCCTAGCCAACTATGAGATTCCAAGCTCTTCTTTATAAAGCGGGGAAAAAGAGACATTTTGATACTAACATTTAATATCATACGTGAACCTTGGAGTTATAGCTTAAAAATGCTCTTATAAAAATGCAACCGAAGTACTAATATTTCGGAACGGAAAAAGGTAAAAATAATCAAAATAAAATAAAACTAAAACTCCACCCCCCCCTTCTTCCCTCTTCAGAAACCTAAGATGGAATAATTCCATTAGATCCTAGGAAAGCGATAATATCATCGCTTACATGTGATGAGGCCAGTTTGAAAAGAAATAATCTTAATGAAAGGTTTTAATGGTTTTAATTATTTATAATAAACTCAAAGAAAATTGCTAAAACTTCATATTTGAAGTCTGGTGCTTTTTCAAGAAAATCTGATGATAAAAACTATATTTGGTTTGTTAATAGTCTATTTCCTTTTTCTGATGTGGAATTTAGATCCATTTAAAATATAAGGGCATTGTAAATATTTTCAAATATTTCAATCTATAAGTTGACAACTTTTATAAAAATAATATTGTCTATTTATCGGTAAAGTTTGAGTGATCTTCCGTAATTTTACATAAATAACATAACAATAACGGCAATCCAAGAAGTTCATGTAAGGAAGTACTTTGGACATTTAATGTAAACTGTTTAAAAGTGTTTACAATGTATGGATTACACTTATAAAGACATATTGTAGTAACTGCCTAACATATGTTATATTTCAATGTGAGAAATGAATTATAAAGTAATTATTATAGGACAATTCTGGTATTATATATTTATTTATTTATTAACATCTTTATTGTATGCAGTTGTTTGTCAAAGTATATGAAATAAATTTTGCAAAACATAATCGATATGCTATCGTTGTTCCTTGTTCATTTATAACTTCTTCCACAGAGTAACAGGCTGCTACAGAAGTGGTCTGTAAGAACAATTTGTATTATTATTTTCAGTTTAACATCCCTGGTAACAACTAAGGTCTAAAGAGACGATGAATGAATGATTGATGAAATTAGCCCGGGCCCACAATTTTTAAAGTTACCTGGCGTTTACCTTTTCAGGTTAAGGAAAAACCCCGGAAAACCTTATGGGATTCCAAACCGGAACTTTCGGATGCCCCTGATTGAGAATTTTACATGTTTTCTTCAGTGCTCAAATATGGCAAATGCCGGGTAGGTACTCTAAACGACCCGAAACTCATACTTCCCTCCTTAAAAAAACTTCCTTTCCCAATTTATCGTTTCATTTCATACATCAGTCTACCTCCAGCTATGCCCTAGTTAATATGGGCATTTACTACTATTCAAAAAGCATTTAAAAGTGTTTGAGGGACCACTAAATATACTTAGGTATTCGTAATGGACCTCTTTTCTGATAGCAGGATAATACAGCAATGGGTCTAAGAAGATTGTTAGATAAATTATTCTTGATTTTTAACGTAAAAATCCTTATTAGAAAGTATATATTCAAAATGAAATGTCAAAATGTTGTTTTTTTTTAATAAGCTTTTACATGAAGCATTAGAAATGGTTCCAACTGCCGTACTTTGTGGCATAAAAAGTCGCTTCCCAAAATGTTAACCGTATTTCATAATTGAATAGAAATAAGCATAATAAGTGGTTTTTAGTGTAGCTTTGCAGTTGAACTGAGATATTGATCTGAGAGCATATCTGGCAGGTCTTACAATTAGTTTTGCGATAATATATTCCACATACTTTCCAATTAACATATTTATCAACTTGGAGATCTAGAAGCTTGATATCTGTTGATTATTGATTTCCACTTGAAAAATGGAATATGACAAGTCATGTGTGACATATTTTATAACGTTTGTTTTATTAATATTTAATGATAATGCTTTAAATGCTTTAAACAGTCATGCATCATTTGAACACGTAATTGAATTTTGCTGTTAGATGATTAATGTTTTTGCGGGAAACTTTAACATTGGTGTCATCGGCAAAGAGAACTATGGCAGCTATACTTTTATTGCTAATGGCAGATCATTAATTAACGCCATGGACCCAGAATTGATCCTTGTGTGATTATATGTTTAATAATGCGCCAGTCTGAAATATTATACTTCTTTTGTATCATTCAGATATGTGATGAACATTTGAGACTCTCTCCTTTTTCTTTCCATAGAAGCTTCATTTTTCTGTTAGAATTTCTTGAATAGTAAAGAGTTTTTATATGTTCAGTATGCAAAATTGAGTAAGTGTATCTAATCGTGATAGGGTGTTTTATTTTTGTACTACAGAGTCTTCATTGAACGCATGCCCGGCTTAACTGGGATTTGCTTGCCCTGTTTCTAACCAGTTCTGTTCCTCCCTCCACTTTCCCGTCTTTCCGTGTGCTGACACGGAGTATTTTGTACTGACAGAAGTTGAACGTTGTAAGACCACGTGTTTCAGTGTATTATAGTGTGTTAATGCCTTAAAGTCTGCATACTTTAGCACACACAATCTTCATGTATGGTTCTTATGTGACAACATACTCATGTAGAGAATAGAGACGGCGATTTATAGACAGATTCCCTGCTGTTCGTGAGCCTCATATAGAAACTGTTCGTAATCTTGTGGATAAATTTAGGGAAACGGGATCTGTTCTTGATAAGAAGTAGAAAATAAAATGCAGTGTTCCTACAGAGGAAAACCTCGATGACAACGGAGAGAAGTTAGAAGTATCAGGGTAGGTCCATAAGTTTCCGACCTAATCATTTTATAGGTATGATAAAGACAAAAACTATATTTCACTTTTCACTATAGTTGCCCTTTATTGTAATACCTTCTCACATCTTTGAATTAACATTTCAACCCCCCTCCCCAACAGGCACCCAACTTGCACTAACCTTATTCATGTGTAAATATTCATGAATAATTAGAAGGACTGTTTTTTAGAAAGGCCCAATCTTGCTACTATTTTTGTAACTTTGAGCTGCCGGTCTTCCATAATTTCTCCTTCCACAAGAGGAAAGTTTTCAGAAGTGAGCACCTCCAAGAGCCGACCCACTTGCTCCTCATCTTCAATGCTTTCTCGACCCATTCGAAAACGTTTGGCCCATTCTTTTTCAGTAGAATATGAGGGAGATGCTTCCCTATATACACCGTCCAATTGCTGTTTAATTTAATTTGGAGTAAGTCCTTCTTTTATGAAGAACTTAATAACAGCTCGATATTCCATTTTGAACATGTCACAATCTACTGCACATAGCCTTCTTTATGCAACTATATCTGAGCAACTGACCGAAGCTACAGCTGCAATTATTTACTTAAACAGTTAATGTATGGCATAAGATAAGTGTTTTATGAAGGCGATAATCCTTATTGGCAAGGCCGGAAACTTATGGACTTACCCTCGCAGTCCAAATAAGTCTCTGAGAAAGCTTGCATAGGAATTGCGAATTTCCTAAATCTTGGCTTGGAATGCCACTAAATGTTTAAAGTTAAAACCCTTTAAGATAACTGTATTTCAAAAATTGGTGTTTGGTGGACTGTAGAAATCTGTGCACTTGAAATTAAGGAGCTATGGAGCGTGTACAATTACTGACAGGGAAACTGCTGTCTTATATTTTACTCAAGGTACCTTTAATATTGTATGCAAATTTCTTCTTGTTCTTCTTTTAGTATTTACATAATAATTTTCTTTTGTTGCAGGTACGTTGATCTCATTTCACGACTTTAAAAGAACCTAGAGGGTAAGTTTTTTAAAGTGAAAAATATGTTTATATAACATAAAGTGCTTTTCTTTCAAAACCTGCCAAACCGAAGAACTTCTATTTAATATGAATTTATTTTAATCTTAAGGCGTCAATTTTGCGTAAGAAATTTAAAACCAATTTTGAATGTTTTACTCACTCCCCACTTTGAACAGGGAATGGCGCCCCTTCCTTATAACACTTAAATTTTAAAGAATATGTAACAATTTATCACATCTCTCTCTCTTTTAATCGATTCCTGGCAACTACGGCTGTTATTTGAATTTGAACAGATTAATACTATAAAAACTATTGAACGTATTATGCACTAATTGTATTTTGGTAATAAATTGTTTCAAAATTGTGTATGCCCTAAAAGCAGATTAATAAGTTCTAAATTAGGCTGTGTTATCTAATGTCAATGTAATTTTGTCCAAAATACATTTTTCCACCCTACATAACTAGGTTGTCTGTCATAACTTGTCATAACTGGTGGTCTAATGGTTACTATATTTAACTATAAACCCAAGATCGCGGGTTCAATTCCGGCAGGATCGATGGATTTTTTTTCGGGCGTAAAAACCTTCGGAAGGGAAGTAAAGCCGTATGTCCCGTGTTGTAGATTTACGGCACGTAAATGTACTTCAAGCCTGAAAGAAGAGGAACTCGAACAAAATTGATCGGCTGTTTCACGCACTGAATTGAATGGGACGCTGATGACCTGCTATGTTAAAGAGCGTCTGTAAATAAAACAAATCAACAACAATAACTAATTTGTTTTTTATTCTGTTCAAATTCAAGCAACAGTAACAGTCCAGGTTGCCAAGCAACGATAGAAAACAAAAATGTGTAATGCTAGTGCTCTCTTTAAAGTTTAAGTATCAAAAGACAGGAGTGCCATTTAAAATGTCAGTAGTGGGTGACTAGGTGAGGGGAGACCAGTAAAATTTAATCAAGATTTATTTTAAACTTCCCTCGCAATATCTAAAGTGACATTTATTTTGTTTATATTAAATTTATGTAAAATATGTAGTTATTCCAACTGGGAAGTTTTGAAAGAACGCGTTTTATATTATCTTAGCGATAATTTCATTTAATGTCTATAGATAAGTTTAAAAGTTAAATTTTGCTATCTTTAATGTCATTTTTTTTTTTTTTGTCAATTAATAGCATAATTCGCGGAAACAACGTTTCTTCTGCACTGTTGTTCTAAAGCGTTCTATTAAAATCAAATTAATTATTCAATACCTTATCGAAACGCCACTTCTAGCTATAATGGCCTCGTTAGAGATGACATAAGGTTATTCTGTACTTTACTTTTAAGGCTACACAATCCTTTGAAAAGTACAATATAATGGTACTTTTTCCTAGTATCCTTTTCTTTTTGAATACATTTTATAACACTTCTTGTGTAGAAGTATTTGCAATTTGTTAGATGGCATTTTCGGGCTTGGTTTATTTTGAATCTGTCATCACCAAAATGCTCTTTACCGGTAAAAAAATGTGTACTTCTCAAGGCAACAAGGAAAACGAGAAAAACAAGGAACATTCTATTCGATTTAGTTGCGAACAGATAACATAAATCCTTACTGGCACCTGCCACATTCAGTCATTTACTGTTGTTGTGTTCGATAACACTTCCGTCTTTTTTTAGTTGCCCAGTCAATGCCGATCTTGATAGGAATCTCGTGGAACTGAAATTTTCTGTGATTGTCAGAGTTACTTTATCTCCTACTTGTTAAGGGACACTTGCCGCCTCCCCCCCCCCCCGGTCCCCAGCAAATGTTTCTTAAACCTTTGAACATCCACAGAGAGTTAACATTTGCATGTCCCCCCCTCCGTTCCCTTCGAATTGTTCAGCCGATTTAAAAAGCCCCGCGTTTCCTTTTAAAGCCTACTGTTTCCCAGCATATGTATATATATATACAACTATATTCTTCTCAAATTTTCATTTTCACAGATACAAAATGTCTGACTCATCACAGTCTTGTTTTAAAATCAATTAAATTTTCCCAAAATATGCTGCAGTATTCATTGTAACATTTGACAGAACAAAAAATATGTTAACATCAATAATATTTTCTATGAAAAAAAGTATTAATTTTAAATTTTAACATTTTTATAAATTTAAAAAATTATCATCAAAATTGTTTAAAATATCTTTCCATGGGATTTTTATATAAGGTTTAAGGCTCCAATTGCAAAAATTCCAACCAATTTTCTCAACTCGTGGGGGGCATGGGGCATTTTGATTATGCGTCATATTCACTTTATACAATTTGTGGAATAATTTATAGCTTGCAAAGTATTTATCCACTTTGAATGAAATTTTATATGCATATTAACTTAACAGCAATGCAAGGACAGTAAAAGTTTCAGATAAATCCTTACAAAAATGGGAACTTTGAAAATTCATAAATATGTGATGATTTTACTGTATTTCTCATCGAAAGGACTCCAATATTTATTGATTCTACATTATAGACTTTTTGGCAACAAGTAAAATCTGAATCATCGAGTATTTCTTAAAAGGAAATGTTCGAAAGCATTTTTTCCGATATTTTCGTTACGCATTACATCAACAGAATCAAGAAATCGATAGATTAACTTGTTGTTAAAAATGAAAAAAAAAAAAAAAAAAAACAGTTGTTAAAACTGGGTAGAATTATTTAGAAAGCATACGTTATTCACTACAGGCGACTCTTGTTGGTATTCAAACCAGTTCCCCACGGTATCGGAGCCTTACCGTCGTTCATTTGGAACCCGTTCGACTGGGAATAACCAAAACATTCATGTGGTGATATATTTGACAGTTATCAGGCGGCATGGAGCGAGATCCCCGCTTCATTACGCGAACACCCGTTTACTCCTGGGACAGCCGCCGTGCTTGCTCAGTAATTGCTTTGATTTTTAATGCCAGCTGTTGTCAAACCGCAATGCCATGTCGATTTCTCGCGCGCAATTCGTCATGCGCCAGTTCAGTTAATGGGAGATTCTGATGCCAAATGCACTGCGGTTAATTCATTACTCGCATTCAGCATTCGGTGGTCAGCTTTGCCAGAAAATCACACAGCATGCCTCGTATGTGAACCATTTAACACGGTGGAACAAGGTTCTCTGTTTTCGAACGGCTTCCAGCACTCGTAAAATGGTTTGCGAATAGGGTGATTTCTTCATTTGGGATTGGATGGCGCTGAATGCGGAAAATAGGTGATAGAAGTACAATTAAATGTATTTCCAAGCTTCGTGTACATGGAGATTATGGGCATGATGTCTCGCTTTCAGCAGTTCTTGCGCGGCGGGCAGGTTGAGCTGTTTCCGAGAGCTTTGATCGCATGGTCTGGTAAATGGAAAACGTATACAGCAATACCAAAATTAATGCTGCCTATGTCCACTTATATATTCTTGATACTTTCTTAACTATTAGAATACTTTCATTTTTTTTCTTGTTTTTCTTTTTCTTTTTCTTTTTCTTCTTTTACTGGCAAAGTTAACATGAGTTAAAATACCCTATCTCCTCAAATATTTAAGTTTGTATACCTTCATTATCCATTATCTGAATAACTATTAAAGATAGTCAACTGACTTTTGCATGGCGTAAATTATTATTTATAGATATGAAGATGAAATCGACATCCTGGATTTAGATTAATTCTTTTATACTTGGCTAAACGTTTATAGGATCCAAATATTAAAGTGATATGAATGATATATCTGCCAGTCTATTCAGTGTTATTCGTCGATCGTCCCACACAAGCAGCTGTGTGATGTCAACTGAATCAACTCGTTTACTGCAGTAGTTGGAGTATAACTGGACAACCCTGCTTTGAAAAACAGCCCTCCCTTAAACTCTTTGAACTACCGAAGTGCGGTTGATTGTAATAGAACATCATCTCCATGTGCTTGCTGTAATATCGCGTACGCTTCTATACTGGATTTCTGCAGACGGAAGCAAAATTTTAGAGAAGCATACTGCTCATTACAAAGAGACTCCAATCGGCCGGCAAACACTCGCGCTTTACTTTCCCACTTGTTTCATTAGGAAAAAAAAAACTCAGTCTTTGTTGATTAGCCCTCATCACAATAAGTAGGAAAATCAAAATATTCAAATAATATCAAAGTATGAAAATGTAAAATAAAGTATCATTTTAACTATCCTTAATGCCGTAAAGTTTTTTCTTCCACTCATATAGACTTTTATATATACAGCACATGGGGATGATGTTCTACCACAATCAACCGCACTTCGGTAGCTTAAAGAGTTTAAGGAAGGGTTGTTTTTCAAAGCAGGGTTGTCCAACCACTGCAGTAAACGGAACCATTACACAGCTGCTTGTTTGGGAAAATGGACGAATAACACTAGATATACTGGCAGATATATCATTCATATCACTTTAATATGTGGATATTTAGTATATACATATATGCACATATGCCTATACATACATTTGCATAATCTGAATCCCATACAGCCATATAAGTTTATTTGTAAAACGAGATTAACTGAATGTATAATATACCAAATATAAACTACAGTTAATCATAATATAGGACTTTAGTAACAAATCTTTTCCTCTACGATGTTTTTATGTCTCGGCTCACTAGGTCTTATGTCGTTGAACGTCATTTCCTGAAGCCTATTCCCTGCCGGTCTCACTGCGATGTTTAATCATTCCGAAGATAATTGCACAATTGACTCTAAAGCAACGTTATTTTAAATAGGAATCGACTCGTTGCATGCGTACGGATTGATATAGAACTTTTCTGATTAATTTCCTCCTTCTAGAATTGCAATGCATGATATTTTACTCTACAACTCGATGGTTTAGAAATGTGAAAGGAAGAAGTAGCAATCGAATCATAAATATGTTTTCTGACATTGTCTCTGTTTAGCGGAAGGAACACGACGTTTCCAGCTTCTTTTAAGCTCATATTGTATAAAAGTTTTAGGAAGCGAAGTTGATGTAAGTGTGCCGCCGGCTGCGACAGGCTTAGTAGTCGAGAAGTAAAACACCGTATGAGCGGACAAGATTTATAAATAAAGTCCAATATAGAGCTGTACCAGAACTTAACCACTTAAATTGCATGGGATTGATGCGGACAACATTATTAAGGACTTTGTGTAGTTTTTAGGATAAAAAAATAAGTTTTTTTTTATTTTAAACAAATAGATACTCTCGGCTTTTAAAAAATATATGACATGGGGTTTTCTATTCCTCAGGACTTTTATTAGACGTTTGTATGTGCCTGTTTGTTTCCAAATCTTGATAGTCCCGTAAAACGTAACCCTGACTTTAAATTCAGATTTGTTGCAAATTTTCAAGCATCTGGCTAAAAATGACCTCTTGGAAAGTTATCTGCATTGTCGGACCCGGACCCAATGGGTTTTCACCATATGCATTGAGAGCACAATCGTGGAAATGTATATGTTAGAGTCATCATATTAAAACTGGGTATGTTGTATAGTAGTATGTTTTTATGATGTCTGCAGCAAAAGAATGAAAATATATGAGCAATTTGGGATGCCAGGGGGAATTGTGGAAAAATTGCACTTTTTTTTAATAGTGCTTAACGCCCGTTTTAACTGCTGAGGCACCACAGGGCATTGGCGACACAGAAATAAAATAATAAATTGGGAAAGGAGTTGATATATTAAAGAAAAATAAAAATAAAGTAACACTATTAACAATGTAACAAATTAACAGTAATTATAAAAGTAGAAAAGGATAAAACACTAAGATAAAGTCACACTTGAGATCGCTATATTTTGAACTCGTTGAGTCCTTCTATGGCAAAAAGACAAGAGAATATATAAAGAAGGAAGCGTTCTAGGCTTAAGTTTAGGTACCTTCCCTGCATTTGCCATTTATGAGGACTGAGGAAAAGCTAGGAGAAAAAAAACTTCAATCAGGAAGACGTCCTGGCGGAAATCGAATCCCAGACTTCCCGCTCACGAGTCCATGGCTTAACGACCTTGGCCACACGTGACGGTCTAAAATTGCACTGAAGACGACAAATGATAAAGGTTCATTTATACAGAAAAGGATTTGCAAACGTGCATAAGGAGGACACAGAAGGAGGCAAGAGAAGATGCAACGAAAGTGAGAAAATGTGCAAATGTGTGGATTATACGTCAGGGTTGTCATTGATCACACAATGGCGGCTCATGACGTAACAAAGTGGTGTAGTCCTGCCTCTATATAAGGAATTTAATTTGTAAATAATGTTTGGTATCTACTGCATGGTGAACTGAAATGAAAGAGCCTATTGTGTTCCGTAATGGACAAGGACCTTCTGCTAGAGGGAAAAGCTCATTTTGTGACGCGCGTGGTGAGCTATTCCACGTGAGTTACCACTGAAAAAAATTCTTATAGTTTCTTGCCCTTTTTGAGTCTTTGCCACTTCTCAATGAACAATCATTGATCAATGAACTCCGAGATGCTCCTTGAATGTGTCTTGACCATCTTCTTCTCGGTCGACCTGGAGTCTTCTGTCCTGCGAAGGGTCCCACATGGCGGTTATCTGTTGTGTATGAGTATAAAATATATCATAAGTACTTATTACTTTAAAATTTCAACATAAAGTACAACAAATCAGAGGTACTACAGCTGGTGCATAATAGGAAAATTAATCATTAAAAATGCATATTGATGTATTTACACAACATTTACTGTTTGTACGCCATTTTATGTAAATGCAATCATGCATTTTATTCACCAGAATGGCGCCATAGAAAATCTAAGCTACTAAACCAGTCGCTTCAATATAGCCGGAACTAAATGCAATAGCAATTAAAATAATACGTTAACAATCAACGTTTATAAGTTTTTAACTACAGACTATACAACTGGTAGCTAAAACATTATACCAGTAAGTGTAAAGTTTTAAAAATTGTTGTAGCTAAACGAGGTCTCAAAAAGTATATCTAGCAAGCTTGTCCGCGCATCCTTATGAGTTGTTATAGAAGCGTGGCAGCTTATCCACGACATACATTTATCCCCGCCCTCGCTACTGCCCACTGTTCGATTCTCAGTTTTAGCTGTACTTGCTATCTCTTGCTGTAGCGTCTACCGATACCATGATAACCGCAGGTGCAGGCAGATCGTTCTGACCGAATTGGGCTGTACCAAAGAATGCAGGTGTAAGAATCACGTCAAAGCTGCGCAATAATTTCATACGTCAGGAATCAGAAATAGTTTATGTAAGCTAGAAACGGAAAACCACGACTTTAATAATTACGTGTATATTGAATAAAACATCGACAAACTTCTGCACCTAAACAGGCGGCTCTGTACTCATTAAAGTTAAGAATACCAAGTTTCTAAATTGATATTATTATGAAGAGGGGTTGGGGTTGAAGAAATATTTTTCCCCTCTGACATCGTAGGCAATGCAGAATGAAATTTCCTCCCCCCCTCCCCCGAGAACGTTAATAAAGGCAATTTATGTTTATTTATTTCTATTAGTACCACAAAGGCCACAGTACCTTATTAACAGTGTAGCAGTTTCATATACAATTGACATTATTGTTGCTTGAAAAACATTCTTACATTTGTTTATTGGTCATTTTATTTATTAATAAGCTAAATCTCAGACTGAAGTGGGCGCATATTGAGTGAACTATTTACAAGGGAGGAGTAATACGGCGTTTGTGAGGTGTGTGTATTGACATCGCATCTCAGCTATAATAAACATAATATAATTCTATACTACAATGCTGAATAAGATTCATTTACATTCAACTTTGAGGTATACTAATATTATGTCAAAACCTAATACTTTCATCATTTTAAAGCAATGTCTAGGAAAGTTGTTGTCCATGTTATATGTTTTGGAACGTGTATGGTCATTTTATAGTAATGTTTCACTCATTTTACGTTATTAATTGTCGAACTCAAATTGAACGTAATTATTTACATGGTAAAATGTAATAGTTTGAAATCGATGTTATTTCTTATGAATACGATCTTTTAATTCTCTGAGAGTCGGGTTGTTTCCTAAACTTTTTTTTTTTTTTTTTTTTTTTTTTTGATTTGGCACAAATGAAATTCAAGTCAATTGGGACAAAGGTTTTTTTAATCCAATGAAGATAATTACCTTAATAATAACTGTTATTTGATCTATTGAAGCTACGACTAAATAAATAATGGCATCTTGGTGAAAGAGGACAATTGTTCATTCTAATCCCTTTAAAGATGGAAAAATGGAATCTTAATTTGTTATCTGTATCTTTCAGAGATAATATTATTATATTAATACGTGCAATTGGTGATTCTTTCCCCCGCTGCACGGGGTTTTTCCAATGGGAGAGCCTCCACTTATTTGTCTCGCCGTAGAGAAGGTAAACAGCCTGCTTGCTTGCTTGTTGACCTTACTGACTGTTGCAGTCGTAGCGCAGCTGTTCCCGGATGTGTGTGGTGTTGTTCGTTTCTTAATTCCACAGTATACATAAGGTGTATTATGCCTCGTGTGTTTATAACTGCGCAGCATGTATTTATATAGGATTTACATGTATTAAGACACTCGGCTCGTGAAGTTCAAAAGTTTCACTCAAGATTCCCGGATGTAGACGCTTCAGATCATGAAAAAACCCACCTTTATAATAAATTTCAGGAAACTGGAAGTGTCCAGCCTAAGAACCCCAAAAATTGCGTAAGGTTCTCACCTAAGAAAGTTTACATGATGTTGGTAACGTTGAGAAAATTTCCCTGGAAATCTCTTCTTCTTCCTGCACAAGTGGGAATTTTCATTTGGGTCTTGCGAAAGGCTACTAATTCATTGAATGTTAATGCTCATTGGGCATCGTTTTCTGAATATTGATCTAAAAGATGTTATCTGCTCCCCTGACGATTTAGATATATATACCATTGTACACAGGAGAAGTGTACAATGTTCTTCAAGATGGTTAAGAATCTCACTAAAAGCTCACTCAACGCGCTGCATGGGAGTTAACGGAATTCTAGCTACTCCTATCTGCCACACTGGACAGCAAGACGTCATGTAAACAATCTCTCCGTATAAGACATTACAGAGAATTCGTTGTAAATGTTAGCTGCAGTGTATAGTCTATAGATCAGAGGGGACTGCGGTGCTACATGCTTTTATATTCTCTTTACAGCCATGGATATCATTTCCATAGACAATGACACATTACTTGCTTTTTTATAATTCCATTTGTACCCATTCTTAGACATTGTCTGCACACTTTTGTATTTATAGAATTTATGCTCATAAGCCTGCATTGTGTTTACACTCCCATCCTTTTATTTTGTTTCAACTTCTTCACTTTTCCTGTCGTTACATTTCTCTCTTTTATTTTCTTTAAAACTCTCACTTTTACACTTTTATTTGAGTTATATTTACACTTCCTACAACTCCCTTGTACTATCCCTTATAGATTTGTATCGTTATTACATTGAAAACCTGCTAAGATTTTTCTAAATTTATTTAACAAAGTCAATTAATTCCTTTGTATATTCCTGAACTAATTTACTTTATGAATATGTCCATTTTGCATAGTTTCTTATCATTGCGTTCTTGAATATACTTCTTTCTTTCTCAGTATTAGGACATTCGAAAAGTAAATTGTCTGTTCATCTGCTCCACATGTTCACCTCAGACAATCAGTTAATTTAAATCGAAAAAATTACGACCTTAATTTGCCGTGGCCGGTTAGGAATGTCGTGGTGTTTCCAAGAGGTATTTTCAGCCTCTGTTTTAGATACCCATGCTACCACATGAAAGAGGGCCTCTCAGACTTATGTCTTACAAGCCCGCTGGACTCCTATGGGCGTGTTTATATTGTTATCGTCACTAATGTACGTAAACATAGTGAGGAGGATAGAAAATGTTTACGTATCACATTCCTGTCGCTTGCCTTCTTCTCACCGCCAGACGATACTGAATATTTTACTGAATTTTGTTTTCATGTTCTGTCTAGGTGGAGAAAGTTGTGAAACAACCTTCCTTACGAAAAATGTTGCCTGCAAGGTCAATGCCGGCGCGCTTTTTCAGTTATGTAACGCTGATGCAATGGTTAATTTCATAGGTATGCAGCTGCAATTGACAGTCGAATATGTCCCTATTTAAGCTGATTTCAATAGATCGTTCGTCATGGGTTGGTTTTAATACCCTTATAAGATTTTCTGTTAGAATAAAGACATAGTGTCGACTTTATAGTCATATTTACTGGAAGAGGAGAGGTGATCACCCATATCTTCCTAACCAGCCCCGTGGCTACTTAACCTAGAAATATTTCGCATAGTTTCTCAATTTCTTAGAGTGCATGATTTTGACACCAACTGTTTTATAGTCGTTAATGGTTACTATTTTTTTATGCTTTTTATTCTTTTTGGTTATCTCTCTTTTCCTGATGAGGCATTTCTCCAAATTTTTGGTTTTATACAAGGAACATTTTCTTAAATATTAATTATTTACTAGAATATATTTTAAGTTCTTGTCTTATGGCTTCATATTAGTACAGTCCATATTTATTTATTTATTCTTTTGTGATCTAAAATGTTTTCTCTTTAAGTTTTTGTATTTTAAAGTTCGTTTAGTAATGTAATCGTTTGATAGTTGTTTTGGAACGGTTTTTTTAAACTACAGTGCACTTTTTAAAGCGGTGTTCCATTGTTTTTTTTTTTTTTTTTTAATGTCGTTGGATTTTGTTTGGTGCATTTCGCCGAAACAGCAGTTTACATGGTTTTCAGTCCTTCGTCCGACGAATTTTCTTTAATTTACATTTATTTATTTATTTTACCTTTGGTAACAAATAGATGTCTGATGGCGCTGAATTTGATAATTGAAGTGATATGATAGCAACACTTCGAAAACATAATAAAAAAATGCACTGTCTCCTTGTTAATAATATTCTTTCATTTATTTTGTTTCGCTTGATCCGGATAGTTTCTGTACAGGTGGATACGAACCATATCGACAAAGTTTAAGTGTTTTCTTTCTGGTAGTTCAGAAGCGTATGCATTTAAACGTGACGGGGCACCGGCTCACGATGCAGGCGATTTTAGGTATCACCTAGGTACTCAGTTTGATTAAAAATGGATTAATCATGGTGGTGAATTTCCTAGGCCAGCTCTGTCTTCAGATCTGACGCCGATGTACTTTTTATGGGATGTGTGAGGAGCTTAGTTCACTTTAAAGAAACGGTATGCATGTCACAAATATAGTGTGATAACTTGCAAAAAACTGTTGCCTTACTTCCCCCCTGTTCCTTGGACTGGACTGGGCGGTGCAACTCCCGCCCCCCCCCCGCTTCGAAAAGTACATTATACGACGCCCATATCGGTACCTTGGTTATTGTATTCTTCTTCAAAGGCAGAAGACATTATAACTAATATATCCGTTGCGTAGTTGCCAATTTCTTTTATTACGTCATAATGCATTGCTGCAATTCTCGACTTCGTTACATTATTGTTGGCTTATTATTGCATAGAGCGTTTTATAGTAGGTAGTCACGAAATGGAGGCAAACAGGGAAGAACATCTTATTGCTACTTTCAAGTATAAAGTACTTCTTTGTGATTAAAATAGGAAGAGAGTTTAATTCTCTGTAACAGAGTTCAATATAGCTGAGAGCAACGTTCATTTTTGTGGCGGCAACAGAAGTTGGCATTATTTGCAACTAAAACTAGTAGGAAGAAATTCATTCTTATACTCACAGTTAAGGTTACTGAAATATCTTTAGCTTCTTTTACTAAACAGCAGTGCGCACAAGAAATCAATAATCAACATGACAGGCTTTTAACTTAAGCATGCATGATAGTTCTAAAGTAAATACCGTATTTACGCGAATCTTGTAATGCATGCTGTTACTTCCCTTTATTTTTCTGAAGAAATACTGCATGGTACTTATATCTTTTCCACGTTTAAAAAGTTCGTTTCATGTTATGTTTTGACTATTATGTTTTGGCTACTAATAAAGCCTCTCATCTTTACATAACAATACAGTTTTAAATAACATATAAGCTTTAAAAACGTAAAATGGTTTGAAAGTGCAATCATGTTCTTCTTTATTTCCTAAAATTTTAGTTTCAGGGCTTATGTGTTTCCCACGGACAGTTCAAAATTACTTACCCATCTGTACTTTATCCAATCTGTGATTCGTATTCCTATCATCACAACTAATCATAAAACTATTCTTCATTAATATCAGTATGATCATTTGCAGTGATTATTTAGCTCACGATCTAGTGACCAATCCGGTATGAGTACATAAGGAATTGCAAACAATCGCAGCTGCTATGGTTTTATAGTTTCCGTTTTACCACTTTCATTTTATCGCACCAACATGCAATTGTTTTTATGCAAGTTAATCGGGTCATATATGCTTGCATATTTCTAACATTTTAGGTCGTAAACATAGGGCCCTACGTATATGCGTTGCACATGATATTAAGATACCGGGTTTAGTAACGTAAAGCTGCGTTCTTTGAATTGCATCGCTTAACATCGCCTCTCAAGCACTTTTTTACTGCAGCCAATTACAGTCGTGCTCATCTTTCGTCCCACCCACTGCCCATTCTACCAGGATGCGCGTGGTTTCTGCGCATAATCTTTGGCGCACTATAAAATTACAGTGATTCAGTACCTACTGTTGTTCTAGAGATTTTCATTATAGGCTGTATTGTTTTGTATTTTGTCGGTTATCCTTTCCGTAGTAATGTTTTGTTATTAATGATGCAAGGCGACGATTAGTAGGAGATGATTTATTTTTCTTTGTAATATATCAGAATGCATGTATCACGGCCTATGAGAATGGCCACGGGTGGCCGAGGTCGCTAAGGCGCGGACTCGTGGGCGGCAGTTCTGGGGTTCGAATCCCGCCGGGACTGTTCTCCCTGACTGTTTTTTTCCCCAGGTTTTCCTCAGTCCTCATAACTGGCAAATGCCGGGGAGGTACCATGAACGTAGGCCTGGAACGCTTCCTTCCTTAAAAATATCCTTTCCCAATATATCATTTCATCTCGTGTATCACCAGTGTCCACCGCCTGTGGTGCCTCAGTAGTAAAAACGGGCGTTAAACACTACTAAAAAAAAAAAAAAAACACTAAGCCAACTCCTTGAAAGACCTCCGAAAGTTCGTGGGTAAAATTCTGCATACTATCACAAACTTTTGGCTTGTACTGTACAACCGGTCGTCAAGGTCATAATCACGCTTGCACTGTAGCTTACCCTTAACTATTGTGTATTCAGCTGTGAAAGAGCAAGCGTGTATCTTCTAGTTAGCATGGGGTGGGCGAATCTGCAAACAGAATAGCTGTAATTGCTCTGCATAGGGTTGTAATACCAACTGCTGAAATTTTCAACACCCTAAAAACCCAGGGGAGATCAGCAAAAGGTGTGTGTATTGGAAAATTCAAAGAAGATTCGCCGAGACTGGCAGTGTGGAAGATCGCCCGAGAGTTGGCCGATCTAGTATTGTACGAACAGCGGCGGCTATAATGCAGTGGCGGCTCGTATCTGTCGAAATCCCGTTTGGAAGCATGTGATTATGGCACTGGAGATGACTATTTCGCCAAGATCATTCAGGGTGCTTAATCAAGATCTTGGACGTAGAGCTTAGCGGAAGAGTACTAGGCATTTCCTTACACCATAATCAAAGCAGCACAGGGAACATCAAGACGCCTCCTACAGGGATACGCAGAAATGAACATCGTAGGATTCTCTTTACTGACGAGAAAAGAAAAAAGTTTAAACCTGCAGAGTTCCCAAAATTCAGAGAAGCAACCACTCTCCTTCAGTTTGGTGGGGAGTGAGCCATAGCGGTGTCACCAGGGTTCGTTTCTGTGAAAAGGGGCCAAAAACTAATGCAAAAACTGTTGAGTCCCCTTATGAAGCCATGATCAACAATGAGCCCTGGATCATCCAGCAAGATTCTGTCCCGGCTCATAAGGATAGGATTACGCGCCGCGGCTGGAGGCCGATATGCCCTTTTACCTTCATTTCTGATTGACCATCTGCTAGCCCTGAGATCAATTTCCTGAACTACAAACTACGATAGGCGCTAGAGGGGATTGTCTGCAAGAAGAGGGCCCTACTCTTGAAAGTTCTTAATGGCAGCAGTGGCGAATTTTCCCATTGAGACCATCCGTTCTGCAGTAGATGCCTGACCAGAGACTTCGGGCTTGTGTGCAAGTAACAGGAACACATTGTGTATATGTAATA
This sequence comes from Metallyticus violacea, assembly GCA_030762175.1. Classification (NCBI taxonomy): domain Eukaryota; kingdom Metazoa; phylum Arthropoda; class Insecta; order Mantodea; family Metallyticidae; genus Metallyticus; species Metallyticus violacea. The sequence continues at coordinate 43,922,657 of CM060830.1, read as the reverse complement.
TATGTAAGTGTAGCATACTTAATGGAAATTTAAATATTACAAACCATATGAGTTTATTTACAAATTGGCGTGTCACAATATTAATGGTTACATTTGCACTTGAATTCTTTGGAAGGTTATCAGTCAGTATTTCCTTATCATTCCAAACAATTTGAGGTATACCTTTTCCAGCAAAAAAAAAAAAAAAAAAAAAAAAAAAAAGTATTTAGTAGCATTCGTTTTGCCTTCTAGGATTTATCTGCTGTTGGAATCTCGTTCCCTGAATGAGGCTTTTTCCAGGTTTTCCTCAGTCCTCATAAATGGCAAATGCCGGGGAGGTACCCTAAACTTAGGCTTGGAATGCTTCCTTCCTTAAAAACGGCCATTTTCTAGTTTATCATTTCATCTCATGCATCATCAGTGTCCATCGTCTGTGATGCCTCAGCAATAAAAACGGGCGTTAAGCGCCATTTAAAATATTATCTGTAGTAACAAATCAATTAATAAATTGAGACGTATCACCGAAAACAGTGCGACAACTCTTAGTAAAGATGTACTAGGATGATTTTTATGATGAAGTTGATAGCCCCAGAATCCATCTAGCACAAGATTTTCAGCTACCTAGACGCTCTTTAGGCTTGTACGTCTGAGATATTTACAACCTTAGCGTTTTCCAAACGGTGTTGAGCAGTCGTTGTTTGTAACACCCCTAAGCGGGTCTATTTTACACTTGTACGCTCGCATTGAAATCTGCAGTTACTTGTTTACGGACTTAACATCGCAAGCTCAAATAGCTTTCTAATTCTTTGTATGACTGCATGCCAAAACATTTAGCCTGTTATCGTCATGGTAATGCTAGGCTGCGCTATTTTCAAATTAACTTGATACAGAATGAAAATATTTAACAGTGTAGCTTTAAAGGTTTTCTCTCGTTTTTTTATATTAATTACAAATATTTTGAAATCTCTTAGTTAATTACTTTTTATATGTGTACTATACATACCAATTAAACACCTACTCTCTCTGCACGTATTTATATTCTTTTAGAAGCTTTGAAATTCATGTTGAAGTGTTTATAATAATGAATAGTGTTTAACGCCCGTTTTTGCTACAGAGGCATCACAGGCGATGGACACTGATGATACATGAGATGAATGATATATTGGGAAAGGATTTATTTCTTAAGAGAAGAAACGTTCCAGACCTAAGTTTAGGGTATCTCCCCGGCATTTGCCATTTATGAGGTTTGAGGAAAACCTGGGAAAAAACCTCAGTCCGGGAGGACGGTCCTGGCGGTATTCGAACCCAGACCTTCCGCTCACGAGTCCGCGCCTTAACGACCTCGTCCACCCGTGACGGTACATTTAATGTATATGTGCCTAAAAACCACATTATCTGTTTTCAGTGGGGACTTCTAGGATGATATTTTAGGTCTTTTGTAAACCGAACTGCTCTTTTTGAGATATTCTCCCATAGTGATAGGGAAAGAAATAATACACAAATAGGAGGAAAAGCGGCAAAGGGCGATCTATACTATTGACCTATTGACTGGGTTATTTTAGCAGATTAATATTTACGTGGTTTACGATAGATCGTTTTTTCTTTTTTTAAACGGGAAAGAGAGAGAGGGGGGGAGGATAGAAATAGAAATAAAGAGGTCAGAGAGCAGAAAAGGGAAAGAAAAAGCGAAAGAGAATAAAGCTCGAGAAAAAGAGTGGGGAAATGAAAGAAAGAGACGAAAAGAATAAGAAACAATGAAAGAACAATGTATAGAGGAAACAAGAAAAGAAAATAATTGAAAGGCGATTTCAGTAGAAGTGTATAGTTTATTATTTACATGTTTCATAATTTTAGTTTTCTTTAAAGAAAATAGGAAACAGAAATAATGGAAGGACAAAAAAGAAATGAGAGAGAGAGAGAGAGAGAGAGAGAACTACAGGGGAAGCAAAGAGAAAGGAATAAACAAAAACGTTTGATTTCAGAAGTGTTTGAGGAATTCAAGCCAGTGCCTGCTTTGCACCACGGTTTGCCCCACTTTAAGGTCACAACGACTGCGCTTGTGTTCTCCGAATGACAAATGCTTCAGCATCCTGTTCCCAGGAAAAATGTATTCCAGCTCCACAAAGTTTTCTGGGAAACTAAACATGAGATTTGAGAAACTTTAGTACGCGAGACTGAAGGCGAAATTTTCTTAAAATGTCTTCCGGCTGGCGAGAGAGGTAAACGTCTTTTTTATTCTTCTTTCACTCGTAAACTTTCTACCTTACTTGTGGTTGAGAAAATCTACACGAACCAAAGATTGGAACGTTTGCATGAGACGTTGCAAACGGCCACCTTTTCCATGTTTACGGTACTTTCGGTGAATCGACATTGCCTGTTCTTGACTCTTGTCATTTGCATCTTGTTTTGAGCCTGTCACTTTCTCCAAAAGAGTATTTTATTTATCTAATAAGCATTCTGTATAAATTAAATTCGTCGCTTATATCATGGAACTATTCCAGAAATATCATTTAATGTGCCTCCATCTCCTTTAAACTCTCTCTTGGAACGTCCAAGACTCAACACCGTATACGAGTAGTTCTCTTTTGGGATCGTTTTCAGATATCTCGTCCAGTTCCCCTTCCCTTTCAACGGGGATGGGGGTTAGGGGGAAGGAGAAAAACAGTAGTAAAGAGCCAATTCTTATGTTAAATAGCTGCAAACGACGGTAACACAACACACAAGGTCTTCACTGAGTAGCCCAACAAGGAAGTATGCGCATTACTATATTACCAGTATAACCTTTACATTATTTAAGTTATGATGTTCAGTTGATTTGGTTTATTTACGGACGCTCTTTAACATCTCAGGTCATCAGCGTATCATTCAATTCAGGCGTGAAACGGCCGATTAATTTTGTTCAGAGGTCTCCTCTTTCAGGCTTGGGGTTATTTTTCGTGTCGTAAATCTATGACACGGGACCCACAGCTTTACTTCCCTTCTGAAGGAAGCCTCCCCCCCCCCCAAAATCCATTGACCCTGGTCGGGATTAAACACGCGATCTTGGCAAGTATGGTTATCACTGGATCACCAGGACCGACATGATGCTCAGTAGTTGCACACTGTGATAACTAGTTTTAGTAATAAGTAGTAATGAAACTGGTGGAAGATTAAGTAGGATTTGAAACCTAAATTTTCTCATTTGCAGTCTCTGGTGTTCTCTTCCACGTCCTAAGTTTTCTCTTTAAGTGCATTGTTGAACTAGCTAGCAGTAGATGTGGTCTTCCTAAGTATAAAACTCATGAATTGAATGTTATAGCCCTCTGTAAATTCTTCGATCTCTGTTCTTTTCTATATTTTGCTCGATTTTCATTCATTAGGTGTAGAAAAATTTAAACGTCCCTTAAGTTTAAAAGCATTCTTTTATATTCTTTAATCACCATTTTTTACGCCAATAGTCATGCTAGCTGAATATGTAACATTAATCAATAGTCCATTTATTTTTATGTTTATTACGTAACATACGCAATTTCACGAGCAGAGAATCGCCCACTGTAACCCTGGATTTCCGTAGATACCGCGGTAGTGGCCATTGAAAAGGATTCAAATAATTCAAAAGTGTATAAAATGAGTTGCTAATATTACTAATAAACCTTCCCCTTTACACGATTATAGCTAAGGACCACCGTGCTCGATATGTGTACAAAGTTCTTGTAACGGGTAATTTTACTAATTGTTGTACATATTGTAATGGGCAAGGGTTCGTTGCCTTAGAAATCGCATCTTGTTTTGGGTAATAATAAGGTGACCATCTGCTGCTCTGTTCAAACGACAATAGAAGCATACATTCTCAGAATGCAAGACAGGGGGTCAACTTGATGTCCTAAACAATAGACAGCAGAAGCTCGCAAGAGGGCAAAATGGTTACATGTCCCGGTACGCTCTGCTGGAGTATTCTCAAAACATTTAATTTATATCATGCTGTATTCGTTTTCCGAATAATTAAAAAATATATAAAATCGACATTAAGAGAGCAATAAACAAAAGAATTATACATTCCGCCTCTCGAATCACGGTAACGATTGCATCATAGAACTGAACTAGGCATAAGAAATGTTGCGCGATAGCACATTTGTGTATCTATTACCTGTAGTAATATAACAAGAGCTCTACAATTTATCTTGAGCGAATCTGGAGCTCATGTTATATTTATTTTGTCTGTATTATCGAATAAAATTATAAAAAGTAAATAATATATCTATAAAATGTACTTACAGTTATAAGTGTTCAGTTCGGCTTTTAATTTCCGCTAACAGTCGAACACATGAAGATCAAAAACAGGTGAAGGTCAAAATTAAAGAGATTTAAACTCCTTGGTAACAAACTGAAGACAACTAAGTTTGTTTTTTTGTTTTTTTTTGGGGGGGGGGCTTGTTTATGGACGCTCTTTAACATCTCGGGTCATCTCAGCGTCCCATTCAAATCAGGGCGTGAAACGGCCGACAAATTTTGCTCAGAGGCCTCTTCCTTCAGGCTTGAGGACCCACGGCTTTACTTCCTTTCCGAAGGAAGCCGTACTTATGATTTTTACGCCCGAAAAAATCCATCGGTCCTGGCCGTGTTTGAACCCGCGATCTTGGGTTTAGAAGGCAAGTATGGTTACCACTACACCACCAGGACCGACACAACTATTATAACCTACAACATTGTAATTTTGGAACTCAAATTACATTGGTTAAACTGTTTCTATTATGCTTAGTATTTTTTGGCTATAAGGTCAGTTTCGTATCTGACGTTTTGCCAAAACGTTTTCAATTACTTGTTGATTTTAGTGCACACTACGGTTTAGGACAAAGAAGCTATAAAGACATTTCAGTATTCTGATGAATTTGCATAAAAATAATTACTTAGGTGCGATACAATGAAAGTGATAAAACGGAAACGATAAAACTGTGGCAATGGGAAGCTGCTTCTTCTCCTTCTTCTTTTTTGAATGGTGTTTAACGCCCATTTTTACAACTGAGGCACCACAGGCGGTGGCACTGATGATACATGAGATGACATGATATATTGGGAAAGGATTTATTTTTTAAGGAAGGAATCTTCCAGAGCTAAGTTTAGGGTACCTCCCCGGCATTTGCCATTTATGAGGACTGAGGAAACCCTTTAAAAAAAAAAGTCAGGGAGGATCGTCCACGAGAGAATCGAACCCCAGATCTCCCGCCTATGAGCCCGCGCCTTAACGACCTCGGCCACGCGTGGCGGTTAGACAGCTGTGATTGGTTGGAATTCCTGATGTTCTTATACCAGATAGGTCACTTATTCATGAGCTAAATAGTAATTATAAAAGTCCCAAGTTATATCAAGAACACAGAAATGTTAAAATGACTGGATATGTTTCGAGTACATCTCTTAAGCATGAGGCAATTTTCTATTTCTAGTCTTAATAAAGCGGCAGGTTAATAAGTAATGCTTTACCATCTTTGACCAAATTGCTGCAGGCGGAAATGCCTTTCACGTATTTCCGCAGTGTAGTTCTCCATGCGAGTACATAGGCCCGCTACGATTGGTGATTGGTTGGGTAAAGATTAGTGATTCCCACTCCCCTGCAGTCCAGAGCTAAGTTCAGAAGCCGATAATCCCCGTATTCATTAAGCTTTCGGTCCATATCATCACAGTCCAAAAATACACACCTATGCAAATGAAGCGTTTAAAAGAAAAATCAAAGAATACTTCGTTTTTATGCAGTTTCTCAGATAAGTGATTAAAATTACGGCTTAAAAGGAAGAACATGAATAATTGTTCTAGTACATTATTTGACTGAACATACTGGAATATATTTAAAATTCGAAAATTATGTACTGTGATATACCTAACCTAACCTAACCTAACCTAACCTAACCCGAATTATAAGATGTTAAAGAGACGCTGGGGGGGAGGGGATTTTCTTCATATACTTTGGAAAAAACCAGAGAGAGTGCGAAGAGCAATGAATCTCGTGAATGTTATATTACTTCTTTAAAAATCCCACCTCCGTGGTCTTGTGTCTGCCTGCATTAACATAAAATTTAATTTACAGCAAAATTAAAAAGCAGTTTAATAAAATAACTTTATTTAAGAAACGAAAATGTAGATTATTTATAATAACCGTCATCAGTAGGGATAAAAGTTCGGGCCCAATCATGCAACTAACTACACATCGTGTGTTAATTGTATATCAGAGCTCTCCATGCAGTGAACTAAACAATTGACAGCAGCATACAGCCAGCTTTTCTTAAACCTTTTGCTTCGTTTAGATAATGTTTAGATGTCATCAGTTTTATCTATTAATATTGTGATATGTGATATTACGTAATGCGCCACTTGCCTTTTCGAACTCAGGACCTCCAGATTAGTAGCCGCAACCACTTCCACCAGACCACGGTTAATGAAAAATTTAAACAGCAGTTTATCATAATCTGTAAAGAAAATGCAATTATAATAAAAATAAAAGTTGAATTTGCAATTTTAGTGCCCCAAAATGCATTTAAAAACTACTGATTACCACATTGTGTATTAGTAACACCCAAAGATTTAGCTAACATTTCTTCCATGCTCCTTTTAGTGAGAAATACACAACTATTACCACTTGTGTTATAGATAAACACAACGCCTCTTTTGCTTATTGCAACTATACCTGGGTGTAATGCTTTATCTTATAATTAATTTTTGGAGTTAAAATTTTCACGTTTTAAGGTCATCGACCTGTGAAAAATATATAATTTTTTTTCAGATAAATTAAGTTACTTTCTTTTAGATTCATAAAGCCTACTTTTATTCCAAAGGCCTGTCACGCAATCACTTATGTAACCCTACGCACGGGTAAAGATAATCTCTTAAATTAAAAAAAACAGTATTTCTCCAAAGTGTTTTTTCATTTACTTATGGAAATTCACATTGCTTTTTGCGATGCTAAATTTCACGAGTTAACTTTAAATTTTGAACAAGTACCCATAAAATTAATAAAGAAAAACATTTTTTCTTATATAGTAATTCCATTAATAATTAAAACTGCAAAAAATGTCACAAAGTAAAAGAGGAGTTTATTCTAAATTAGTAACTTATTCAAATAAAAATTATAATTCGTCTGTATTACATGTTTGGAACACATTTCTTTTCCATTTTTTTTTTTTTTTTGTTTTTTTAAATTTCACTGCAGCATTTTATTATAGGGCGATAAAAAAGACAATGTTTTTTCTTAAGACGTGTTTTTTTTTAATTTTTCTGAAATTGCATAAATTATTGCAAAATAATTTAAGTGAATAGGATAAGAAATGTATAATTGGTTTTCTCAGACCGCTTACCTTGATGCCCGTTTAATAAAGCGGAGAACATTATTTAATAAAAGTTGTTTCTCTCTTGATATGTAGTATGAATATTTTCCAGTACCAAACCCTGGGTCAGGAAGACTCCTTTAAGAAACGAGCTAAACTGCACGGCGCAACTGAAGTAAATAAAATAACATTAAATGACAAAATGGTGTCAGTTTCATATTTTTTTCTCAATTTAATATAATTTTTATTATCCTTTATTTTATTATTTTCATCCAGTTTAAATATTTTATTCTTATAATGTATAGGCTTTTGTTTTGTCTCTTAATTGGCTAACATTTTCATTTACTCGCACTTTATTACGTAATTATAATAATAAGTGTGGGAAAAATGAATAGCAAAGGAAGCCAAGGGTGCCCTTAATGGAAATTGCAGCCGCGACGCCATGTAACTGAACTGTTTCTCTACAAATATAAAGTGTAAGGAAGCGTGCACCTGCTGCAGGGGACTGTACCTGACGTTATACGGTGGTAGTAAACTTGAACGAGCTACAGTTCGAATTGCTCCCCCATTCGAAGTAAAGCACCTGGTGTATCAGGAACAGGTGCCCTCGGGAGCAGTTATTGCAATGGTAGCGACGCGAGCCGAGGCGTTGAAACGTTTAATTCCGTTTCGAGTAACGGTGGCAAGAAGGGGATTTGGATCCTCCGAGATTTCGAACAATCGACATCATCGAAATGCGTTAGGATTTTGTTTACTGTAGCGAGAGCGTCGACTGTTTTACTGTTGCGAGGGTTGCAGACATACAGGGCAAAACATTCGCGTGAGTAAGTGTTTTCTGTAATGATAAATAGAACTAATAGTTTAAGATGACTATTTCACTTAGGAATGCATCATAACACGGTATCGTCCTATCTGCCTAAGATTTTTCCCCCTAGGTTTTCCTCAGTCCTCATAAATGACAAATGGCGGAACGTTGAACTAAACTTAGGCCTGGAACGCTTTTTTTTTTTTACTTAAAAATGTTTTCCCAATTTATCATTTCATTCCACATAGTATCAATGTCTACCACCTGTGACGCCTCAGCAATAATAACAGGCGTTAAACACGATAAAAAATAAAAAATACATAAAATAGACCAATGAAATGAAACAACATGTTGAATTTTGACCATCACAGCACATTATCGCAGTGAAATTATCGTAAAGTTTTATCAAATCCCTTTACCACGTGAAGTGCATTTGTCTTCTGGTCAGTGTAGCCAACTCCATTGTCATTCGACAATACTAAATAAAATGCGGAGAGCTGAATGAAAACACAACTTCCTTCCATCCTAACACACATACAATGAACTAACAATAAACATTATTTATCTATAATGGCAGAAATTAATGCACTGGATTTAAGCTCCATAAATAAAGTATTTCTGCTTTAACATCTTCATCTATCAATTTCAAAATGTCATATGTATCCAATGAAATAGCAACCCCTTCATTCAAATTTGAAAACCGTGTTTTCAATAATTGTAAATTTATGTGTATTCACTCAAGCCATTCAATGTGTATTCATGTGTATTTAGCCAAACATTCTAAAATAATTTTGTAAATTGTAACAACCCTACCTAAGCAACCATACATTTTAATAAACAGTACAATTCAGAACGGTATGATGTTATCTCAGTTTTGTTTTTCTTAGTTGGTATAAATAAATCGAACGGTAGCGATTTAACAATCGACTTTCGTCTGTTTCAGTCCCATAATTTTTAAATAGGTACGTATTCATAAGAAAGTATAACATTTTATGCAAGTGTGAACATTTTGTGCGCAATTTCAAATATATATCACTTTTATTCTTATTCTATTCATGAAATAGCCTGAAACACATGTTTGGCTCTCCTCTATTGGCATTATTGACAATCGATATTCGTCTGTTGCAAGATGGCTGGAAAAGTTAAGTATTCATAATACATACATATATATAATTATTACAATTTTAAGTCAAGTTTACGGGAATTATATTTAAATTCTTATTTTATTCATGCAATAGTCTTAATAAATATCACTCCAGGGTCTAACCTTTCCAGATAGAGTCATTCATAATGTTCGTGAATTTATGGACAAGTTCAGACCCCCTTGTGACATTACATGTGTTAAATATTATTAAAGGGAACATAAAAGGTTTCTGAACTTCAAGCAATTCACGTTTAAATACAATAACATTAAATATATTATTAACAGTGAAGCTGGTTTGAACAATATAATGCTATGGGTCGTCATTCTTCCATTTTTCCGCTACTCTGTCCTGTTCTGTCATTCCATGTTTTGTCCTCCAGCAAAGGTTAGACGTTTTAGTTACGATGTTGCATAGACATACGCCACAGTGATGAAGACCGACGCAGGGGTCGAGGCAGCTAAGCGGTATGTCTGGGGTTCGATTCTCGCGGAGCCATTCTCCCTCACTGAGGTTTTTCCATGTTTTCTTCAGTCCTGGGGAGGTACCCTAAACAGGCTTGGAACGCATTCTTCCTTTAAAAACAATTTTTAATTTATCATTTAATCTTAATGTCACCTGAGTCCACCGCCTGTGATGCCTGACCATTACACACTATTAAAAGCATTCACCTCTGTGACATATTTACCGAGCAGGGTGGCTCAGGAGAAAACTTGATGTCCCGTGGTCGTTTAGGTAAATGCTAGGATGTATTTTTTCCTTTCCATAACATTTACGCTCTCTTATTACATCTCATTTCAGGGTCGAAAGTGTCAGGTAGTCTGATGCTGTGTGCGGTGTTACGGTATCTTGCGCTTTGAAAGGTTTATGGTATACAAGTTGCCCTTCTGAGCTGCTTGAGTTCTTTAGTGAGGGTGACTCCGTGGACGTCTGGGTGTTCTATCTGGAAACAAAGTTAGGAACCTGTCTCTTACCGCCCCTGAGCCCTGGCTGCCCGGTGTCTCCCTCACCTTATCTCCTGAAAGTGCCCCCACTGGGAGTATAGACACAAACAGCGAGCTATTAAGCAAAGATGAGGTATGCGAATGCTCTCCTCCGTTCCTTTCAATCCACGTCAATGCGTTTTGTGGATACAGGCGGTACACTTTTTCAAAAATGTACATCAAAATTATCAAGACGTTTTAACATGTCCAGCTTCTTGATGTCTGTTTATTTATACAATACAAAATATATGCACAAAAGATGACAAATAATATAAGAACTTTAGTTAATGATCACAAAAACAAATTGAGAAATAGAAATTGAGAAATAGAGCTCCAGTATTTCAGTGTTCATGGCAGTAAGCCGGTTACGTGAGTCCTGTATAAGACCCCAATTCAAAAATTTAGTCTGTTAAAATTCAGCTTTTCGTCTATGGAATGTGATTATGAAGATTTTAGATGTTGCTTTTACATGATGTGTCTATTGCCGTTTCATGCATGTTATGTACACTTTTGAGAAAGTATATAGCCCATATCAGCCAAACGAAATGTTATAGAAATGAATCCTTTTATGATCTTCGTCAATTATTATCTGAAGTAAAACTGTATATAAAAATTTAACCGAAAATGCCTGCTCGAGCCGAAAACCTTCCCTCGTGAGTATAAATGATAAAGGGAAAGGGAACATGTTTACTAGAACGGTGTACTAATATGGCTGCTGTTTCCCATGATGCACTTTTAGTTCCGGTGATTAGTCAGCTGTCTTATGTTCTGTACTGCTTAATGAACATTTATCATTATTTTAAATGCAGTTAATTCCTATTTTATTGTGTTATACTATATGTCGTTTTGTATGAAATTATACGGAACTCGAATTGTGGAATATTTGAGTACTTCAATCTTCCTCAAGAGTTGGCCATTTGTGCCTCGCTCCTAGAGGGGAATTGTGAGATAAGGGAAAGAGAGCTACCAGGATCACCCCGATACCTACTCGAGTCCCTCAGAAGGCGGCATACCAGATACCGAAGCAGAAATGTTCCCAAAGTGCAAGTTACCGTTACACCGCACACTGCACCAGACCACCTCGCCTGCAACAGAACCAACGGAAAGAAACGAGATTAAATAGGAGAGCGGAAAAGTCGTGGAAAGCAATGATCGATCCCAGCATTTAAGTTAGCGAGATCAAGAGAAACCCAAGGTCAAGATAGCCGATTCCAATGGAATGGAACCCAGAATCTTCCGAGCAGTTGTTTGTTAAACTCTTGATCATTTCCTACATCCCTATTTAAGCGATCTAGGAATCATGGGCAGAGAGTAGATTTAAAGTAATTTCAAATTGTTACATCTGATAAGTTTATGCAGAAACACTGCCAGCTGTCCAAGAAGATATAATAACGTTCTAACAAGCCAGCCTAGAGAAGAATTTAGTGAGTGTTTAGAAGTCCTGTTTTAAGTGCAGTGCTTAAAGGGGTATATAATTCTTATATGTTTCAAGACAGTTTGGAATGACAGAAAAAAAAATATCTGAAAGCTGCATATTTGTAATTCTCAGATAATGTTTTCTTCAGTTCCAGAGCTTTTTCAAGAGTCTGTGCTTCAAAAATAACATAAAACTGTTAAAATGTATTATTAAATTCAGAGACACCAATCCAAAGTACCAGAAATTGCTTTAGGGAATTGCCTGAACCCTCTGTGATACTTGTTTGAGGAACTTACTGCTGATGACATTTCTGTTGAAAAGGAAATAAATATGGATAGGAAGGAGACGACAGTGCTCGAAAACGTAGTAAGCTACACTAAAAATGATTAATGACAAAAACTTGGACATTTTTGCTTCTCTGAACACACGAGTTCTTTTTTAACATCACCGAGATGTCTTGTATCTTCCTGCAAGAAGAGGAGTACTGACCTATGAAGGAAAAATTCAACAGTATAAATATTGTAAATAGCTGTTGTGCATACTGAAAGTATAATGAACTCCATACGAAGTGTTAGAAATTGCCGTGGGAAAATATAGAAATAAATTGAAACCATAACACATAAACCCTTTTGGAAGATTTTGAGAAAATCAGTAACAACAAAATGTCTTTGAAAACGAAGCTCGGAAATCAGAGAGATTTCCTAATAATACGTTACTTAACTACAAATGTCGCTAAATATTCAAATAACAGTGACCACAATTATAAAAATACTGTCTTTATAGATTTCAAGTAGCTGTATTTTTTTATTTGGAAGGGTAGTACTCGTTTTGCTTGCAGCAATGCTTAGAAATAGGAAAATAGTCACTTTGCAGCATAAATTAATTGCTTATTTTACAAGAAACAATAGTTTGAACAAAATTTTCTCCATATAGTCAGAGTTCCATTCTTCACTTCCTGAATCCTAAACACTAAGGACCTGATCCTTACCACTTGCCCAGTACAAAATGAAGCTGTTTTTCGGCCATATTTGTGGAAACATATTTTATAATATACTTGACTTTAGTAGTTTTCAGGGGAATTTAATTTATGTAAGCTTTCTTAGTTTTCTCTTTGATTATGAATGTTCCTGCAACTGTTATACTTGATGTCTTACTTGCTATTACGATATGTGAACTGTATTCAATTATTTTGTATTTTCATTTTTCTTATTTTTAGCATCGGGGAGAGGTCTCTTAACTGTAGAAAAGTTGCCTTAAATATTTTAATCATACTTTATTTTATTTTAACTTTTTTGAACAAAATCCCGATCATATGCCATGCCCTTTTGTTGAGCACATACGCTGAATGTATAAAATACACCACGGAGAGTTAGATAACTGAAATACTAACAATATTTCTGTTATTTCAATTAAACTAGTGTTACCTACCTGCTCTTATAATAACACACGATTATGAATTGTGTACGCAAAAAAAACTTGCATTGTGTTGAATGCCAAATGATATACCTCAATTAGTTAATATATATAACTCACATAACGCCAAAAAGAGGACCTGTGTGTATGTGTTTTTTAACTCACAGAAATAAAGAAAGTAAAGTTTCTATTGCCTATCTGTACTTTTTTATTTTGTGGAAACTTTATTTTATGCATTTTATATACTAAAATCTGGACTACAATAAAAGATTGAAAATTTATTAAAGTATATGAATCTTTAAGTGCTGATGGTGACTCCTAATTTTTTTAATAAATTGAAATTTCGTATGCATTAATTATTCAAAAAGGGAACAAAATGGAGTGTTCGTAATAAATATTTTCATCCTCTGATATGATGACCCTTATAAGATCTTTGATTGTAATGCATTACGAAGTTATAATCAAGATGTTGTAACGCCATTTTCCCATTATTTCAATAAAATTTAGCAACAATCTCTAGCTGATATTTGTGGGTCTGCCATAGAGGTACTCTGAAAGTTATGGGGAAGGATAGTTTGGCAGAATTCAAGAATAATATTTAAACACAATTTAATCCAAACATGAATTGTTAAGCGTAACTCACACATAACTATTTTTGAATTGATAACAAAAATAATGAAAATAAAATGCAGCATAACATTTCTTTGTATACGATTAATAAAACGTACAGCAATAATAAGGCGTAATAAATTATAAAATTATTACTTTGGAAGTTTAAAACAAAGGTCTTCACAAATGGTAAAGTATCTGGCCCATTTAGCTGTCACATTTAGCTTAAGATTAATTCTTGAGCAAGCAATAATAATTATCTAATATATAAAGTAGATAAGGATAAACACTTAGATAAAGTCACACTTGAAATTGCTGTATTTCGAACTACTGGACTTATCTACTTTTATTATTACTGTTAATTTGTTACATTGTGAATAGTGTTTCTTTATTTTTACTTTTCATTTATATTTTTATAATATATATACTATTGACCTCCATAACCAAAGAACAAGATAATACAATTTCATTACTAAGGTAAATTCACTGTAAATGCATGTCCTTAATACCACCTGACATACTATTACAAAACATTACCTAAAAAGAGAAAATTTGCATTAAATACCTTCAAATTAAAGGAACACTATAAATCAAAATCATTTTATATACCTAAATACCTGGGTCACTGGGATACACACTCAAGATGCACCTTAGAAATCTCTATTATAAAGCCGAAAATTACACCCGAACCCGGAGCATCTTGACTGCGTCTGCCAAGGAAGAAAGCCAGGAAAGTCTTCGACCCAATCAGTAGATGTATTTAACAGAGAAAGGCGCGTCAGCCAATAGGCAAACTTTTGTGACATAAAGTCATGTCTACGCCACAATTAATAAGGGTAAAGAAGAGTTAAGAAAGAAGGTAAAATGTCAATCTGTGTAAATGGATGAGTGCAAAATTGACACGATAATTATATTTCCTAAAACAGAAACAAGCAGCTTGACAAAACTAGAATATCCCACTGTTTTTTCCTGCTTTCAAAGTTTCAATAAAATGAAAATTAGTTTAAAAATCTATATTGCATAATATATTCTTCAAAACAATGAAAGGTGTTGTGCAGCTCATTTCGAATCCCGTTTTTTCACAAAAAAAATGACATTAGTAGCTGACAGGGATAAAGAATGAAACGTCTTGAGAGAGGCAGGTACATATTATTAACAATGCCCTGTTTCCTTTCTTGTCTTCCCTAAAGTAATGCGGACGGTCACGCGAGAGAGATTTGAAACTTTGGTCATTGTGATGATGCCATAAAAGTTTATGGCAAATTGCGAGGGAGAAGCGAAGGGGAATCGAGTTACTCAAGTTTCCTAACAGCTAGGGTGCAAATCCCTTCAATCTGTCCCTACGTTAGTGTTGTGGGAAACTTCTTGTCTCACACCTCAATTTTCGTCTGTCTCTGTGGAATTGGGCACCTCACTGTGATTCGCTAATGCTGCAGAAGATAGTTACATTAATAAAGGAGCTGTAGAGTAATAAATAATTAGCTGTAATGTAATTAATGTCTCTTGAACTACCAAATTCCAAAGTTTAAGAATGAAATATTAAAGAAAAAATAAAGTTTGAAACTTTTTTGATCATTTTGACCACCATGAAAGTCAGATAAATTTACATCTCCCAAAATGTACCTCTATACTGATTTAAGTACATTTGTCGAAATGTTGTCACCAGTTAGGAGTTTTTTTTTTAAAAAAAATTGGAAAGAGATGGAAGTCTGATGGAGCCATATAAGAATAAAATAAATGCAGCAGTAAATTACCCCAGCCTTTGACATAACGGGATGAGTATTGTCTTAGTGTAAAACGACTTTCTACCAAGTGAGATGGCTCAGGCGGTAACTCTTGGGAAGGTTCCGGAGTCAAATCCGTTAGGACCGGCCATCTTGACCTTAGGTTTTTTCATGCTTTCCCTCCATTATCATTTAATTCCGTTGAATTTGCTACAGGTCTGAACTGAATAGTGTTTAAGGCCCATTTTACTGCTGAGGCACCACAGGTAATGGACACTGATGATATATGAAATGAAATGAATTTGGGAAAGGATTTATTTAAGGAAAGTAACGTTCCAGGCCTAAGTTTAGGATACCTCCCGGGCATTTGCCATTTAGGAAGGAAGGTCGATCCTGATGGGAATCCACCTCCCGCTCACAGTCCGCGCCCTAACGACCTCGGCACCCGTGGTGGTTTTACAGGTCGAAAGTGTTATGTCGAGGTGGGCTGGCGCGGTGTGATGGTGGCTTGCGCTTCTGCTCATCTGAGGGGCTCAAACTCATTGGGGGCTCCACCGGCGCTGTTCTATTTGAAGCATGTTAGGGACTCCTTTTACTCCGTGCCTTAGCCCCCGATGTCACTCTTTAAACATCTCTCCTCCTGGAGGTAGGAACAAATGACCAGACATTAAGCAAGGCTGAAGCACTGGGTATTTCCCTCCACATAATCTGAATGTATTTGCTCCCACTATGAACATATTGCAACACATGAAAGATAATACGGGAAGTAGCTTTTATCGGCCAAATAACATGCCAACGGCCAAACTGGTTTTATAAAAAAAATTGTTCTATTTATTTGTTCCATCAAAAAATTGGGCACTGGGTTCTTCTCCACTTTCTATACTTATTAGTTTTTATTTTTGAAAAAATGTAGCTATTGCAATTATTAAACAGAAACATTTTCTGAAGTAACATGAACCAAATGTTAGTGTTTATTCCTAGTTTTCTCAGCGTCTCAATCACATTAGACGGCGCTTTTGCTGTGACGTATACAAAATGTGTCCAGGTCGCATCTCCATGGCAGCCATGCTGTTTGCGAACCAATCACTAGGGTGCGATATCCTGGCTCAGTTCATACACCAACTTCACTACTCCAGTAAATTGCTAATTAGAAAATTAGGGGCAAGCGGGGAGTAAGTTACACGTCAATTTCATAGCTGCATGGTCCCAAATCCACAGTTAAGGGCTTTATGTTTGGCTCTCATTGGGCCATAAGTTGGTGTGTACCAATTGAAGATGGCTCCTCCCACAGCTTGTTAGGAACATGCAAAACATCGACTGGGCGCCGCGTGTTAATTCCGCACCAGGTCGTAAAGATAACTTGTCATACTCTTTGTTTGCCACGCAACCAGACAATATTTCATAGCTCCCTTTGCATGCAAGGCTTTGGAAGTCGGATGCCAGGAAACAAAAGCCAAAATGTGCGCTCCGCATCCCGTCATTGTTTCCTGCAGGCATTACGTCTGTATGTCTTTGTGTATCTGGAACATACAGTGGAACTTCCTGGTACTGCCAGCTCATCCTTCCTCATTCATTTTTATTATTCATCGTTGACAACTGAATTGATTCCAAAGAGATGTATACTCACAGTGAGATTATTTAAATGTTATCCCTTTACCACGGGGTGCTTTATAGCGGGCAGGCCAAGCCACGTTCCCCAGGATTCTGACCTCATTGGCCGTCAAAAGAAAAAAAACAAACAAACAAAAAAAACCTCTCTTGTTCATATGCGGCCATAAAATGTAGGTGACGGAGTTCAACCGCGGCCATTTGAGCATACAAGAACAACACCGCTCAGGATGTTCAAGAAGTGTCACAATGATAAACTTCTCAAAGTAACCTGTGTACAGTATTTTAGTGGAGAGTGCCGTGGCTGTTTTCACCCAATCGAAAAAGAGTTCGAGTGCATTTCCAAGAATGTGTGGATTGTTTTAAAAATCCCAACGGATTGTCTGGGTCGATTCATAGTCACTGATGAAATTTGGGTTCATTACTGCACTCCAGGAACAAAACGGCAATCGAAGCAGTGGGTGAAACCCGGTTGCCCAGTTCCAAAGAAAACGATGGCTGTCAAGTGAGTTGGCAAAGTCGCGACATCAGCTTTATGAGATGCAAAAAGAGATTCTGGTGATTGATTATCTTTCAAAAAGGCAAATGTAAATGGTGAATGTTACACTTACCTTCTGGAACAGTTACACCAGAATATCCGACAAAAGACATCAGGATTAGCAATCATTTTCTCATAGGATAATGCACGTCCTCACGCTGGATTTATTAGAACGGCTATGATCAATGGTTTGCTTCCGTACCTGCCATGAACACAAAATGTAGCTCCATTTTTTCCTAAGTTCAAAACTTTCTTGAAGATTTTCAACTGAGGAGGAAGTCAAAACTGACGTGGGACATTAAAAAAAAAAAAAAAAAAAAAAAAAAAAAAAAAAAAAAAAAAAAAAAATCGGCAAAACTTCGAAATTGAGAAATAAAAGTAATTTAAAAACATAAAAACTGGTTTTCATTTTTACGCGAACCAATTATCATCCGGCCTTCATAATTGTTTAAGCCTCGTTTTCAAGGCGGGATAACCACGGCAGCCATGAGCTCACCAACCGACAAATTATAAGACAAGTCCTTTCAGTTCATCTGTTAATGCTGCAGTTTTACCTCCTGTATTTTTTTTATTTAAATGTATTGTTTTCTCGATCGCGATTAAACGACATTGAAAATGTCATATTGCGCGCGCGTGCTGCCTACTGCCGGGAACATTGTGCTACATAAAGCGAAGCCCAAATAAATGGATAACATGGCAAATAAAGCTGAAAATGCATATCCCTTTCTTTATAAAAAAAATTAAATAAAAACGTTGTTCACATGGCGAATTCATTATTTCTTATTGTAGCTTTCGGAGATTTTAGGTAAGCATTCCAGCTCCAATGAAAACATGTTCTAAGTGTGCGCGCGAGAATCCACGGCATTATTCAATTTTTCAGCAAGCACAACTTAGCGGATTTTGCTTCAGGACTTGAAATTACACTTTTGCAAAATTGTTTTAACTCCATAACTGAAGCCTTAACGAACTGGACCATCCGTGGCGGTTGTCTACCTCCATAACTGAAGCCACCGCCACGGGTGGCCGAGGTCGTTAAGGTGCGGACTCGTGGACGGAAGGTCTGGGGTTCGAATCCCATCAGGACCGTCCTCCCTGACTGAGGTTGTTTCCAGGTTTTCCTCAGTCCTCATAAATGGCAAATTCCGGGGAGGTATCTTAAACTTAGACCTGTAACGTTTCTTTCCTAAAATAAAAGAATCCTTTCCCAATTTATCATTTCATCTCATGTATCATCAGTGTCCATCGTCTGTGGTGCCTCTGTAAGAAAAATGGGCGTTAAACATCATCAAAAAAGTTTAATAACTGAAGCGAAATGACAATAGATTTATCGTGTATTCTCTGACTGGAGCGAAATTGACCCTGCTTTTATTCGAAAAATCATCTTTAGCGACAAGGTCCATTTTTAAACGAATTGTTTCATAAAGAAACAAAACTGCCACTTTTGGAGCAATGAAAACCCAAAAATGGAGATTAAAGAACGATACTTCATCTCCAAAAGGTTTCCGTCTAGGGAAACTCATTTTGGAATTATGGATCTCAGAGACGTTGGTTTCAGCAAGATGATACCAGGTATCATGCTGCTCAAGAAGCAGTCGATCTTTTGAAGGAGAAATTCAGAGGGTTCATCAGTTCGCATTGTGGTGACGTTAACTGGCTCCCAGTTCATGTGATTCAACACCGCTGGGTTTACTTCTTACTTATGGGTTTATGTTAAATCGCGCATTTATGCCAACAAGCCAGAAACAATTAATGGCCTAAAGAACAATATCACGCACGTTATTCGAGAAATTGAGCCTGATTTATGTTTGCCTGTCATTGAAAATTGGAATACCCGTAACCTAACAGAGCCGCGGGGACCATTTAACTGGCGTTCTCTTCCATACGTAATGAGTTAATGACATTAAATGTTTTTAAAAAACAATTAAATAAATGAGCCTCTTTCATTTATACACTACTTCATTTTAAAAGTATGATACTCTTATTGGAAGACTCTTTATATGATAAAAGCTGCCTCTTTGTCTTTGCATAAAACTTAAGTCAGTATCTTTCAGCAGATCAAAGAAGTTCCAAAACTAGGCAGTACACAAAAATATTTGTCTGATTTAAATTTTGTTTACTCTGGATCGAATGTCTACATGCTACAGCTGATTTTTCTTTGGTTATGTTCTATTGTCGAATATGTTCAGTTTTTTCTGTATTTATAAAGCACCTTGTTTGTTCCTACAGGAATTAGCGTACGAACCAGGCAATAGTCCGAAAGGTACTTAATTGAGAGGAAGAAAGATCACATTTTGAGCCATTCTGTAATATGTTATTATTGGTGCTTTTTAAGTAATTCTGTCACTTTATCTGTAATATTCTGAATATAAAGATAAAACACACACGTGTTTTTCAGTAGATTCGCTTGATAAATAGCAGACTTTCTATTAACAGTCCTCCTGGAATATTCGCTGTCAATAGTGTTAGCTGAAGATGACACAACAATTTGTTGAGCGTAGTAGGGTCACTACGGCGTTTTTATCAAAGCATTGATAACTGCTTGAGGATGGTAACGGTAGGAAGATGATGTGGGAAGTAGAACAAATATTTGAGCAGGTTTTCTATACACTGATGCTCTAAAGGTGTTGTCATTAGCATTTCTATGAGCAGATTCAGGGAAGGAAGTGGTCAGTTATCTTTCTCAACTGAATGTTAATTAGTATGCATGTGGCAGGCGCGAAACGTTATCTGCACAAGCCACAACAATGCAGCGAAACGCGAAAGCTAAGAAGAGAGATAAGCAGAGTTCGGAAGTTAGGCAATGTGCCTTTATATTTAAGAGTCAGATAGAAATTAACACGTTTACGTACATTTGGGTTGGTAGGCCCAGTTTTCTTTTTTCTTTTTCTTTTCTTTTTTTTTCTTTCTTTTTTTTTGTCTATTTTGGTTTCTCTTGCCTGTTTTAAGGTTTAAATCATTATTTTTTTTTTTTTTACTTGATCGATTTTTCTGCAATTATTTACGCATTTTACAAAACACATAAAGAATTTTCATATATCGGAGTGAAAAAAGTTATAAAATTAAATGGCATGTTCATCTCATAAAAATACATATTGAAAATCTTGTTATACTTTATTTTTTTCAAGCAGTCGAAAACTTTCTCCTCCACTCCCTCACACATAAGCTCTTTAAATGGCAGAAACTTCATTGGTGAAAGGAACGCACTGTTACCTCGGGCATTCGAATATCAGGAAATAGAGAGGATGAGAGAAGTACTGTAGTTTTAAATAGTCCTGGCGAATGACTTTGTATCGATCTGCGCGATACAATTCTAGGAAATTTGTGATGGGGGTAACTTCTCAGCTGCATAAATATAACAAACAAGTACAAGCGAGAAAGATACGAGCAATACAGCTGTGCAATAAATCGTCTCTACAATGTGTTTAGTACGGAAGTAAGAGAGATACTAACCTGTTTCTCCTATAAACGCACAACCAGAAATACTTCGCATCTTTTGCTTATTCGCCAGGACAATTCAAAATGGCTTGATTTTGTCTTGGTCAACAATGCACAGTGCCTTGTTAAAAATTCCTATTTTGCTTTATCGAAAGAAGTTGAAGTGCTGAAACTTGGGGGGGGGGGTGCTTCGATGATTTTAAGCGCCTTAACTCATCAGTGAGTGATGTAAACATTTTGCCTGTCAGTAGGAAAAGTTCTTGTGAACGTGTTTTGGGATTCTAAAAGCGTGGCTGACCATGACAGTTAAATATCTTGATGTGATTGCCTTGAATATCTTACCAAGAAAAACAAGCTTAAGTACCTATTTTCATAAATGAGTGATATTATTCTTGTTTTCACACTTAATAAATGACTATTTTAATATTACTGCCTATTTTCAGCATGGTATGTTGTATTTTCGAATATTTCTGCCTATTTTCACTGAATTGTGCTATTTTCGAAAGGACACTAGTCAGAGGCTTCTGGCTCGGTTTGAGGAAGAAGGTGAACAATTTTGACCCGAATTGTGACCTTTGCTTCTAACGTGGGTACACGCTACACCCCCGAAAACAAGAAAACGAGTATGAGGCGGAGATCAGGGGAGGGTGCCGGTCAAGATAATCATTTCTTTATCATATAATTGATTCCACCCGTTTGTGATAGACCTGCGCTGAGATTTTGTACTATACCTTCCATATATTCTAGGGTGAGTAAAGGCCGAATCTCCTAAAATTACCATTTCGAATATTTCTGAAACAAAAGGAGCTATTGATGCCTGTTTTCACCGAAGGGCTGATCAATATAGCCCATACAAAGTTCCAGTAAGTATTAGGAAGTGTATTTCTGGCATAAAGTTAACTTACTTTTATTTCAAATTGCTTGTTGAATGTTTTTACTCACAATTCTAGGCTAAGTATTTTACGAGATATCGTCATGCATAGTGCTCGGACTTTCAGATATTTTTAAAGAATTCGTATGATTATTAACAACAAGCAACACATTTTCCCGATTCTTAGACAAAAACAATACATATCTCTTCGCATTCTGTCTACAGTTTAGTTCTTCCTACATTCTCCATACACTAGGGCCATCTTCTCTAGTACTTAATAGCACGTACTACTGACAGGCCTCTCCCGTTCTGTAAAGGAAACAAAATACAAACACAAACATATGCATATGGTGGCGGTAGGCAGGACTGTGCAGTACATTTCCAGAGTAGTACCTAAGCAGTTAAATACGGTAGACAACTCTTTAAAATTTGCATTTGACTGGAATTTAAGAACCACCCAAGATACATAACAACATACTGTTAATAATTTCTCTAAATTGTGAACAAAACGTGATGTTTTTACCTGACTGTCGGGGAATGATTGCTGTCTAATGTTCATGGCCAATTTTCTAAAAGCGGTCTGGTAGCTTAAGCTCTACATATGACAATATCTCGTAAACTACTTGGCCTAGAATATTTAATAATGATTATATATATAATCTCGTTTAGGTTTTTTTTTTTTTTTTTTTTTTTTTTGAGATCAGTAGACGAAAAATGTAACTTTATTTACTAGAAATGTGCTTTCTAATAATTGTTGAACTCCATGTATAGGCTACATTGATAAACTGTCTGAACCGGTCAAAACAGTAAATCAACAAACTTTCGTTTCGGAAATATCAGCGATGATGGTTTTTGATGATTCACTCTGCATAAGAGGATAAATTAAGGAAATTCTTACAGCGGCGAGACATTGGAAAATTGTATAAACTTGGAAATCTTGTGTGCTACGACATCAGAGAGCGGTTGTTTTAATCTAATTTCTTAATTCTGCCATTATGCTGACAGTATAAAACTCCACTGCACAATCACAATAATTCACTTCATTGCCTCAGTGCTTTCGTGGTAGCATTCACAACTACTAATCCGGAGGTCCTGGGTTCGAATCACTGTCAGGTCAAGCTGTTTCGGTATGATTTTTTTTTTCCGGAGCTTTTCCATACCCTGAGAAGGTGACCAGATAACTTTAAGGCGCCAAGGACTCCGAGCTTATTTGCGCCATCACTAATACGTTTTATTTCATTTCATTCATCCCTACAGACACCGCCTGTGGTGCCTCAGTAGTAAAAACGGGTTTTAACACTATTAAAAAAAATCCCTACAACGTACACCTATAGTATTCGGTCCGCAATCTACAGATATCAGGAGATGACCAATGCAGTCAAAATAGCAATAAATACAACATTTAAAGAAATAATGATTCGTTCACTGAACTGCTGAGAATGAGGTATATCACTGCTTAATGTTATTCAACAGCAAATAGCGAATCCCTGAGGATTTAATAACCTTTCAACTAGAGAGAAAGAATCAGAAAATTGCCCAAATTGAGAGAAATAGGGTACTATAGCAATACCTCGACTCTGTTAGCTGTTATGGGGGAAAAGTGCATAATTTTCTTATTCTGTGGATCCGAAAAATAGTAACGGATACATTTTTGTGTATGCAAGGAAGTAATCTTTGTTATAGTGTTCATATGTTCATGCTGATCGTAGTGGAGTTTGGAAAACATATTAACTTTTAAAGAATGGATATTGATCCTCTGTGCCTCAACTTTCTTTAGATGCTATCTCGTTACAGAACTCTGCCTGGGAAATAATTATACTCTACAGTGAAGATTCTTGCATGGCAGATACCAGCGACCCCGGAAATTGAAATAATGAAACTAATTTCACCTGAAGTGCACAAGTTATCACAGGCAACCCTGCACGGTGATTGCTCCGTAAACTAGTTATGTCCCATTTACGTTAAACGTGGGTCCGAAAGTGGTCGCCGCGAAACGCCGGCGCATTTTATTGTTGCCATGGAAACAGACGCCCGCCTTCCTCCCGTGTCTCAACAAAACGAGCAAGGCTTCGCGAGAGGCAGTCAGTACTGACGCGTTTTCTCCAGCGTCGTGTGGTGTATTGTTGTAGTGAATTCTCGTGTGTCTGCACCGAGAGAACGGAAATCGTCGAGGATTTTTTTTTTTGAAAATTATTAATTTAGAATTTAAGAGGTTATCGCAATTCTTGCACATAAACTTGCTCACAAATATCTTTTAATTTCGTACGGTTTTTGTTTTGGTTTAACACATGCCGCATTGCTTTATTTTGACAGTAATTAACAAAAATGTGGCCCATTTTGTTTCGTATTCGGTGGTGCGTGTTTTTTTTTTTATCTTTTTTTTTTAAGTCACATTTGTTGTTGCGAATTTTGAAAACTTAAACTCTTTGCTTGATTTTTTGGAACTTGTAGTTCACGCCTACATAGTTTTTATAAAGATCTGTTCACCCCCAGATAATTGTTTCAGAAGTTTTATCAGATACCTCAAATTTTATAAATTGTAAAAGTGGCATATTTAACGCATCTAAAAGTGTCACAACTTACAGCCTTTTAAAATTTTAATATTTCAAAGTAATGTTCAATATGCTTGAATTATAGTGGATATTAATAATGCACAGACGAAAGTTTTACCGTAAATATTGCAGACTTTGCGCTATTTGATGTAGATAATGACATGAACATATAACATTGTAACATAGATAATGTCCTTTATTGTTTCGTGACATTTTTTAAATTTAATTTACATGTACACAGCTAATCAATATATTGAATGTAAAATATAGATAACTTCAGAATGCAGTGGGGCATTCGTGAGGTGTTTTATAAATTTATTGTTCATAACTTTCTTGACAAATAACACACATTTTTAGGCGATACGGTTGGTGTATTCATAGATCTTTTTTACATTTAATATCTTACAGATTTTGGGAGTTTTTTTATTTAGTTAATTAAATATTAAACCTTTTTGAAATTACAAATGCTATAGTTACTTTTTGAATAGCGTTGTTGCTGAGCGTATATAAAGTTTAAAACCTGCATATATCGAGTGCGATGGCTCAGCTGGTAACGCTTGGGAATCTCATTTGAAAAAAAATCGGGGTTTATTTCTCTTGGAACAAGTCATCCTGACCTTTTTTCCCCGGGGTTCCCTGGATGGGTCAGGGATAGTTCCATTACACAAATGTTCCGCTCTCCCCTTTTGGTTCATTCCATAGCGTCAGTTACAAAGTTGGAAGTGTCAGGCGAGGAGAGATGATGCCTTGTGGCGTGGCGGAGGCTTGCGCTTAGGAAATGTTCCCGTCCTAGCTTTTGGTTAGTTCTGTCTGTAGACCTTTTCGGATTCCTGGCCGCTCTGTGTATCTTCAATCTCATCTGTTTCTTCCGGAGGTGTTTGTTTTTTTTAAGTTCTGATAACGATGAAAATCACTTTGGCTATCATTGATTCCGCGATTTCATACTCCCTTATATTGTTTTGTGATTCAGTTATCTGTTTTTTAATAGTCTTTCTCCGGCTAATTCTTGCTGTGTAAAAGTCACAATTTTAATTCCATAAAGCACTTCGTCGTTGCTACAGCAGTGCCTATGGAGTGCCCCCTTTAAGAGAGAAAAAATTATAATTATTGCTATTTAATTTTAATTATATTCAGTGACAGAAATGGCGAGCTTGGGTTTCCAGCCTTGAATAAGGCCAACTTTGCCTTATGAAACGTAATGTTACATGTTTAATGCATAATGAATAGATTTAAAAAGCATTAGTCCATTTCTTGGAATATTTTTTCTGTCTTTTTCTTTCTTTCTTTCTCCTTTTTGCATTCTAACATGCCGTTAATTTTGCGCGTAAGGGGGTGTTTTACAACCATTACCCCAAAGCGATGTTTTAATGTTTAAAATTGTTGCTGTGCATTGTTGTGTCGCGTGATAATTTAAAGCATTCAGGCTTGCCTAGCAGTCAGTCGTAAATCAGTTTTAGTATTTTGAAATGGCTCTTAGAGCTGAAGATGCAGCAAGGGCTGTGGTTAGTGGTGGATGGACGAAGTTTACGTTATGTTGTTGACGTCATTGGCACTTCTTATTCCAATGTACGCAAGACTGTCCAGAAGTTCAGAGAGGTCCGATTCTGGCCCTAGGAGAAGCACCTCTGATCGCAACAATCGCTGTCTTTTACTGCAAATTTTCGCAACATCGGTGGAGGCCAGGAATAGGTTGCAGCAAAAGCCATCAGTGAAAGGACAGTTAGAAGAAGGCTGTATGCAGTGACTGTACAGTCCAGGAGACTTGCAAAAGGACCACGGTTGACCAGAGAACGCTATTCCTCTCGGATGCAGTTACCTCGCACCCATCAAAACTGGACTATGCTGTTCACTGATGAGAGTAAGTTCTGTTTGAGGACACCAGATGGGAGGAAGAGAGTTTGGAGAAGACCTGAACACTTTTTCATCAAGGACATCTTTTAATGGAGATGCAGTATTGGTTTGGGCAGTGATCAGCATTGAAGCAAAAAGGAAAATGATCTGGTGTTCATCGAGAGTGGGTTACTGACAGCCTATCGGCACATCAAGAAGATTCTTGCTGATCAGGTGGTGCCTTTTGCATCCTTTATAAGCGACATTCACTTTAGGTACGATAACACTCGTCCACACATTGCTCGGTGTGTTTCCGAGTTCCTGGATATGGTTGGGAGCGAAGGAACAGTATGGCCAGCATGCAGTTCAGACCTGAACCCAACAGAACATGCTTGGGAGGCTTGCACAACTCACTGGCAAATCTTCGGGCTGCACTTTAGCGGAATGGGAGCTGATAGCACAAGAGGAGATTGCAGATCTTCCTGATTAAATCGCAGCTGTAATTCGAGCTAGAGGTGGCAACACTCATTACTGAGATCCTGGTTATCTTACACAGAGACACTAAAAGTGTCATTTTCCATCATTTTTTTAAAAGTTCAGTTTATTGTGATTTTGACCATATTTTAAGATTGTTCTACATTAAAATCAATGATAGAATGCGCTCAAAATTTTTCTTATGCATTACTTGGATGATAAAATGCTGTTTAATAATGGTTGCTGTTGAAGAAATTCTGTTTTAATATTTATTCTTCGTTTCATCATAAACAGCTTTTTTTTTTTTTTTTTTTTTTTTTTTAATTTTAAATGTGTTTAAAACTGTTTCACTTTTTTTTTTTTTTTTTTTTTTTTTTTTTGTCGTGATGTGTATTTCAGTAATTCTTTAGTAAACTAAAGGAATGCTAAAGATCGCAAATTATACGGGGGGTTAAGAAGTTAATGTTCAAACTTCTAGAGACAAAATAACAGCTTTCGCTGTTAAAATATTTAATTGTTATTTATTTTATTTGTTTTTAATGTGTTAAAGTATCCAAAGTTGAAAATACTGAGTTGTATGTACATGTTGAATTTTAGACGAAATCAGCGCAGTAAATCTTCCTTTTGCTAAAAACTGTGGGATTTCAAACGAATCTGAGAACCAATGGATGAAGAATACACCAAGTTTAGATATTATAACCGACAAGAAATTTGTTAAGGAGGGGCCGGAACCAATTCACAGGTGCGTCCGTCGTTTGCCGAAAGTGTGAGCTCTGAATGCGTGTGTTTGGAATGTCATCAAATTTAGGCGAAGCTCCATTGTGTTTAACCCAAACGTTTAAACTCTATATAAATTTATTTTCTGATTTCGTTTGATAACTGAGATAGAGGATTTCCATACGTTATATACAGTTACTAGAGAAGATCACTTTCCTGTTTTTATTCACGCTTTAAATTTTGTATTGTTCACACATAAAACCTGGTTTAATAGAAGACCCAGGCCACGTAGTATTTTAGCACAAACACGACAAAACACTTTAACAAAAACTGTGGCGTTTATTGAAGTCATATGGCGAACAAAGTGCAGTAGTTAGGATACCTGTCAGGAAAGCAGTCACTTAAGCTCTCTACAGCTATGCAAATGAGTGTTATTTTTTATTTTATGTATTATTATTATTGTTGTGTTTAACGCTCGTTTTAGTGCATTACGATCTGTAGACACTGGTGATAATGAGATGAAATCATAATTAGGAAAGGATGTTGTTTTGTAAGACAGCAAACGTTCCAGGCCTAAGTTTAGGATGCCTCCACGGCAATTTCCATTTATGAGGACTGAGGAAAACCTGGAAAAAAAAAAAAAAAAAAACTCAGTCAGGGAGGACGGTCCTAGCAGTATTCGAACCCAGACCTCCCGCTCACGAATCCGCGTCTTAACGACCTCGGCCACCCGTGGCGGTATATTACCATCTGAACATACGAAGCAGAAAATGAAAGTTTATTTCGCTGCCAGTACTATTTTGATCTATGTTATACTTGCATTGTATACAGGTGCGGAAAAACAATGTGCATGAAATTGTGGAGTAGTAAGGCAGAACCGGACTAAGCATTTTGAGGATAGGAACAAGGGACCGAAGAAATGTTTTTATTGCACTACATGCATCAACATTAATTTCATCATGTTAGAGTCTCATACTGTGAAACTTGCTTGTGGCAAGTGGCACAACATTTGTGTTTTGAGACCTGCTGGATGGCACGGTAATACCGAACGTTCATTTTGAAATCAAGCGAAACTTGTGGTTCCAACATGACGCGCCCCTGCACATTTTTCACTTGCAGCTCGAAATCACCAAAACAAAAAATTTGGTGACAGACGAATCGGGCGCAGTAGCCCTCTAGAGTACATGAATTAAGTATGTGCATGTAATATTTAGTTTCTCATGTGTACCAATACTCATTATTTGAAACAGTGTGTACACTTTTATTGTCTGAGTTATAATTTCATTTTGACTGGAAAATGAAGATGTTTCATACCGTCAGATTTCAATTATGTACATGCAGCGCTCCTGTTATCGGATTGAATCTGCAGTTTTACATAAAACAATATAAATTTTAAAATGTTTGAGGAAGATGAAGCTTACCAATGCGTTGTATCTCATCACTAGCATGTATCAGGCTTGACCTCCTGTATCAGTTTCGGCTACTGCTTTCAGTCCTGCGCCCGGTTATCTCCATCTCTTAACCCAACACATAAGAACCAGTCCAGCCTTGGTCTGCCTCTTTTGCTTGTGCCTCCAGGTTGTCCATACGGTGCTCATTTTGGCAATCTTGCTATTTGCATGTGTTCCACTGACCTAACCATTTCATTCTACCTTTTTTTTTTAATCTCTGATATAATATTTTGTATTCTATACATTACCAAGAGCTCCTGATTACTTTTGCTTCTAAATTGACAATTTACAAGGCGGGGTCGTACATTTTCCATGTGCTAAATGTGCCGTTCATTTCCCAAATCGCCAGCTTTTCTTAATTGCTTTTAGTTAATACCCAGGTCTCATTAACGTACTTTACTGCCCGTTTTATTATACTTTTCTTAATGGGTTTGGGTAAAGCATTAACTTCATAACTTTTGCAAGTGCATAGAAGTATCTGTTACCAGCCATTATATGAGCTATGACTTCTGTTATCAGGGGTTTCAAGTACTTAAAACTTGTACAATTTCCAAATTCATGTTGAAAAACCTGCACTGTATTTGATATAACACTCGAATAAATTATGCATCTATTTGGTCTTAACCATTTCTCTTCTATGCTAAATTGCGAGAATGTCTTCCAGTATAATTCTTGCCAGAGAGAAATCGTACCTTACTAAAGATTAATAAAACTACTTCAAGCTGTTTAATGGGAAAATTGTCATGAATGTTGCATCAAGATTAGCAAAATGTGTTTTATTTTCCACAGCAGGTTGTCACGACTCCCTTAACTAAAAACACCATTTGGGATAAAAATTGGGATTTTAAGTTATCTTCAAAATAAGAAACTACATTGGTTAATTCATGCATGCACATTCCAAGGTATGTAACTTTTAGATCTTCATTTATACGCTTATGATCAATTGTTGAAGTGGAGGTTGTTTAGGTGTCTTGGTCGTAATTCTGAAATTGGCAACCCTCGCTTAATCAAATCTTCACAGATAAGGACAACTGCCTAGTGACGAAATAGGGAAGAGAGACATGGGTTAGAATACAGGGAGGGACAGGAAACATTTTCTTCTTTTTTGTCTTCTCCAAAACTGATGTGACACAAATCATTGATGACAGTTTTACATTTCTTCCACGACGATCTATTGATAGTAAACTTTTTTAACATGAACTGCCCATGTTGCCATTACTTCTGACAAAAATGAGGCCGGTCATTATTATGAAGAAAATTGTAATCCATTGTTTTTAATGATGAAATTGTTTAACCGCCCTAAGTTCTTTTGGTATGTAAGCTTCAACAGCAGTGTATAAGTTGTTTGTGTACATTTCGCCATTTTTGCCCCTTTATATAGACAGCAATGAAAATATAAACTTATGACGTAATATTTTCATAATTAAAAGACAGAGTGAAGTCATTTTAACACAAAGTACAAAATGATGTTAGTCACAGTATCAGCCATCAAGGAAAGATATTTTCAGAAAACTTGAAGAGAAACAACGTAGAAATAATCAGGAATCATTTAGCACTGTACTCTATTGTGACTGAGCGTAGTGGTTGCTATCTCGGGCTCAATATTTTTTTCGAGGTACTCCAATTTGATCTTTTGGTCCACTTTTTCTTATTTCATTCCAACAGCGTCGAAAACTTCCGACGAGGCGGGCTGGGGCCGTGTGGCTTGGCGCTAAGGATAACATTTCTCTCCCAGCATCTGGAAAGAAAATGAATTAATAGTGTTTAACGGCCGGTTTTGCTACAGAGGCACTGCAGGCGATGGACACTGATGATACTTGAGATGAAATGATATATTGGGAAAGGATTTATTTTTAAGGAACGAATCGTTCCAGGCCTAAGTTTAGGATACCTCCCCGGCATTTGCCAGTTATGAGGGCTGAGGAAAACCTGGAAAAAACCTCAGTCAGGGAGAACGGTCCTGGCGGGATTCGAACCCCAGACCTCTCACTCACGAATCCGCGCCTTAACGATCTCGGCCACTCGTCTGGAGGATCCTGTCTGGGAGCCTCTTCGGGAGGTTTCCTTGCCGCGCGGTGTATCTTTCATCTCATCCCTTCCTCCCGGAGGTACGCGTTAAGAGTATGTGTTGGCTGTAAAGGACAAAAACTCGTTCACAACAAGTAAAACATAGACACACTAATAAAATTACAAAGTAGCGCCTTAGCAACAACCTAATCTGCAATTCTGATTGAAAAACCTTTTTGACACATATATAAATTATTTCATCAAATTATTTTCCTCCGTTTAACTCTAATCTTGTCCATTTTTCGAAGTTTGTACAGGTGAATAGAGAATTCATTTTTTAAAGATCTTTTAAGAAATGGCATGCCCACGTAAAGCGTGCGTAGTAACGTGATATGTGCTGGGCAGGGAACCGAAGCCAGCGCTCCACTAGAGCGTATACTTGCCATTACTTGGGAGCGGGTAGGCTTCCTTGGCAGGAAATTGACACACTTCCGTTCTCGGGAAATTCTTAAAAGGTACAATCATAGGAAGTATCTGCGCTCGTTGGCCTTCCTGGCAGCTTAGGAAAACACTCCGCTTTTCTACAAGACGTTCATTTCCTGTGCATTTCTCATATAAATCAGTCGGCTTTTCCTAGCAGTAACTATGGTTAGGAAAAATACCTTATTGTAAGTTCATCAAAGCGGAATCGAATGCATTGTTGATTAGGGAAGAACCAACCGTAAGCGCTAATTTAGCAACTTTAGAAGTTTCGGACTGCTGGGGGAAATGTGGTTTTACTTCTGCTTACTAATGATTTTCTTTCGGTCATGTCTATGTGCACATTGTTACATTCACACTACGGTAATTTATAAAATACCACCAGGAACACCAGCGACACCTTCTCATTATCAACATGAACGATCTACGGTAGCAGAACATGCCACAAATGAATGCCATGGTATAACTTTAATAAAACAGAAGTGGTTGCAAAAACGCAAAGCTAGGAGGGAGGCATTGGAAATACAACATCCATACAACTGTAACAGAGACGGCGAATATCATCTAAGTATTGCACATGGAAAACAGTTCTTAAAAACAAACAAATACCCCCCTTCCCTTCTCTCCACCTAGACTACATACATAATATTGACCGACTTTCTAAAACCAGACTGAGACGGGTCAATACTGTCGTCTTTTAGCATCAGATGTTCATAGTTCACTGATGATGCCAACCGCAGCAGTTGGTGAAAGCTAAGGTAGTCTATTAAATCATGGGCCACGGCAAAATAACCTAGAAGTATATTTAATAGTTACATAGTTTCTGGGTATGTATTTAGACAGTAAGTTTTAATAATTCCATAGCTGAAATTCGATAACATTTCATATTTATTTACTATTGTGTTATATATAATAATGTATAGTTTCTCATTGGTCATTAAGCTACATTCAGAAAAAATGAATTGGATTATTAAGACGGCGGGCGATGAAAGACTCTAGAACTGCGATCATTATCGATCTGTTGTTTTAACCATATCTTATTTTGCATTCCTTAAGAAATCTTGATAGTTCCAATATCTTCGTAAAAGGAATTCTGAGGTTTGGGAAAGGGGACCCAGGATCTTGAACCGCAGGTTGGCTAAGCCTTCACAATCCCAACAGAAATGTAAGACTGGTTTTTTCTTCATTATATATCTTCAAAGAGCATCGACATTATTCACAATACATGAAGACGCTTATTTAAATGGCAGATAACAGTAAGAATCTCAGTCAATGCCATAAGCTGGTTTCTATTGAGATTCCCTAATTCTGCTTTTTCAGGTATATTTAATAAAGAGCTCAATTTTGCATGAGATTTGCAAAAATCTAAATATTTCCATAAAAACCTGTCAGATATTTCTCTAGAACAGACTCAAGTATCATGAATAAACACTCAGCACCAATTTGTCAGTTTCGTTTTTTTAAATGTGTTTTAACGCCCGTTTTTATCATTGAGGCTTCCTTCCTTAATAAAAAAAATGTTCCCCGATTTATCATTTCCCATTGGGAAAGATTTTTTTTTTATTAAAGAAGGAAACATTCCAGGCCTAATTTAGAGTACCTCTACGGCATTGTTCATTTATAAGGACTTGAGAAATTATGACAGGAATGGAATCCGAGACCATTTGCTTATGAGTCCGTACCTTAACGACCTCAGTTACCCTGTCGGTAACTACTTTACTTTCCATCATTTCTCCTTGTCCGGCACCCATATTAGATGATTTTTGTTGTGTTCAGGCAGAATTATAACTCATTGCAGGCAGTTCCAAATCAGCTTTGAAGCAAGTGTTTTAAGAACAGCTTGACTATAGGAGAGAATATACATGCGTGATGGACAGGGTTTAGGTGGTAAATAAAGCTCTGGCAGGAACTGTGTTTCTTATGTCTCCATTTGCGTTTTTATATTCGTTAAATGCATCCAGTGTCTAAGTCACCGAAAGATAAACAAATGCTAGTTACACATCAAAATGATAAATTTACTAATTTCAAGAACGCTGAAGGTTGCCGGATCGATGCGAGTTCCTATATCATTGTCTTCGTCACTGTTAAACCAAAACCGAGTACATTTACCAGACAGCAAAACGGAAAAATGGCAGCCGAAGTCACCCTACTAATGCCATTAGTAAATACGAAAATTTTACGCATTATTATGTTTACAAGATAATATTATTTAACATTAGCAACTATTTTGATTGATTTAAGAATTTTATTGTTTACAAACAATATTTCTCATGTGTAAACGAAATATAAAATAAATTGAATTATAAACTTGTCCACAAATCTTCATAAAATATATAAACTCCCAAATTACGGGATACCTTAAAACTAATCAACATAGATAGGACAACATCACATGTATCATTGTCTATTTTAATAGTTAAAAAGAATAAGCCTCCCTTGGCAATAGTTATAAACGAGTGTGTCGTGTTGTCTTAGCCTCACCTGCAAAGGAGTCAAAACCTCCTGCTCGCCTTTATTGTCACATATGATAGTAGATTAGGGAAACGTGCGCAGGGATAATGTCCTACCTAACCACAAATGTGATACGAAATTTTAATACACTTTGTACACTACATGCTCATCATTAACTTCAAAGTTTGCACCACGTGTACTCCTTATCCACTTCTCCTTTAATTGCTGCTATTTACGAAATATAATATGGTATTGTGCGGGCACTGCCATAATTAATACATACAAGAACAACCCATAATGTACTACACTTTCTATTAAATACGTTCAGGGTATGATTTCACTAAATATTAACTTTATAAAAAACAAAGAAGTAACACACTACCTTTTTGTTGATTTGATTTATTTGATGACGCTCTTTAACATCTCAATCAGCGTCCCATTCAATTCAGGGCGTAAAACGGCCGAAAAATGTTACTCAGAGGTCTCTTCTTTCAGGATTGAGGTTATTTTTCGTGCGACATGGGATCCACGGCTTTACTTCTCTTCCGAAGGAAGTCATACTTAGGATTTTACACTCGAAAAAATCCATCGATCGTGGCTGGGGTTGAACCCGCGATCTTGGGTTTAGGAGGCAAGTATGGTTACCACTGCACAACCCGAACCGCTTAAGACGCTACTGTTGATTCACTTTCAATAATAAACCACAGTAATAAACCAGGTAACTCCCAAGGAACTAAATTAACAAAACCATATAATTAACAGCAACGGACCACAATTTCCATTGTCTGCTATCGATACCTACATTGGGGTCTGGTAAATGTAATTGGTCTTTGTAAACATAAGTCCAAATATTTACTTTTCTATTTGTCCGTGTTGAAAACTAGAACAAAATAATTAATCTTCTAAAGGGAATTTGAATCCATGCATTTGGGCTATTGATTTACTTTTTTCCCCCTTCCGAATTTGCAAAGAACGCATAAACAGTGCTTTTTTTTTAAGGATATTACATCGTATTTTTTCATAAATAACGAACTTCGTAGCGGTTTTTCTGCCTCTCCCCTTCTCCATTTTACTACCCGTTCACCTTTTCCCGTCTGTCTGCTGTCCGATGAAAACGCGCTTGCTACGTTTTTCTGTTGCATTAAACATTCATCTTGTGTCCCGGGGGAGAAGGGTGGCTATCTCTCCCCTCGATGCTCGAGTAACGCTCCTCTCTGGAAAGTGAGACTTTGTTATGACGGGAAGGAATATAAATCCATAGGGAGAGGAAGTTCCGTACACACACGCATGCAGATTGACAGCTGTTTATCCCTTCCTTTCGCAGTAAACTCATCCTCAGGGAATTTAGGAGTGAGATAGGCCTGCCGAGACGCGCAACAAAGCTCTTTGTTTTGAAGCTATCGGGTGACTTGCGGTTGTCAATATCTTGCTAGATTTGCAGAATATGGCATAGTAATACGGAATGTTACTCACAAAGAAATTAAAGTAATGAATACGATTCTTATTATCAAAGCCCGAATTCCGTAGTCTGCCCTCTCAAAACAGTTGCCTGCGACTTTACAGTGGTCAGGCGGTTTTTTTTAATCTGCAGTTAGGCTTCGTCAGGTGGCAGTGGAGAAATAGTGAAATTACAATGTTTTGTAACAGTCCTTCGACCTACCCCAATTGAAATATAATTATAATATATATTTATGTAAGCCCAATCATCATAGTTTGGCTTTGTAATTAGTAATATAAATATTATGTATGTATGTGTTGATAAGCTGTAACTTCAATGTAAGAATTGTACACAAGCGAAAGCGTCTGATGTTTTGTTATGGAAGCATGGAAGGCCAGCAAGGTCATAATACTACGCAATAGGAAGTAACCCGAGGGTTGCATATGGAGCCCTTTTCTTTTTTAAAAGGGCTGGCTTTGTAAGGTTAATAAAATGAAAGGATTTTTAAATCCGTTTCGGACTTTGATCCCAACCCGCTGTGTACTATTAGCCTTTAAACCAGCCAATGCTAACAAAATAGTTTAAACATTGAAAAAGGCACGTGTATCAAGTGAACTTAAACCAGTCAATGAAAAGTCTTGGTTGAACTTTTAAAGATAGGCGCGAAGATTGTGCGTCCCTATGAATCCCCGTGGCAATGTTAAAACTACGATAACTTCATTTGAATTTAACATATAAAGGAGTGGTTGCTGGGCTGGGACACTTAGTTCGACTCAGTCAAGGTAGCAGAAGCAGTTGTAAGTTGGACGTTGCTGAGGCACGCAGTTATAAGATCTACACGCGGCGAGCTACAGGCATTCTTAAGTTTCAGACGCGGAGAGATGCAACTCATCTGTTCTCGGAGGTAGTTTTTAGTTTCACGCACCGCGGCACTCATATGCAAGTTTCACACGTGGCAACTAATTTATATCGGCGTAGCTAAGTCTATCGTACGCAAAACACCAGAGGACGCGAAATATTTTAGACATAAAACACAAATCTATATTATGTCGCATCGGGTGCTTATTTACACTATTAAATTTATAGCGTGGGCAACAACACCGAAGCGACAAATAAACAATCTATCAAACCCCTCCAGAACTGGCATCACAACGTAAGGCCACTTGACGCCGACAACTAAACAGCTTCATAATTTGGCGCCAATGTGCGGCCACAAACAAACAATCTCATAATTAGACTCAAATTGCTTCAGTTTGTAGCTTTTAATTACAATTATACATGTCAACATAAGTAAATACATACCATCCTAAGTAAATTACATTTCTGATTTCCCTGATCGCTTAGGCAGATGCTGGGATGAGTTTTTCCTTTCCAGGATTTTCTTATTCTCCAATTTCATATTATTTCACCGTAGGTTTTGTTGCAGGGTTGAAAGTGCCTGGATGATGTGGGTAGTGCATTGTGACGGTTGCCTGCACTTTATAAAGATTTCTGCGGCTGGTATTAAAGCGACTCTTCTAAGGGGTTCGACCTCTTTAGAGGGGGAAGTGTACTATTTGAAAACATTGTTAGGAATCTTGTCTACGCCCGAGCCCCACCATCCATAGATCCCAGTCGTTCTAGATCTCTCTTACCTCATACCTTCCCCGAAAGTACCCACATAAACAGCCAACCCTTGAGCAAGGCTTAAGTACCGAAACATTCCTTTCCGACCCTACCTATCGAATCCAATAAAATTATGATGGCTTCGCCAAGCACAGCAACGTATTTCAGAATTAACTTTCTCCCAATAAGTTGATTGGGGATTCCTCCCCGATTCCAGCAAGTGGAGCAACCATTCATGAGCTCAGAAACTGCATTGTCACAGCTGTGGATTCAGTGAATAAATGCAGATATGCTGAAGCGTGTGGGCACTTATAGATATAACGAGAAAGTGCCATCTTTCGAGACTATCTGAACTTGAAGAATTCCTCTTGTCAGTAGGTGTATGCAAAATCAATGCTTAGATAATAGGTATGGAATTATACCTATTTAACCACTGCAATCATTTTGAAATACATTGAAAGCTACTTAACTAATTTATGATACATTTTAGGGGCGTATGATTTTGGGCTTGTGAATAAAGCGCTCATTTGTTGAAAAATTGTTCTAAATTTCTACTAAAATTTTTATTTCCAGTATTCATTTTTTCATTACAAACCCTTAGCTCAGGCTAATAATAATAATAATAATAATAATAATAATAATAATAATAATAATATTTCTTTGTTTATCGTCATCAGCAGTACTGAAATAACCAATAGCGTTTTTTTCCTATTCAGGGCTAAGAAACTCTTGAGTAGTGTAGTAAGTGAAACACGGAGACGGAGCTGAACTATTCGTCTTTCCACTGATTTACGTCTATTTTGCCCACGCTAAGCGAAATGTGCAAGTTCGTATCTAATTTGGACTACACTGTCACCTGGTTTCCAGACTCAAATATCACGCTTATTGTTCAATCTTCATTGTCACAACAGGTTCATAAACGGTTTACGTCGTTGCAAAGAAACGGAGCAAAGGTCTTGAAAACTTTTAGAGCACTCCGGCAAGTATAAACTTTATTTGGTACACAAATATGTCAACAGCTTTGATGGCATACAAATAATATATTTTATTGACTCTTTTTCTCCTGAATCGCTGAAGCAATTCAGTGGTATGTGTTCGAACCAATCAAAACTGGTCTGCTCTGAAGATTTTACTACAAAGTTTATTTCCCCGATTTGCGATTGTTTTTCGGATATAACGGCTCTACGTTGTTTTGATGAAACGACTGCCTGGTAGGATATTACGACGCTTTAACAGAAACTCTGGGTACAGTAACTTAAAAAAGCAAACCAACATTTTGCAACAATAGCACAAAGTGCCGCAGTGCATAATGCAAATTCAGTTTGCTTTTTCTTTAAGTGTTAAATTATATTAATTATATTGCTTTTTATAGCTCGAATCTCGCCATTCTGAAACAAAAAAGACCCTAGTCTCACTAATTGATGTCGCAACGAATAAATAAACACGTAAGGTAGAACTACCAACACAGTGAGTTTCTTTAAATTGAGGGAAAATGAGTAAAACAAAATTTAAAATAATAAACAATAACAAAATCGCAATAAATAATGCTTACACGCCATGTACCTAACCTAAAAATCGGTTAATTTCTAATATAAAACGGAAGAATTAATGAGATGAGAGACCTAAAATTAACAAAACACATTTTCTAGTGTAAAACGGATGAACTAACCTGAACCTAACCTAACATAATCATTGATTAAACAAATTTTCTAATATAAACGAAGAACTAACCTAAACCCAACCTAACCCATTAATAAACTAAACACGTTTTCTATTATAAAACGGAAGAACTAACTAAATCAATTCTAACCTAATAATCGACTAAACAATTTTTCTAATGTAAAAGGGAAGAACAAACCGAAACTTGACCTAACATTAATAATTGACTAGACACATTTTCTGATATAAAACAGAGAAACTAACCTAAACCTAACCTATCCTAATAATTCACTAGACACATTTTCTAATATAAAACGGAATAACTAAGCTGAACCTAACCTAATAATAATTGACTAAACACATTTTATAATATAAAACTCAAGAACTAACCTAAAACTAACCTAGCCCACAATTGAACTAAAGTTTTCTATTATAAAATGAAATAATAAATTTGAACGTAATGTAGTATTCTTTTAAATATAAATAATTCTTAAGTACCGAATAATTTATGAACATAAATAAAATAATTGGCATCAATAAACATAGATTAATAATAGATAATTGATCCCTCAGAGGATGTATAATCCTTTTAGGGAACCACCTATATACCTTTTAGTACTTATTCTCATTCTAGTAAATATTATCTATTATTATTATTATTATTATTATTATTATTATTAGATTAGAATAATTATACATGTTATTATTGTTAGTATTGATATTTACAGCTTTTTCCTTTATCTTTCTACATTGATATTATTGTTAAAAGTTGTGCCATAAGACAACCTTATAAATTAGGAAAGTGTTAAATAAATAGGAACAACAAGTTAATTCAAAAAAGAAAGAAAGAAAAAAGAAAAGAAATCTGATGTTAGAGGTGGGAGTTCAACACGCAAGCTTACATGCCAAAAACTTTAGCTTTAACACCTACAAAAGAATGGGGGAGGGCGCAGTCATAGCTCGTTTTACTACTGAAGTTCGTAATGTAAAACAACAAAAGTGCCCCTTTATTAATCGCGTCCGCAATCTAGCGCGAAAGTATGAACACTCGGTTATATGGCTTCCAGAAACTTCCGTAATTACTAAGAACCGCATTAATACAGAATTATATAAAAAGTAAATATAAAGTAACTTAATTTGTCATAGTATGTTATAAAAGTGAATATTAAGAGAATATTTCAATCGCACTGGTATAAAATATCTCATTAGTGCGTAAAAGTGTGCAAAGACTGATAATGGCCAAAATTTATTTTTAAATATTTTGTTAGTGCTCTGTTTTTACAATCATCTTTTCACTACAATATAATTACCAAGTGTTCATAATGTCACCTTGACGTATAATTGTTACGTAGGTGATCATTTCCATTTTTAAGAAATATATTTTTGGTTTAAAAGCGTTTATTTCAGTTACAGTGTGGGTCATCTATTGAGTATGATTATTTAAAGTATACGGAATGGGTATTTGGTAAACTTTGGAGAGTTGATAAGAGAATTAAAAAAATAAAACAAGCAAAAAGATGAAATAAACATATGACTAGTTTGGGTAAATGTTTAGTTAGCGTTTTTGTTTTCCTTGCCTATTGACCCCGGTGGTCTAGGGGTAACGCGCTCTCCTCTGGTCCCATGTTCAAACCTGGCTTTTCGGGACGCAAAAGTCTCCCGGGCGCGACTTAACACCCTGGGTCTTGTGTCGTAGATTTACTGCACGTTAACTCCATGCCTGAAAAAAGGAGGTCCATTTCAAGCCCAAATAATACTTCAAAACCACACTAGATGGTACGAGTATTTGAAGCGGCTAATCATCTATCCTTCTGACAACTTTAAATTCGAATAGTTCACATGATCTCAGGCTTAATTCTTGTAAGTCGAAGAGAGAGATAATTTTCTCTCTATATATATACAGATGCCTGCTGTATGTGCTGAAAAGCTCTGGTTCAATGCGCTGGCGCTGAATTTCCACGTTGTCAATGAGTCTGGAGTAAATGAATCCTTTATAGGTACAGATTTAATGGAATCAGATCAGGGCCAAGGTGTAGTACACCACGACCTATGGCATTTGTTGGGAAGTAGTTGATCTAGAATAGCTCTAGCAGCATGAAAAAATGAGGCGGTGTCCCATCATACATGAACTATTCGGCATATTAAATTTTAGAGAATATCTTCCAACAAAACATTAAGGTGCTCCTATCATTATTCCAGGAAATTAAAAAGACATACCAGTGTGTCGCCAATTAATCCAGCCCATACATTAAAGCTAAGCTGTTATTGATATGGTGTTTCAAAAATGCGACGGAATTTTCGTCAGCCCATGTGTGAATATTGTGAAAGTTCTGCATTTCATTCTATGGCAATTGTGATAGATAACAAACCACAATGCAGCATCAGTTTGAGGCTCGTTTACCAGTACATCACAAAAATGATTGATTAAAAACGCCAAACGAAATCGACTATAAGCATTTTTAAAATAGTTTTATTAATTCCCAGAGGTTTCCCCCACATGCTAAATAACATTCTGTGTAAAAATTGGTGATCAAATTCAATGTGCACAGTAATAAATTATGAACATTATGTCCTTGTGAAGTTGACAGAGCATCAACAATTGGACTTGTTAATTAGCCTTAGTTCTTATAGCAACACGCTAATGGACTAAACGATGTTTGCTAGCAATTCCGTACAATGAACCTATTTATTATTCGACACAAATCTTGATGATCTTTTTCTTGGAATTGAGATACCAATAATCTATATGTTTATGTTACGTTGACTTGAATAAAGTGAATCAAGAGCTCCCTCAGGAAAACAACGTTGTCACGCCGCTGTAATCTCTTTCAGTACATATTTAGTGCTAACAGAGATCGAGTGCGGAAGTGAGAGTGAAGTGCTTATTTATTATCAAGGACCTCCTCAGATATTCTTAATATGAGAACTGGGAAACATTCAATAGTTTCTACTCAATCTAGTAACAGTGACATCGTTGGAAAATTTCTGTGCTACTGTTTAGAGGTAAGCGAAAACACTACACACCCGAAACTCGGTGGAAGGAATGAGGTTATTAAGGTTTTTCCCGCGCTTTAGTAGCTTGTGTTCTAAGATTGGCATTTTTAATTAAATTCTCGGATTTATGTTGTCTAGGGGTACATTACGCTGTTATGTCCTCGAGGTGCGTGGCGTTAAATGCAATGTATAATGTGGATGTTGAAGGTTGTAGGCTGCGTTCTTGAACGTTCCCACAGTACTTCAAAATAAAGAGAAACACACATTTTCTGTACGTTCATCAATTGGTAATACAAAATTCCTATGTTCGCTAATTAACTGCAGAGGGTGCAGGTTCGACTAGAACTGTTTGTCAAACCAGAAAACAATCATCAAATAAAGGATTTCTTTCTCGTGTCAGTAAATGTTGGCACTATATTTTGTTTCACCAGCCTCCGCCACCACCTTGGTGCTCTGCAGCAAAAACGGGCGTTAAACACCATTCATTCATTCATTTCACTTACTAAGCCTCCGCCACGGGTGGCTGAGGTCGTTAAGGGTAATCGTGAGCGGGAGGTCTTGGGTTCGATTCCCACCAGGACCTTTTTCCCTGAATCAGATCCCCCCCCGCAGGTTTTCCTCGGTCCTAAATAGCAAATGCCGGGGATGTACTCTAAACTTAGGCCAGGAAAGTTTCCTTCCTTTTAAAAAAAATCCTTTCCCAGTTTATCATTTCATCTCATGTATCATCAGTGTCCACCACCTGTGATACCTTAGTAGTTAGAATGGGCTTAAAAATATTTTGAAAAATACACTAAACTTTGAAATGCAGCACATTATACTGAACAATCGTATTGTGTTAATTATTTCGACTAATACAGTTAAGTTTCACAGACAGATTTCGGGCCATATGTGATTTTTATTAGTTTTATGTTTAGAACCCCATTTTCAGGAATTGAGTACGAGAAATCAGTACTTTTTCAAAACAAACTGTTCACCTAATGAATTCAATAACTTCCTTATAACTTTCGTTCACATCTATGACAGTAACAAAGTTGTAAATGGCTAGTTTATTTGTGAGTTAAGTTTATGTTTTGTAAAAATGAACGAACAGAGTATACCTTGAGTTTTACGCTTTTTTGCAATAATCGATATAGATCGGTCACCTATAACTGCAAGGAAATAACTCCGCTGGAATGAAGTTCTACACCAACCTAAATAAGGTAATTGTAATAATATATATATATAATATATAGTGCTTTAGAAAATAGTATATTAAAATGTGTGTGTGGTTTGGTTTGGTTTGGTTTGGTTTTTTTTTTTTTTTTTTTTTTTTTTTTTTGGTATATATGTACGTTTTGTTGGAAAGAGAAGTTGGCATGAGAAATATGGCGAAAAGCGGAATGGCTGAAAACATCGTTTCTCAAAAGTGGGAGAGTTAAACTTTTGTGCGGATAACCTTATTTCTGCCGTATTTGAAGGCACTTTTACCATATTATTTACATATGTATATCAATGTTCTTAAAACAGCATTTATTACCATTGACTAAACAAGTTCTGTTTTTTTTTTTTTTTTTTTCTTCTCCTTCCCACGTTTCAAGCGTTGGTAATTATTAAATTTGCAATAAATAAAGTTAAAGTAGGAATGAATTGTTGCCGATAGAATGTTAAGCTAGTATGTTCAACTTTTCCAATTGTTAGCTAATATTCCGAAAAGCGCGGTTAAATATAAGCACTGCGAAGACTGTTTTCTCTATGAATTTAAACTGGAGAACAATGTAGCTGCAGTGGCGCGGATATCATGCCAGGCCTTTGATACTGTGCTCTGTGAATAAACGAACTAAATGAGCTCTCTAAGCAGTTCCAAGAAGGCAACGAAACACTCCAGTAATGCGAGGACGTGGCACAGTAATTCAACGTATATAAAAACAATTCAGCTCATCTGTATCGACTAGGAAGAAAAATATAAACTCGGTCGCTGGTCCCACACGAGAGGACTGAGGTTCAGAAGGCAGCGGAAGAATCCTTAGCAATACC
Organism: Metallyticus violacea; assembly: GCA_030762175.1. Classification (NCBI taxonomy): domain Eukaryota; kingdom Metazoa; phylum Arthropoda; class Insecta; order Mantodea; family Metallyticidae; genus Metallyticus; species Metallyticus violacea. The sequence continues at coordinate 43,879,167 of CM060830.1, read as the reverse complement.
AAACCTATGCCGATCAATGGATGAATGTGTTGCTTCCAGACCTCTATCACTATGGAATTCATAGTCTTCCATTGAAGCGAACACAGCCAGACTTGCGAGGAGGTTTGGCAACAATTCAACGTCAATGCAGAAACCATATGACTATCTCTATCAGCTAGGAAAACATAAACTGTTCTACACGAGTTGGCAGTGACTCATAAAGCGACACGAGCTAAAGTGGTTTGCATCGTTGTCATGTCAGCAGAAGTCTCTTGATAGGCTGCTGATATGCGATGAGAAGTGAATCCTTTACAACACTCTAAGATCACAGTTTGGTAGTCTATACTTAACCGAAACTACCACTTCATCAAAAGAGAGCTATATTCTAATGTTTTGTGGATTGTCCATCGTGAAATGCTGCCAGCCTAAGAGCATCCTGCACTCTAACCAGCTGGAACGTATCCTGAAAACAAAGGCTCCTCCTTTCGTCAACTACAAGTGTTATTCTTTTGCAAGACAATGTAAAATAACATACAGTCAAGAAGAATCGTGAAATCATTATCTACATTTGTTAGAAGACTAGTGCACACGCCATATTCTCCAGACATTACGCCAGTCACCTTTTCTTAGGTAATTACCTCCGATAGCAATTGCGAGCCTTGGCCAATCTGGAAACTGCTCTGGATGTTGTTGTTTTTTTTTTTTTTCCCACCCTAAGGTGTTCTATTGCAGTGAAGCTTTCCATCAAGTTAACAGAAGGTGCTCGATAGTGATGGTGACTATATGTAATACTAAAAGTATTATTTAGTTCTGAATGTGGTGTTTTAACATGTCTGATCTTAAACCGACAGAACATTTTGGTTACCTGATAATATTCCAATTAAAAGCAAGAAAACGGACTTTCTTATTTTTTTTAAATTACTGAAAGGTATTAAGAGTATTTTAGAGCAGAGTTTGTATCTGAAAATCGTTCTTTCACACAAGCCGTGTACAGGATATAAGTTGGAAATGAAGAATCAAACTTGACAAATTCGAGTCACGAAGAAGATTCGAAACGGATCTTCAGCCTTCCGGGCTGACGCTGTACCAACTGAGCTACCGTGTCCTCCCAGCACGGAGACACAAAACTCTCTCATCTAATAACAGTTTCTATATATGTAACTTAACCCTTATTAGTTATCGATTTAACTAAAAGCCTGCGTTTTAAGTACTCGTAGCATTACCAGTTGCCTCTTAAGGAACAAATCTCTCTACTGAGAAACCTTGGGTGATGTCCGGAGTATGTATGGGTGATTTTACCTTCACTGGAACGCTCGCTGATCGTGGAGTCAGAGGGGAGGTTAGTTCGGGTTTAACTCTAAGAGCGTACGGACTATTGTGTGTTGTGCAACAGTGTATTAAGTCTTCATTAATTGGCATAATATAATGTATTAATTATGTTAATAAGCTCACTCCAGGCATTCTATTCCCCAAAGAATATTTATTACTGCATACAGAATTGACTCGTGATATAAGAAGATTTTTAAGTGATTACATATTTAACTTTCAAGTCGAAGTTACGTTGATAAATAAATTTCGTTAAACGGAAAGTATTTTTATTTAAAAAAAAAAGAAAGAAAAAGAGTACACAGCTAAGAACAGTAGTCAAAGAAGAAACGTTAAATTACATTGGCTTCGAAATTTTGTGAGGCTTTCATTATTCTTTCGTTCAATTTTACATGATATTTTCTTCCGTGCTTTCCCTCTAAGTTCAAAAGTCTTAGTTCGCATAAGTGATCATTGTATTGTACTTCACCTTTTAAGCGTTTAACCAAATGGTACATATTAGGACGGGTCTTGCGGATCAGCGAATTAAATCTTTGGCTCTATCCTTCTATAACATTGTTCGCTCTGTTCCGCATTTGAACAGAAATTTATGAATTCTCAAGTCATTGATCGACAAAATAAACGAAAATTTTATGCTTCCCCCCCCCCCTTTCCCCATAATTTGCTGCATCTTCCATAATGGAAAGTGATGCATTCTGGACGTCTGAGATAAGACAGCAATGTGTTTCCGCATCTGTTGTTATACCCAGTTCTTGAACTTTTCGCCAAAGGCACTAGTTAAAGTGATAGTTGCATCCTCTAATCTGAACATCAGCGAATAGCTGTTTCTAGGAAGTCTCACATTTGCACATTTGAGTTTCTCCTCGGTAAAAGGCCATAAATAAAAGGAATCACGTTGCTTCCCTCCATAGAGTTTTCTTATCCATATGTGTCATGCACAACTGTTTACTGCAGCTCTTGAAGGTTCTATCCATAATGAAAGTGCTGTGGTCAGCCATAGCCTTTTGTTTCTTCTTAAAACTAAATATTAAAATCCGTCTCTCAGTGTCAACTGCGAAAAGAAAACTTGTTTCGTCATTAATTTTTTTAAACTTTCTTCAGGTAAAGTAATTTCTTCTGTGATTGGCGGGTCTGACGCTGTATCCATTTGTTTTCTTTTTTCACGCGCTGTATTAATCTCTTTATAGACTTCAAGTTGGTATGTCTGTTTGGAAACAATAACTTTGTGAAATGATTTCCAAAATCTTCAAACGGTTCGGATTTGCGACAGAAACCAACTGAGCCGGCGTGTGTAACTGATGAACAGATGGATGTACAGGCTCTCGTTTGGATGCGTGGCCGGCTTAACGGGGATTTGCCTGGCACCGAGAAGCACGCTGTTGGCCGGCTGAGTCGGATGTTCATAGCCCCTTAAATTCAATTGCATAGATTTTTCATTCAAACTATAACTAATATAACCACATACCTTCGCCATAGAATATGTTGCAAATAATTGAAATTGACAACTTCTCTTCTTGTAGGCCCTATAATTCTGTAAGCATTCATGGCACACCAAACATGCACATTTTAGTCATTCAATCGCGTACAATATCAGAGTTTTCTGCACTCTGTATCTATTGTTTTGTGTCCTACATAGCCACATAAATAAAACATTGGTTCGTCAAAAAATAAATAAATAATAAAAATAAACGTGTGTCAATACAGTAACATTAACAACATCCAATTTCAGAAATTAACTCTACTCATATTATCGCATGGTTGCAATTCCTGAACTACAGTTATCTTTTAGGGTTTTAATTTTAAAAATTTAGTGGTGTCCCAAGCCGAGGTTTGCGAAATTCCTGATTTCTGTGCAAGCTTTCTCAGAGATTTCTTTGGATTTCGTGCTAACATTTTTCTCCGAATGTCCGAGTTTTTCCTGAGTAAGAACACAGCTTTTTATTTTCGGTTTCTTATCAAAAACAGACCTCGTTTCCCTAAATCTGTCCACAAGATTACGAATTATTTCTCTGTGAGGCGCATGAAAACAGCGCAGGGAATCTGTCTATAAATCGCCGTCTCACTTTTCTGCATGAGTTTTTTGTCACATAGGGATCATATATGAAGATTTTGTGTGCTAAAATATACGAACTTTTTAGCATTATAACAGCACTACCCACTGTAACACTGAAAAATGGGGGCTCACAACATTAAAGTAAAGTACAAAGTTTTCAGTCGGTCCTGGTGGTGTAGTGGTTACCATACTTTCCTCCTAAACCCAAGATCGCGGGTTCGAACCCGGTCAGACCGATGGATTTTTTCGGGTGTAAAAATCCTAAGTATGGCTTCCTTCGGAAGGGAAGTAAAGCCGTGGGTCCCGTGTCGTACATTTACGGCATGAAAAAGAACCTCAAGCCTGAGAGAGAGGCCTCTGTGCAAAATTTGTCGGCCGTTTCACGCCCTTAGTTGAATGGGACGCTGATGACCTGAGATGTTAAAGAGCGTCCATAAATAAATAAATAAATAAATAAATAAATAAATAAAAAAGTTTTCACTACTTCCCATCAATTAATTCGTCGGCATAGGAGAGAGGGAAAAGTAGAGGAGGGAACAAAACCAGTTAGAAGGAGCGCAGTGCAGTATACTTTTTCCTTACACGCCGACAAATTGTGATCTGGAGTAAGGCCTTTCACGAACGGCAGCGAAGAAAACCGAGGCCAATACCAGGTAGAGTTACTAACATATATAGTCGGATAATTACCACATTGAACATGTCGGCCTGAGAGCTCAGTTGATAAAAATGAGAAGTTAAGCTTAGCTCAAATTAATAAATATGCAAAACTTGATAGTGTTATAAACAAAAACGTATGCCTTTTTCCCTTTGATTATTATTTACTTTACCAGTTACATTGCTACATTAAAGTTTCCTCGTTTGATTTCGCTGTATATTGAATGTGATTCCCAAAAAGTTACTTTTGCCCTACGATTGCTTGCTTCCATGCGTTACGACTGCTATTATGTCACAGACGCGATTGAGGGATGCATAACCTGAACTTTTATTTGGTTGAGCATTTCGGAAATATATTTAAATACTTATAAAATTCTAAATCACATACAATCCATTATTTCATAGTCTTTCTCGACTCAGGGATTGTAGCAGAAACTGTTCTCCGGGAAGATCGCGGGTCGCCACTTCCGGTGACAAACCCCGGGGGGTTTTCTGTTACATCAGCTTCCTCGGGGCTACGTGCAGAATTGCACGTCTCCACGCGGAACTTTGGTCATGGTACGTCACATAGAAAATTCTAGAACAATTTGAATACTCTAACCTGATTGGCTAAAGTCTGGGCGTAGTCTGTCCATATTTGGATATCAGATGACAGAATTGCCAAGACCCTCTAGGCAAAGTTTGCCTATATAACGAGTCGTAAGACTCAAAAAAGGGGCTGATGCTGAGTTCTAGTCGGAGAGTCATCCTGAAGGCCGTCATCCCTGTGTCGACGTCTGTGACATCGCCCGAAGGTAAGCTCGTACAGCAAGGCTTTAGAGTAATGGATAACATTATCAAGGAATTGTTCATACAGCTATCTACATGAATAAATACAATTATAATGATCGCACTGGTTCTTATTGTAATTGATACAATACTGTTATTGTCCCCCGTCATCCTCCAATGAGGGTGATAATATCCGCCTGCATTTGTTGCGCAGTACAACTTAGGCTCGGCTCTCTCCGTTGCCGTTCGTGGAAGGAGGCATGACTCCTAACACAAGATCGTCGGCCTGTACGGGCATGTGTACAAGACAGGCAAATCCCCGTTAAGCCAGCCACAAGTTTAAATGACAGTTTTTTTTTTTTTTTTTTTTTAAAGACTACCTGTTTTCACGCTAGCAATTGTCGTGCTTCGTGTTTTCATACATATTTGTTTCTGTATATATTTTTAGAAAGTTATAGTAGATTAAAGAGTATTTAAAATTGTGATTTATACATATATTTTTTAACCTCAGAATTCTTATGTGTTGATTTGTTTAGAAGGTGTGCAGAAATAAAACAAGGCGTTTAAAGTTTCCCGCACGGGAGATTTCCACTACATTTCCACATTAAAAAAAAAAAAACAAAAACAAAACAAAAACAAAAAAAAAAACAAAAACGTACGCTTGAATGTTCATTGGCTTCTTTGCGGCGGTGTCTTTAGCCTCAGTTAGTTATCTCTGCCTTAGCGAAAAGTTGACACGCAAACAGCTCTTTTCATTGGGCTCGGACAGCCCTGCTCGAAGTTCCTGAAAGCCTCTGTAAGCTCTTAAACGCGTTAGGACATTTACGACATTCCTTTCTGGCGTTGGGATGTTCTATAAATCACACAAAGTCATCACGTGGAAGTTGAAAGCATTCGCAGAAGAACACGAGAAGCTCTGTGTTGGATTTAAGCAACCAAGGGGTTGGGTTTCGTACCTCCATTAGTTTTCCCAATACGATTATCACAGAGAGAATTGCTGAGCGGAGCTGATTCAATTGTGTTGATGAATTGCGGAAAGACGAAATGGTATGGGGGAACCTTCTCATGCGGGGAAACCCAATCGGCTGAACGTAACTCATGATCGCTGTTCGCACATCCCCAGCCTTTAAATTATTGTCCCATCACAAAGTTTTCGCACCAGGGGTAAAGAACGGGAACGGCAGAGCAAATCTATGAGAAATGTAACATTTGCATGCTACTTTGCAAAAATCAAGCACCTTCAGGATTATGTTCTGCTCTCGTTTGTTTTCAGGTCTGCCACCTTCGGATTCAAAGACTAAAAAGGAAGCACATGTACCTGTACCTCTAATCAGAATGGAACAACAATGTTGGAGATTGTAGAAGGGTCTTAGTCCAACAATTTGAGAAATGAAATCTATAGTTTGCTTGTTCAAATTAAATGTTATGGAAGTTTATAAAGCTCCAGAACGCCACAAACTAAAGAAATATCCGTTAGTTGTGAAATATGTCTCTTTTGTGTAATTGGTATGATTGAATTGGGTTATTACCACAGTCCGGAAGTTAGGCAAATTGCCTTTTCTATCTGGGTGGATATATTTAAGAGGCGGATAGAAATGAACATGTTTCCGTACATTTGGAGTCTGTAGAGCCAGTTTTTATTTTGCCTCATGGATCAATATGAATTTGTTCTGCTATTATTTACGCATTTTAAAAATCACATAAAGAATTTTAATATATCGGAATGCAAAACGTTATAAAAATTAAATGGCATGTTAATCTCACAAAATATCTATTGATAATCTTGTTATACATCTATTTCTTTCAAGTTTTCTCCTCAACTCACATAAACTCTTTAAATAGCAGAAGCTTCAATGGTAAAAGGAATTCACGGTTACCACGGGCTTTCGAATATCAGGAAATCGAGAGAGTGAAGGAAGTACTGTAGTTTTGAATAGTGCTGGGGATAGACCTTGTATCGATCTGCGCGAGACAATTATAGGAAATTTGGGGTAGGAGTGATTGTAACTTCTCAGCTGCATAAATGTGACAAACAATTGCAAGCGAGAAAGCTGAGGGCGATATAGCTGCGCAATAAACCGTCCATACAATGTGTTCAGTACGGAATTAAGAAAGATACTAACTGATTGCTCTATACACGCAAAAACAGAAAATGAACTCGACCAGAAACCACTCCGCATCATTTGCTCATTCGCCAGGACTATTCAAAATTATTTTGTCTTGATCAACATTTCCAGGATGTCTTGAAAGAGGAAGGTCCTGTTGTGACTGGTATGAGTCCCTCCAAAATAACTTGTGTTTGATATGTACCAATCACTTCAGTGGAAGTAGAACGTTCTCTTTCCATGATGAAAAAATTTGTCACTGACAAGAGGCTGACAATGACAGTTGATATCCTAAGAAAAAAAAAAAACATCTTATTGCTTGTAACCAAGAAAAGAAAGTTTAAGTACTTTAATTATGTAATAAAGAAAGTATTAAGTGTCTGAAATACTTATTTTCATCAATAATGAGTGATATTGCCCTCTGTTTTTACTTTTAATTACATTACTGCGTATTTTAAGTGCCTTTTGCCTGCCTATTTTAATCAAAACAATGCCTGAACATCCGGGCACTGGTTATTAGTGTCAGAGGAGAATATTTCAGTATTTCAGCCCTTGAGAGAGACTAAACTACTAACGTGTCCTCCGTTTCTAACAGTCCAATTCATTCATGCCCAATTAGGATGAAGTTATGCTGTGGTCATGTGTCATGTTGTGTTCAAAAGTCAATACCACAAAGTGAGAGACAAGATACTTATGTGTGAAGTTATTGATTATTTTGTATCACCAGAGTCTGAATTTGAATTTCAAGTTTCGCAGGAAGAAATGTTTAAATCTTTTCAAAGAAGAAGTTTCTACAAGAAAGCCTAATTTGAAAATATCAGTTCATAAAATTTTTAGTTAAAGTAGATACCAATGTTTGTTACTGTATCTGAATGGAATGGCTTTGTTGCTGACAGTTACTGGTTGATATCTGTTGTATATAAATCATGGAAAAGCATTTACAAAATAACAAGCAGAAATACAGGAGATGAAGGGGGAAAAAATGAAGGTAACATGTATACACGATGAAATAGTGTTTATGACAGTCATAAAATACAAAATTTCGTAATTTTATTCTTTGTAACTCAACTTCAGCAGTAGAACTGAAATATTGACAGTGGAAATGGCAGAAAAATAAAAATAAGCATTACTTCATTAAATGGAGGCACATTGCACCAGTTTGGTTGCTCGGAAAAATCAACAATCCGTGAAACAATATGTAGGATAGTGCTTTACATGTTTTGAAGCGTGTATTTCCTCCATTCGTACAAAGCGTAATGTACAATAGATACATTAAGTTCCCGTTGGAAAGTTCTAGAGGTTGTCTTCGCTCAAGAATTGATTTATCTAAATTAAGTTGACAATAGAACAGCCGTTTCGAAGTCGTTAACATAAATATGTGTTGAGTTCAATTGTATTTGTTTTTAGACATACAAACAAAACATTTTTGTTTAAATTAATTCATTGCGTTGACCAGAACATTATTATGCCTCTTTTCATAAAAACCGCAGCAACACCTTACCACTGTTTCATCAAGTTTATAGAAAACACACACATACGGAAAGCAATCTCAACGCCAGATCGAATTACCTTCCTGCACAAAAAGGAACCTAATAAAGATTAAATACACAGAACTAAAACCATCACAGAACCAGAGCATCTTAAACATGAGCTAAACCATCTCCGCGATGTTTTAAGGCCAAATGGATATAGCAACAAAGATACTGACAGAATCATCCGCCCTAAGCAAACACTTAAACAAAAAACCCCAAGGCTTTTCTAACATATATAGAAGACGGTAGTGTGCTTATCCACGTATATTAAAGAAAAAAGACATACAATCTAATCTTTAAACCAACTATTAAATTAGGGCTGATGCTTGGTAATGCAAAGGTCCCTAGGCACCATCTTGACACAACGGGAATTTATAAAATGTTACGTGAGTGTGGCAAAGCGTACATTGGCATGGCCGGAAAATCGATTAAAAACGATTGGAGGAACATCAGCGAAACCTTCGCCTTAATCAATCTGAACGAATTTTGGTAGCAGAACATGTCATAATTGAATGCCATAGCATACATTTAATAAAACAGAGGTGGTTACAAAAATTCAAGACATTTTTAATTTTCCAGAAGAGAGGCATTGGAAGTACAACAACATCCAAACAACTTTAACAGAGACGGCGGGTATCATCTAGGCAGCACATGGGAAACAGTTCTTAAAATCATTTCCCTCCCCCTACACACGTAAAATTGATGGACCTTCTAAAACCAGACAGAGATGGATGTCTTATAAGTGGTCAGTTATTGTTCTTCGTCCACTGATGAAGTAGGTTAAAGCTGAAACAGTTTCTCCGGTTAACCTCCACTAAAATATAATTATCATGTCTATTTATGCAAGTTCAATCATCATAACTTGGCATTCTAATTAGTAATATAAATTATGTGTTTGTGTCATAAGCTGTAACTCCAACGTAAGAACTGTAAAAGAGAGGGCTTTGGTGTTTTTTCGTTGCATTAGCTGGAAGAGTCAACAGGGTAATAAAACCATAAAATCTATGAAAAAGAGGTAAACCGAAGGTCCCGTGCGGAGCCCCGTTCTTCTCTTTAAAGTACTACCTTCTCAGGGTAAATATACGAAAAGGCTTTTAAACCATCTGGGTGGGGGTTGGGGGGGGGGTTGACTCCGACAGTAGTATCACCAAAAGATAGCGAATAGTACGCACGGCAGATGAAATTGAAGTAGCCAATGGAAAATGTATGTTTGAATTTTTAAAGAAAGGCGCGAGGCTTGCGCGTACCTTTTTGGCGTTTCCTCCAACAAATTTTTATTTGCATTTAACATATAAAGGAGGCAGTCAGCGAAGCATTGAGTTTTACTCGACATTCAGCAATAAGTTTCATGCGGCGAGACATAAGTAGTTTTGAAGTCCTCTAAGCCGCGAGACGCTTTCAGTTTTATGCATTCAATTGGCTTACCTATTTCAGTTCGGCAAGTTTAGCAGTTCGCTATGTTCGTCTGTAAGTTTCATTCGCGGCAACTAGTTTATATTCAAAGGTCTATCATACGCAAACATCAAAGGACGCAATAGAATTTGGAAAAAATAAACTCCGCAATTATATATTATGTGGCGTCGGTGCTCATTTACACCATTGAATTTCCCTCCCGGTCCTGTTGAGTCCCAATCAACTAAATAGCGGAATCACCCAGAGATATTGTTGCCTTTGAAGCGTAGGTAACAACACCGAAGCAACCAATAATCAATCTACGGAACCACTACAAAATCGTTAGCACGACGTGAGGCCACTCAACGTCAGCGACAGATCGCTTCAAGATTGGTGCCCAACCTGGGGCACATATCCGGAGCCATACCAAATCCTCAAAATTTGGCGCCCAGCGTGGCTGCCGTACCAAACCGCTTCATAATTTGACTCACCAATGAGAAGCCAACAACAACGATAACAACATAGCACGACAAAGACGTTTCAGAGCTATGGTAGGTAGTATATTAAACTATGGACCACGGCAAAACAACCCGGAAGCTTTTAACTGTTTTAATGATTTTCATATGATTGTCAGTTGACGTCGATGGGCGTCCGAAATGGGGGTGATCAAATATGAATCCTGAGCATTTTTAAACTACATAAACAATTATCTCCAAATCTTCTTTCACCTTATGAGTCACGGTAAAGGATTTACGAAGTTTTGTGCAAAAGTTAATGTTAATGTATTGCTCATTATAGTTCGCCATTACAATAATTACAGAGAACTCAGCAATGTTGCAATAAAAGTAGTGTAAAGCTCTACTGAAATAAAATAACATTGCGGCAAACGGGAGGCGACTAGTCAGAACCAGAGCTAATCATTACTAACAACTTTTTTGTGTTACGACACTTTTGGAGCAGAATTTTGAAACCTGGATTTTTTAAAAATACTTCTTATATAAAATAAATTTTATTTGTAAAATATTTAAACTCCTTTTACAATTATAATTGCATATTTCGTTTTAAAATGTGCTTTATCATGATTACAATTTTAATGCTTGAAAAAGCTTCTATTAAATTTTGGTAAAAATGATATAAATGTTTCATACAAGACGTTTTTGGCAATAATCTTCTTTCATAAAATGCAACCTCGATACTTGGTCCAAAATAACATAAGAATAAATTTTCTTAACACCATTAATATGAAATATTGTTGGTTTTAATTACGGTTCCAGTTTGCCTCATCATGCTTAAGGAATAATAAAGCCATTACTTCAGTGGAAAGCCCTTATTTTGAGACCGGGCTACTGGGAGACTGGGAGAGTTAAGCCGGCAGACTTTAGGAAGCGCCGTTAATTCTGGCACTAATCTGGTCTGGCTGAACGAGTCCATAGAGAGGTGTCATAATTTGCGGAAGAGAGGATGTCGGATCGATGTTGAGTGCTAGTTGGGGTGTGAAATCTCTGCAGGACACGAGAGTTATGACAAACGGTGCCTCTTCACACAACCCAGGGGTATACATTCTCGAGAGATACCGAGGCACATGTTGCGTCTACCTTGAGGCTTTAGTCATCGCGATTCAATGCGGAGAAATGCACCCAAGAGCTTTATGCAGTATAATGTGGGAGAGTTACGATCTTTTCCTCACATTTTCCAGTCTCACTCCAACAACACTCTCCTCCTTCCTTCCCTTCTTCTTCCTTTCATTCAAAATCTTCTGGTTTGAGGCCATAAGTCATTCATTTGAGTAGTAGCGTTGAATGCAGACATCCGCTGGCTTTCCTCCGCTGACTCTGAGATATTGGTAAAAATTTGAGCAGATCTGTAGTACCGGACCTGTAGAGAGTGGGTATGACCCCTAGACTGGCATTTCAGTAGGCGATGGCAGGCTAGAGTGACTCAAAAATGTCTGACATTTCGCAACTATCTTCGCCCCTTAAAGAAATGAAAAAGACAGACAAAATAAAAGCAAATTTTGAAAGCTCTTTCATTTTCCAACAAAAATAAGCTATTATTTCTGTTTAAAAGATAAACATACTTAACCTTTTATTTAAATATTGTGTATTTGATTAAGAGAAAATAATAGTATGCGTTTTCGTGCAAAAATTATCAAAATATTGACGTCCTAGCAGAAATCACTAAATTCAAAATCGTGTTTTTTTTAAATATAACATTTCTAAGTTTTAAATTAATCTAAAAATATGTTATGGAATCTTGATAAATGTTAATTTACTCTTGAATATTAGTGGATACAGATATACGCGTAACAAGCACAAGTAATTAAGTCCATTTAGTGCTTTCTGGTTGACTAAAATATTATACATCCGAACTTAATGAGAATACAATGCCTTACATCTTCCACACTTATATAATTTACAAATATAAACGTTTTTAATGCCGCCACACAGTATTCATTTGGACTTGGTGTAATTTTTCCCATCAAATTAGGAAGAGCATAGTCAACTTCTAAGACAATCGATATGAAGTCAAGAAAAAATCTCCATGACAAGACTAGAAATCAAACCTGGGGTCCTGAAATTGGCAGTTATAAGCTCTGACTACTAGATTATGGAGCTGGTCACAAATTTAAATGTTTTGATTCATGTTTTACTTTATTTCGGCTGACTCCTCCCCCTCCCAATTTTGGTTTAACAAAGCAAAACTAAAAGAAACTTGAATGTTCATTATCTAATAATGAGAGGTAATGAGTATCCAGTATAATGGCGCCTTTGGCTTACAATTGTGAAATTTCTATAATTATTTAAACAACTATAATTCAAATTAACAACTCAACTTCATTTATAACCAAAATTTAAGCCCCTATCAAAGATTGTCGGTCCTGGTGGTGTAGTGCTAACCATACTTGCCTCCTAATCCCAAGATCGCGGGTTCGAACCCGGCCAGGAACGATGGATTTTTCAGGGCGTAAAAATCCTAAGTATGGCTTCCTTCGGAAGGGAAGTAAAGCCGTGGGTCCCGTGTCGTACATTTACGGCACGAAAAAGAACCTCAAGCCTGAAAGAGAGGCCTCTGAGCAAAATTTGTCGGCCGTTTTACGCCCCGAGTTGAATGGGACGCTGATGACCCGAGATGTTGAAGAGCGTCCTTAAATAAATCAATCCCAAAAAAATCCCTATCAAAGATTCATACTTGAATATATTCGTAGAATCAAATAACAGTTTTAGATATGTAAACTATAAGAAGAGGGGAAGAACTTCACTAAGGAATGTGTGGTATTCAAATATTAATGACTTAATATTTTTGTAGAGATGACTTCTCGATACTTCGATGTCGCAATACTCGCGAATATCAATTCATGAGCTCGACACTTTTTCAGTATTTTGTTAACAATGTAATTTTTAGTAAAAATTATCACGCGTAGCACTTTTGAAGTGATCGCAAGGAACCAATGCCTCCTTCATAAGCTTCTACATAAATAGCAGATAGCATGTACCAAGATAGTGAATGCACTTTTAAGCACGACCACCAAACACATAATAAAAACATTGTGAGTGATTGTTAATTGAATATGAGAAAATTCTTGGGACAGAATCTACTTCAGCTGAAGAGGGAAGCAATTCCGAGCTTTATCCAACTGGAAACTGGATTGGTCTCAGATCCTCACTGGTGGTTATTATTGAAAGTATTAATTTTGTTTAGAATGTGATGCTTTGAAATGTCGTTAGAACATTTTTGGCCACCTTATACAAGCTTAGTTGTCTATAATTTATTCCGCACAAACCTAACAAGTAATAATAAGCTTTTATTATAGCTCCGTTTAGTCATAACAAACTACTGCAAAGAACGCCACTACAGACCACAACTTGATCTAACAAGGTTGTTAGTATTAATGATCAATTAGTTGCTTAGTTACCCAAGACGTTCATGGCTGAGGCTGCCTTCTGTACAACCCTTAAAGTTAAAATTCTGATCATTGGCTTGCCACGAATCTTTTCGAACATTAAACCCAGGGCATGGAAGTCTGTAATTGAAACGAAAGAGTCGGTCGTTTGATTCAGATAGACCGTGTGTTTAACCGCTAGCCCGTGGCTATTACAAGAACATAAAGCTCGAATTTAATTCAGATTTTTTTCTAGAAGACAAGTTAAAGTATTTAGCTTATAAAGGTAGTGTACGGCACTCAGTCGAAATTTAAACCTCTTACCCTTAAGGACATTTTAAATTGATAGACTTTTTTCAACGAATTTTTCTTAAATGTTATATACTTAAATTTATACAGAATTAATATTTTCCCGCAGTTTTGAATGATAGACCATGCTACTGTAATCATTGATCCGTATGCAAAACAGGCACTTTTCAATAAAACACAGAGGGAAATATGTCCTCCAGTGTTTAGGGGATTTTTTTTTTTAATGATTTATTTATGGACGCTCTTTAACAGCTCAGGTCATCAGCGTCCCATTCAACTCAGGGCGTGAAACGGCCGACAAATTTTGCTCAGAGGCCTCTCTTTCAGGCTTGAGGTTCTTTTTCGTGCCGTAAATGTACGACACGGGACCCACGGCTTTACTTCCCTTCCGAAGGAAGCCATACTTAGGATTTTACGCCCCGAAAAAATCCATCGGTCCTGGCCGGGTTCGAACCCGCGATCTTGGGTTTAGGAGGCAAGTATGGTAACCACTACACCACCAGGACCGACTGTTTAGGGGATGACTAACTAACATAAGAGTGCGTATGGTTAAGTAACGTACTCTTATTAAACCTAACCGAACTACAGAGCTCTCGTTTGGACGCGTGGCCGGCTTAATGGGAATTTGCTTGATACCGGAAAACACTTTGTTGCCGGCGGAATCGGATGTTCTTAGCCCCTTAAAGTCAAGTGCATATATTTCTACAGCGCACCAAACATCAATTTTTGGTTATATAATGGCATCTCGTGTACAATAACGGGTTTTCTGCACTCCAGTATCTATTGTTTTGTGAGCATTGACATTATCCAACACCCAATTGCAAAAGTTAACTCTACTCACATTATCGTGTATTAAAGCAGCACTAACACACTATAACACGTGGTCTCACAACGTTTCAACTCCTGTACAGCACAGAGATTTCGCATCAGCACATGGAAAAAGAACAAAACCGGTTAGAAACAGGGCAGGCAATTCCCCGTTAAGCCGGCCACGCGTCCAAATGAAGGCTGTATACTTATTCGTCGTTATAGTTCAGTTAACAAACTTAGCAGTAAATACACCCAAGAAGTGCAACGAAACACAGTCTACTGTTTGCTGCAACTTCCAAATTCAGTCCAATTCCAACTAAGTCGCTCTATTTAATAAACGAGTTAAATTTCGCACAGGTTAAATTGTTTATTCTCCCTTTAATGCCACAGCGTTTGGAAATACCTCTCAGGATTTGGCATAAGAAAGATAAATTGGCCTTTGAAGGGAGCAAGAATAGTTTAACATTTAACTTTGATTTATTTTAACAATTAAAAATAACAGCATGGAAATATTTAAGACTCTCCTTTGAAATAATATAAAAATGTCATAAAAACATAAATATTCAATATTTTACAATAATTAAAATTCCCCTATATATTTTCCAATAAATGGCAAAGAAATTTAATAGTAAATATAAGTGTAAGTGGCTGATATTATCTTTTAGAAGGTATTCTTATGAAAATGAAGATTTAAGAAGATTGCATCAAATATCAAACTTGCGGAAAAAAGAAAAGAAAAAAAATCACCTCATTCCAATATTACTGTTACGACTGTACGTGCAAATATTTCAAATCCATATAATGTATAAATTATTGAACCTAGATCATGGATGAAAATCGTATTTAGCTCCAGCGTAACAAATTTTGAGGTAACCACAGGCAGGAGGTGCCATTGGCGAAGAATGATTGCATTACAGTACGAGTCTCACAATGGCGGCTCCGTCTGATGACGCCACTGCCATAACTGCTACCTTACCCGAGGTTCCACAACCAACTCAAGCTAAAAGTGAAAAGCAAGAAGTTATAAACTTATAACACGAGTACGATAACTTCACAGAGCCGACACTATAGATGCTCGTTACCACGGCTCTCTTCGAACTAATACAGCAAAACCGCTTTACCAAATAGCGACGAGAAAGGGGAAAGAGGATAGGTCAGATCGGTAAATATGAAGAGGTGGCAAATATCGACACATGTTCTCACCAGCTTCCTTGCTAATTACCTTTCCTTGTAACACCCCTGTGTAGGAAGACTAAAGAAGTCTTTCTAAAGCTGGCCTGTGGACCATAATGAATGCTCTAGACTCTAGACACAAATATAAATCATTTTGATAGCATAAGTGGTCTAACGTTATATAAAAATAGGCTTGATATTATTGAATTATTAAAAAAATTATACATCTCTTCTATTCTACAATAATATGAAGGAAATTGCATTTAAAGCTGTTTTAAAATTATAGGAATTTGTGTATATATATCGAATATACATGGTGTCCCAGAATCGCCGCATAATTTTTCGGAATAGGCAACCCACATTCAACAAGAATTGGGAAAAAAAAAAAAAAAAAAAAAAAAAAAAAACAGCAGCTGATTTAATAAAAGTCAATACGTAAGTACCGAAAATGTGCTACAAATAATGAATGGTGTTTAACGCCCTTTTTTGCTACAGAGGCACCACCGACGATGGACACTGGTGATAAATGAGAAGAAATGATATTTTGAGAAAGGATATTTTTTAAGGAAGTAATCGTTCCAGGGCTAAGTTTAGGTACCTCTCCGGCATTTGCTATTTATGAGGACTGAGGAAATCCTGGAAAAACCTCAGACAAGGAGGACGGTCCTGGCGGGATTCGAATCCCAGACCTCCCGCTCACGAATCCGCGTCTTAACGACCTCGGCCACCCGTGGCAATAGAATGTGCTACAGATATTTCGTACACATATTTTCCTTTGAATATGGTTCTCTTTGTTTCACTGATTACAGTCGCTTAAATATTTTATCCATGAGAACTGACAGTAAATCCAGCAGGTCAGAAACGCTAACAGCTAAAAGAAATGTAGATATAGAGGAGGGAATGAACATGCACAAGGGCTGTTCAACAAAGAATAATCACAGTTTTTTGACAGCATACCTTTACTCATCCTCATAATTTTGATGACCTTTGTCAAAGTAGTTCCCATTGGATGCAATACTACTGTCCCAGCGTCTCTGCCAGTCTTCAAAAACGTGCTGGAAACTATTTTTGACAAGTTCTTCAAAATCCCTCCGCAGCCTTTACCACTTCATCTGATGATGCCTTTCGCGAAAGTTTTCTTCAATTTGAGGAAAAGGAAAAAGTTACACGGGCCTTTGGCTATAGGGAGGACAAGGGGTACACTTCACGTACATTTTTGTGGAATATTCAGAAACAACGTTTGCGTTGTGTAGCCGTGCATTATCGTGGTACAGCATCCAGCTTGTTGCTTGCTCTGTCTTTCAGAATTTCCAGGACATCTTTGTAGTAAGAGTTACAGTTTTATGTAGAACGTCGAGAAATGAAATGGTCACAACTTTCCCACCAGAAGCAACCATTGTGTTGGTGATAATTTGCACACAGAGCTTTGCTGTTTGCTCTCAGGATCCAAATGATGTAGCCAAGTTTCACCTTTGAAAGAAACTCCGCATCTGCCCGTAATGTCATCTTCAATTGCGTGCAAATCTGCACGCGAACGTTGCTGGTTCTGTAATCAGTAGTGTTGAAACCCACCGTGCACAAACACATGTCATTTACAACTTTTCAGTTACCAATGTGTGGGTGGCACTCAGTAAAATTTTCAGGATATGTGAAATTGTTATAATGTTATTCGATGACCCTCTCTCACAATAACAGTAGCGGTGTTATGTTTTCTTTCATTAGATACCAAACTGGAGCGCCGGGTCCACCTTCCTTCGAAATTTATTGCTTTCTCTCTTTAAGCGTTTTAAACCATCTTCCAACTGTGGAAGAACAAACTCTACAAAGGCCTCATATGAAGATCTGTGAATGAAAGCATAATTTTAACACATTGTTCGTCGCGTGTCGCATATGTTTTTCTGTAGCTGGAACTGAATATGTCTCAGCTTTCACACCTCTCGCAGGGGGGAACCACAAGTGACAAGAATGCAACTAGTACTATGTGTAAAATGCATTAAACTGACAAAATATTGCATAGTTAAATTTTAGCTCTAGAAATCATTTCTGTAAAAACTATGATCAGCCCTCATATTATAATTGTGCATCGATTGAGTGTTAATTATATAGCTTATTCAGCAATGAAAATATTACAGAGAAAATTAAAACAAATATAGCATACTTGCCATAAAAATACACGACGATATAACTTGAAACAATATACGGCGATTCTGGTACACCGTGTATATGTGCTAATAGCTACTTTATTTGTTAGATACATCTGCTTTAAATAACTTAAGATAATCCCACGCGAACGTCTTTCAGCCAGTGGACAAGCTCATCGATTCTCGATTGACAGGTGAGCATCGAATTACAAATAGCATGATGCTCGAAAACTTACTTTTTCCCTGCATTCATTTATCTCAATCTCAGCATGGGACAATAATCAATTACAATTGTACAGTTAGTTATTATAACAAAAGTAGTTCAGGGTTAATTGTAAATAAATAATGATAAAAGAGTTTGCAATAAAGTTATATTATGCAATAATTTTAAAAAAGGAAGTTTTGTTTAAAATGAATGTCATTAATATTTAAAATGAATTTAATAAAATCTATTATTATTATTTTTATTATTATTATTATTGATTTCAATTAAGGAAATAGTTTTTATTCCAACACAATTTCATTAAATATTTAAAAGTATTTCTTAAAAGCTTCATGAATGTTATTAAAAAACATAAGTTTATTTTTGAAAGCAACTTAGAAGTTTTGGTTGCGTGCGAATGAATTCCTGACAAATTGGCCACAATTTAAACGATTTAGAATAATTTTATGCCTTTAAAATTTTCTGAAATTTACAAAACTCCTATCAGATACGTTGATTTTAGGTCAAAAATAAAGATTCATCTTTTTCTTTTTAAATGATTTCTGTGGTACAATTCTCTATGTGCGGTATATCATGCTAGTAATAAAAGCATAAAGCTCTTGCTTAATTCTTTGAACAATAGAAAATCACGCAGAAAGAATAACATTCCCTGGTCTAAACACACACACAAATTCTTTCACAAATACTAAATAACGGAATCTATGTGTCTTTTCCAAGCTGAGTTCAAACGTGGTTTCAGATTTTGCCCATCAGGCAGGGATTTTTGGTGACACGCGTTTTAAAGTTTTAAAAGAATTAGTAATTACGAAACTCTGAATGATGCACCTAATTTTGGCGTACTTAAAATGTTGATTATGATCATATTCGGCTATTTTGCCTCCGGGATGTCTCCTTTCGTGGTCCATCATACTAGAACTACGTTTACGTTGGTGCCTCTTTTGCATATTAGAAATCTGCTGGTGAAAACGCTCACCATGCTCATCAGAGACAGCCGCAAGATTTTTTTGGAAAGAAGTCTAAGGCGGAAGTCCAGAAGTGAATTTTAAAGACTTGTTCATAGCTTTATATGAATTCACAAAATCACTCTCTATTTTACTTTAATTTTATTCTTTATTATTGTCAGGAAACAAGTTTTGTTTATATAAATTATTTCCACGCTGCTTTGGAATAGTTTCCAACCCTTGAGCTTGGAACTTTAACCATAAATTTAAATATCGTATACTATCATTTAGATCTTCGTTAAAAAGGGAGTTTCTGTTCGACAACCTGTTTCAAAAGTGGGATCACTTCTCTCTTATTTGGTCTTCAGTCTGAGTTGGATCTGGAGCTTCACCTCAGCCAACTGTTTATATAAATTTAAATCCTGTATAAGATCATCGTTTGGTTTTCAGTATGAGTTGGGTTGGAGTCGGGGGTTGTCACTTAAGATCACGAAATCTAGGCACTTAGGTACAGGATACTCTTCATGTGTGGCACAGGTCTCACTGCAGATGACAAATTGGGATAATCAAGTATATATTTTGTTTTAGATATGATTCTTTTAATGAAATAGCAATCAGTTGAACGACCCTTCTCTTCCCTCCAAAGCATAAGTAGTACTGCTAATGAGACATTATGTGTACCATTTTCCATCCATTGAGAAACCTAACACATGATACACAACATATTTGGGGCCTGTCTTTATCAAAATCACCAGCTTTACAACCAAAATAAAGTAAATAACACTTTTGGTGTGAAATGTCGCCTTTGAGACTTGAAAGTTAGTTCACCACACACTTAGCAGAAATTATTTGATTATTTAAACACTTTCTTAGCATAATGAAACTAATAAAAATAGTAATAAACAGTAATACAGCAGAAACTATTACATGTTTTGACGGGCTCACTACAGTTTCAATACTGGCTGTTGGCTGTCTGATTATTTAAGTGTTTGAACATGTATAAGCCTGCACAGAGATAGAAAAACTTTCAACATAAACAGTCTGCAGAGTTGCAAACTTATTCTGAATAAAATTGCCACTTCTGTGATTTTAAAAAAAATTATAACCTAATATACAGAAGTATATTGTACCAAAACGACTGTCACAATAAAATTATATCTGATGGAGAAATTCTGATTACATATTTGAATTCAGAATGAAAAGCTGAATTGGAGTCAGTAATAAGTTTTCTTCTAAAAAAAATTATTCTCACCAGTATTACTTCGGTCAGGCTTAGCAAACCTAACCACCACAGGCGGTAAACACTGATGATACATGAAATGAAATGATAAACTGGGAAAGGATTTTTTATTTATTTTTTTTTTTTTTAAGGGAGGAAGCGTTCCAGGCCTAAGCTTAGGGTACCTCCCCGTCATTTGCCGGTTATGAGGACTGAGGAAAACCTGGAAAAAAAACCAGTAAGGAAGGTGAAATTCGAACCCCAGACCTCCCACTCACGAGTCCGCGCCTTAACGACCTCGATGTAGGAGAGAAGTTATCATCCATTTAAATGTTCCAGCAATTCCCTAGAGTCACTGCATCTTCTTTGTTTGAAAAGAGTTTAAGCGATGAACAAATTATTCTAATGTAGGTTGGAAGTTGTAAAACACTATTATCGTAGTGGAGTCGCTAATATCGCATGTTTCTACAAGCTGGAAGGACTCTGAACCCAAGCTGAGCACTGTGGTCAGCACAGAATGTCATTAATTTTGTCCTGGTCTGTACTAACGTTTTAACGAATACATGCTTGGTTTTTAATGGCCAGCAGTGTTTGCTTTTTGCAGCACCGGGTTGCTCAACGTCATTCAGCGAACAAGTTTAGAATACTCTGAATTGGGCACGTTTAAGGTTTTCGCACAAAATATTAAAAATATCCGCATCCTGCAAACGACTCCATTTCCTGCACATAAAAAATAAAGAGTGGAAGGGCAGCAAAAGAATTTATGGACGATTCGCTCCATTTCCGCTGGGATTTAAAGAATCTAATATGCTTATTATTGCTTTTTGTGGTGCAGTGGACAAAGGGAACCCACCAGGATGGGATAAAGGGTGCGCTGCAGTCGTTACGACCGCTAAATTTAATATGCAATCCTCCACAGCCAGTTAGAGTACGCAGTAATAGCACATCAAACGTTGGTAGCCGGCAGGGAGAAGGTTTATTTCCTAACGTAGAGGCCTATCCTGCTGGAATTTCACGGAATTAAAAAATTTCTGCTAGATAATCCTACGGTATAGTACAGTCCATAACAAACAACAACGGAACTCGGTAATGACATTGTCTTGCCTTGGCATATAAGAATTTCTGGGACTAACAATATTCCCTCGTAGAACAGCATTTTTCAAACGATTTTTAGTGGGGTCACATTTTCAAGTTGAATAGTTCTGCCAACTACTGTAATTTTCCCTTTTTGCAAACAATTTTATTGTTTTATTAATGTTTTAGTAAAATATATGTGGTGTATATATAATATATATACTAAAATAAAAAAAATAGTACTCGCAAAGAACAATAATTAAAATAACAGGAACTAGGGAAGCAGAATAATGAAATATTGTGCTTATTTGTGTGACAATTTCAGTGTTTTGTTATTTTTTATTCTCTAACTTTGTTATTTTAGCTATATATGTTTTTAAACTTCATTAATTAGAATTAATTAATCAGCATTCGTAATTAAAAAGAAACATTCTTTATTATTAATAGAAGTATATCAAGACTCTTTTATTATAACGTAATTTTAGGGTTTTTCAATTTTTTAAGAATTGGGTTTGTATCACCTCTATCTCATTACTTAAATATATATAAAAAAAATTACGATAGATATATGCTCTAAGGAGTTTCCAAAAACAATAAACAGCGTTCAGATGTTTCATGAATGAAAACTTTCACAACCGAAATCATATCCTGTTTCTTTTTATTTGCGGTACTCAACAATACAGTACGATACGCAATTCATTTGAATTTGATTTTTGCCACATCTCTGTCGGATTAATGCTCGATTTTATTAAATACGACATCTGTAAAAAAAAAAAAAAAAAAAAAAATATTGTAACTTTTTAAAATTTCGTGCCAAAGAAAAGTAGTCGTAAAAAAGGTTGATAGCACTGATTAGCTCTGATCATCTTCTGCCTGCCATTTGCCGCGCAATGTTATCTAATTTCAGTCGAGTCCCACGCTACTTTCTTTGCAACAATGTTACGAGTGTTCTGGGATAATCAAAATGGTGGGCTGTAATGAGTAGTGCATTGATATTAAATATGAAATTTCGCACATCCTTTACCTATGCTCGTGTGATGACGATAGAAGCTTATGACCCACCTCCCGAACGCCCATGACGTCAACTGAAGCAAACAGACTTCAACACCTAGCCTTAACTCTTAATTCCAGTTTGTACTAATTACAAGACTATTAATAGCATCCCCCCTGTCCATTAAGTCCATATACCGTTTTGTACAACGTCACCAGTAGCCATGGCTACCCCAGGCCGTCTATCTATTATTTAACAATTATTTATACAGTTAACATTAATTTTATTATTGTCATTAAATTTAGGTTAACCATATTAAACATTTTCATTTAAATGACGTCTTTGTAAGTTCACGAAAAAAATTAATTTGTTGTAATGACATAAATGTAAACAAACACAACGTTTTTATACTGAAAGTTATGATGGTTGTAGGTAAACCTGATCAAGAAGTCAAGGATTGGAGAAAGGATTTGATTTATTTATGGACGCTCTTTAACATCTCAGGTCATCAGCGTAGAGAAAGGAAGAGGCATCTGTCATTGCAGGACAGACATCGCAGTTAAATTAAGCGATTTTTTTCAGACATTTCGTCATGCGTTTTCTTAATATTATTAAAAAAAAAAAAAAAAAAAAAAGGTCGAAAAGATTGTTTTATTTTTTCCTACTACTAGTGTGTTTTCTTTTATCCCGTATAGTTGCTTGGTAGCTCTGTATTGTATTAAGTTAGAGGACACATTCAAGCAAGTGTATATTTTGAGATGGAGAAAGAAATCAAGATTAAATTAGTCTTATGATTATAGCTTCACGAGATACCAGTCTATCGTCAAACTTGAGTTAAGGCATTCTTTCAGTGCTTTTAAGGCATTCTTTGACAACTAATAGTCTTTCCTGTACCAATATCCATGGCTGGCTCGATAGCTCATATGATAAGAACATCGACATAGTAAGTCGAAGATCTGTGATTCCAGTCCCGACCGTGATCTCGAACTTTTCCTTTCCGACTCTTGATTCCTAACATCCATAATCCATAAGTGTTAATACATTTAAAAGCAAGATGCTAGATCCTTTCCGAAGGTTCTGAACGCTGCGCATACGCAACCAATTGGATGATATATTCGCTTTGATTTTGCATCAGTTATGATCCAGACCTAATTCAAAAACTTGCATATAAAATTCACAAGCGAGTTATTCTTGTGCTACAAAACAGCGCTTCGAAATGGAGGGAGAAAATGATTCAAATCGGTCTTGAGAATATTGAGGGGACTATGGATCAGCATTAGAAAAGTAAATTTAAAAGGAAAATTAAGTTGATAGTGAAGCTGTGGGGGAAATTTTGTTCTGTTATAAATTCATTTACCTATGACTGTTACCAAAGTTAAAAGCGTCACTCTTTATTAGACTTGATTTCTAATGAGGTGATCCCAGTAATCATGGAATGAATGCGAGACTTACCCAAGCGATAGACATCTTCTTGTTCTTCTTGTGACAGTGCCAGGCATGAATGTCATTTCTAACCCTATCACGGTGTACTATAAAAAAACACATGTGATTATTTGAACAGCCCTTCCTCTTGAAGTCACGTGATTCCTGCCGAACTTGACTCTCAATAGCGACCAGTTATAAGTAGATGACTGCAGCCTGGCTTAGGGGATGGGTGGTTACCTTGTGCTCGGTGAAAGCTTCTCTATGTCTTCGAATGGATGCGAGATAACCTGTTTGGCTATTTAAAATTCACCTTTCAACATCGAAAATTTCCCTCGCTCCCGTTAAAGAGCATAAATTGCTTGGTTTAGAGGAGCCTGCTCTGTAAAGTTTTTCTAATATTTTATGTATGCATTCGTTTAGCTTGGAAGGTGCATTTGTTGCGTAAAGGCTGCTACTTATGAGGGAAATATTTCATTCTGCATTTATCAGTTCCTGGCGTTTGTTGTAAGTTCTTGAATGTCACCATTAGTTGATTCTAAGATGTGCAATTATTTTTGGGCAATATGCTTTAATGCCTTCAGCATTGTTAATAAATCTGATAGCATGCTGCTAAAGTCTTAAAGTCACCCTCTCACATATTAAGCAAGGACTTCGGGGTTATGGAACGCCTCCAAGTGCTGCTGTCGAGT
This sequence comes from Metallyticus violacea, assembly GCA_030762175.1. Classification (NCBI taxonomy): domain Eukaryota; kingdom Metazoa; phylum Arthropoda; class Insecta; order Mantodea; family Metallyticidae; genus Metallyticus; species Metallyticus violacea. The sequence continues at coordinate 43,854,483 of CM060830.1, read as the reverse complement.
ACTGTAACTACCCAGACTTTTGGGGCAGTGGCTAAGGAATACGTAAAACCGAAGGGAGTGTGGCGCGTTCTACTATGGCATCACAATCCACACCGCCACACGTGGCCGAGGTCGTTAAGGCCTAGGCTCATGAGCGGAAGTCTTGAGATTCGATTCCCATCAGGACGGTCATCCCTGACAGTTTTTTTTTTTCCCCCGGTTTTTCTCATAAATGGCAAGTGCAGGGCACCCTAAACTTAGGCTATCATTTCATCTCATGTATCATCAGCGCCTATCCTTGTAGTTAAAACGGGCGTTAAACACTATTAAAAACACAGTCCACATCAAGCTTAGATCTTGTCTCTGACAGAGGGGCTACTATCCATTTGGCATTTAGTTACACTTATTTTCGTACAAAGGACAGAGTGATAAACGGTCAGCCCATTGTCTCCATTGCTAACTAAGATATTACCTGGATGTGAAACGATAATTTTCTCAGGTATAGAGTTCCTTAACGGTACGTATATTTATGTCACGGGACCCACGGCTTTAAGTCCCTCCCGGAGAACTTGAAACCTCTGTGGTAGAGCAAAATGAAGAAAACTCTGGAGACCTTTAAATACGTTTCAATCACCTTCATCATTTACAAACGCTTAAACAGCAAATTCTTTGAAAGAAGCATACGAGTACATTAACCTTGGAAATATGTTAAAGATGTGACTTGTTTTAGCGTTTCGACTTTCAGATAAAAAGAGTAGAACGAACAATAACTGGCTATATACAGGATGCTTAAAATTCGATCCTAAGGCTTCTAGGTGTAATGGAGAAAATCAAAACAACTGTTTTAACAGCCATGGATTTGACGCTTTGGGCGACAGGTAAAACATGACATTATAGATGTTAATTAGTTGTGATTGTGGCTAGACATTATGTTATATATTGTATTAATGTATTAACATAATCAAGTTTCAAAATACAAAGGTTGTACTTTACAATAAATGTTCAAAGCGACCTCCCGCCATTCATTTCATTAAAAATTGGAAGTGACCATGGTGCCTCCTGGATGGTTATGCAGTGGCCCGCAACATCTTTGAAACTCTTTCTGCTTTACCTGCGCGCGCAGGATACGAGGACAAGGTTGTGCTAGGTAGAGAGCTGTAACTCCCCAACTCTGCGTATTTCTTTTCAAAGTACTCTATCCCCTATCTCGATACAAGTTGTATCCTTAGAAAAGCAATTACGGAAGTAGTCACGCCAAGCATTTTTAGAGATGACACCAACCAACTCCGCATAAGACGCAACGCCCACCTGTTTTTCCTTGGCAGGTAAAAGCAAGAAAAAATCCGTCACGCAAGAACTGCATAAACTGAGCGAATTCCTCAGAAAATTCAACAATTTTAAAAATAAATATAAAATCGAAATTAGGCCTTATTAATTAATATAATTAAATAAATTATGACATTACTATATGTACTAGGGGAATAAAATTAAAATTCTTGCAATATCTGAGTATTATATAAGAGAAACCACATTTTTAGAATTATTATTATTATTATTATTATTATTATTATTATTATTATTATTATTATTGTTATTGAGAGTACACCACAAAATTGCTTTTATAATATTAATTAAATAAAATATATGACCACTGATGGACAAAGCTATACTGGATGAATATTTTTAAACATTTTTAAATGTAGCCGTGTTTATAAGCCGTTGATATCATCTTACATTCACTAAAATAGAGAAATAACAGAAAGTTTCGAGTTACATTGTGCATTTAATAAGATATTCATATGTTTCAATAAAACAAAAACATGTTACTATTGAGAAAGAGTTACAATGTACTAAGCAAACATACACGATCAACAATGTTCAATCGAAAGTTTCATCGATTTTCATTGGCTTTGAAATTTAATTTAAAATTTCATTGTAGTTAAAACATGTAATAACACATATGTATCGGTATAAATACAGTTTATATGCTGATTTAGTTATGTCCTTTTATTTTGAAACAACAGAAAAAAATTATACGTTAGAGCGATTTTTAAATTTCGGTTTTCAGATATACCCCCATTCCTAATGACCCGGTTTCTCTGATTTTCCGAAACGATTTTTCTTTTTTATTTAAATGGTATATGTCCAGTTTCATTACGAAAAAATATTGGTGCCACTAATAACGCCCACTTCTAATATTTTCATTTCGCGAATTTTCGGAAACAATTTTTATTAATTTATTTCAATAGCATATACAAAGCTAAGTTTAGGGAAAAAAATTGCGGCAGTTAGGGAGATTTTAAAATTTTCGCTTTAAGTTAACTCCCACCGCTAATGGTTCTATTTTTCTAGTCAACGAACTCGATGAATAATTTGTTAATTGATGTCTATATGCTGAGTTTAGTCAAGGAAAAAAAATTGCGATCGCTAGAGAGTTAGAGACTCTCACACACACATATCATTATTATTTTCGATGCCTACCTACGTAGATTTGAAGAATTTTTTAAGAAATATTTTCATTGATACAACAATATCGGAATTCACTAAGAGTCAGAGGGATGAAGATATGGTTTATCAACGTCACTTCCAATTCTTGCAGGATTGCGATTGTTTCCAAAAGCGATGTTGCAAAGGCATTGTCATGATGAAGCAATAACCCGCACAACTCAAACTTCGGATATCTGTCCTTTGGTATTTGGAAGACTCGGAGAAGGTAACTTGTAATGTACCATGGCAGTGAGTGTTTTTGCTCCTAAAGAGGAATGGTTGCAATATGGCCACTTGCTGAAAAAAAAAAAACTAAAAAACTATCCTTCTTCAACCTTCAATCTTCAAAGGGGTTTGTCACTAAGAAAGGCCCACATCGCCGATTGCCTCTTTGATTCCGGGTCTTTTTGGTAAATCTAGCTCGTCACATTTGACGATATCATGGACAAGTACCGAGCTCCCATTTCCGGGCATAATTTCACTTTTAGTTACTTTTGCTCTTCCGTGAGTTTGTGGGGTACCCAATGACAACAAAGCTTCCTCGCATGAAGATAGTTTTGTAGGATTTCTGACACCTGCGTGAATGAGTGTTTACAGACTTGGGTGTTTTCATCTGTGTCCCGTTTGCTCCTCAATTATAGACTTTTGTACAATGAGGAGCTGATTCTGGGAAAACGCTCTGTAATTTTTCCAGGCAATCTTGTTGTCTCAGGCTGCACTTGCAATTTTTAAAAAATAATGGCAAGAAAATGTTCTCGAGTCATCCCCATCTTAGAACATCAGGCATTGAGCGCAGAACTACAATAAACATTTTTGCTGCAGCTGCGACTTCTGATATGCTTACTAATTAAGGCACAATCTTTCTAGGGTGCCAATAGGAGACCTGCATTATTGTTTCCTCATATCCTAAGAATTAAAATGCGATCCTCGTAATTAGCCAATGCTCCTTTTACTTTCTTGATATTAAACAAAAGCCGTTTGTTTCGATCTCTTATATAACCCTTAGAATCGTGAGCATTGAATTTATAACAAATGTTTACGTACACTCTTGAGAAAATAACATTCTTTTGAACTCTATTATATTGCTTCTTTTTTCCACGTTCTACTGCCGTCTCTTTCATGTCTTTCTCTTGCCACACAATTTGCTTACTCCCGTTTTTTGTTTTGGCCCGGTCGCCATTGGAAAGTTGGCACATCTCCAGACTTTGGACAGCCCTTCCCTGCTCCGGTGTAGAGGTTGGAGAGGAGCATCGATTTTATATACGTGAGCGGTGTAAAGGCTTCCTGGACGAGAAGCAGCCTACGTATCTACCTAGCTACATACACGATAATACCTCCACGTGGACAAGCACATCCCCAGGGCACAAAATACGAGCCATCCCTGTCAGAAACTCTTTCTCCTTTATTCCCGCCCACCTCCCAAATTCACAATCTCTCCTGCTCTGCCGGCCGGATGTGCCTCCCAGAGACGCTGCCTTGGTTTTGTCCAACGTCTTCTTTGGATCCACTCACCAGCAGTGGATTTCATTATATCTTCGTTCTCTGATGTGGTTACCTCGCCAGAATGGCTTGTTTGAGTCTGCGCATAAACAAGGGTTAATTTTATTAGAAGGCCTTCCAGGTTCAGACAGTTGAAGCTGCTGTTGCACGCATGCGCGTAACTCAGACGAGAACGATTATTTGGCATGCCAGTGCATTACTGAAGAAAGTCTGCCGGGCTTAACAGAGAAGTTATTGCTGTTACGTTATCTGATATTCACATGTTTAAGGAGTGTAAGCCCATTTAAGTCAGACATGTTACATAACATAACACGATATTCAGAATTGAATACAGAGCAATGATTACATTTTTACCTAAAAAAATTCACCCAATGATATTAAACAGCGCCTTGAAGATATGTATGGAAAAGATTTTCCTTCATATTCCACTGTGAAGGATTGGTCAAAATGATTTATTTTGGGCAGAAAGAGACTTACAGATGTCCCACATGAAGGATAGACCAATAGGCGTGTTGGCACAAGAAAACATCTCTTTTGTCGAGGAGTAAATTTTGAGTGAAGACAAAAGAAATAGCTTCAAAGATGGGGCTTCCTAAAACAATTGTGCTTTGCGTCCTTCATCAACATTTGCATATGCGTAAGATCAGTGCAAGATGGGGACTCTGAATTCTTTCAACAGTTCAAATACAAGTGAGCGTGGAAATTTTTGAACCCTTGCTATGATAACGAGAGAGCAGTACTAGATTCCATCATTGTAGGGGACAAACCCATGATACTCTATTATGACTTTCTTTAAAAAAAAAAAAAGCACCCCTTAGAAAGACTGAGGTGACATAGTTCACGAAGTTCATGTGGACAATTTTTTGAGACTGCAGAGGAATTTCGATGACAGACTTCAAAGAGACAGACTAAGCCTAGATACTGCATCAAGGAATAGAGTTGAGGAATGCTGTGTTCAGCAGTTCCCCTACTGCACGGCAACGCACCACCCAAACAGCTGCTGTTGCCATACCTGCTGTGAACACACGTGCCTTCCACCAGCATCACCGTACACCCCAGCTGAAGGACGCTGTTTCCCAGCGTTTGCAGGCAAAACTTCGGACTATCTTTTTAGAGGAATTAAAATGTAAATTCCCTTTTAACAGATAGTGAGAAATGTTCTGAAGTAAAGAGACATATCGCTGAAAAATGATACTTATATTTTTATTCTGTTGGTTACTTAACATGGCGAGGCTGAAAACTCAAGAACCGCATCTCGTACCTTCTGTGAGAATTATAAACTGCTGGTTTATCTGAAACTTTTCTAATTCAGCTATTAAGTGTGCCTTAAGCCTTTTGCAATCAGTTCAGAAACAGCAATGAATTTTATAAATCTTTCAACTGGTTTACCCCCACTGATGTATTATACTATCACAACATATTGTAATGTGCATATAGTATCTGTCCTTTGGTCGGCCTGTACAGAAATTGGCCCTTTCTATTTATTTTCTAATCTCTATCATATAGGCATATATTTCTCACTTTACACGCTACAACCAAGATGTTTTTCAAACAAACAAAAAATTGTGCGGTCTTGCTGAGTAAGTTTCCATAGTTTTTGATTGAGGAGATACAAATCGTCCCATTTCCCTTAACAGTTAAACGAAGCGAAAATGGAGGGTTTCATAAAATGTACTTTTAATTCATTGGGGGTAACTTAACAGTTAACACTGTGAAATTGAACTTTCCGCTGACAAATAGTAAGGGGAGCTACCCAATTTCAAGCAAAGTGCGAAAGCAAACTCTAGTCAGTTGTGCGTGCTGTCAGAACCCTTCAGCATCTGGTTTCTAAGAAAAACCTAAGAAAAGATAGAATACCGAGCACTGGCTTCCTACTGACTCAAGAGAACGGAGAAATAACCAGAAGAAAAGCTTATACATCTTGGAGGAAGACCCGGGCTGGCCCGTGAGCTTCCCTCGCTAACGGAGGACCCGCAAGCTACCGCTACTACAGTAGAGCGGAAAAGTTTATTGCTTAAGATACAATTAAGAACAATCGGTAATACATCGCTGTTTTCATGCATTCTATATTTTAAATTTTGACCAATAGAAGAGAAAATGGTAAACAATTAAGACATTTTCTTAAGGGAAGGGAGTGGCTGGCCGCCCCTGGATGGGACGCACTTAATGTTCCAACGTTTGACAAAGTAACATGGAATGCCTATTTGACAGGATGGAAAACCCTTTCGGTGTTGAAAATAGCTCGAATTCTTTTGGGAATGGACGCCTCAAATACTGCATTAATCTGGTTAATAGAGTCGGAGTCAGCTGATTTTGTAAAGGACGCACTCTTCTGGTAGCCTCTTTTCTCGCTTCCGCCAATAGCATCATTTATGACTGCAGCTCTTGGACGTTTTTTACAAGATTAAATGCAAGAGTTAATGTATTAGTGCGTGTGTGACTGGAGATGGACCCAGGCAAACTAGAGAAGTAGTGCATAAAATGTACCAGTATTTTGTATAAGAACACACGACAAGACATTCTGTAGAGGAGAAGGGGTGCGATGTTAACCCCATCCTGAGAGGACACGTGTGCCCCTTTGGACTGGACAAAGAATTACAAGTGAAGGAAATAAAAACGGTAGGGTGTTTAAAATGTCAAACATATTTGCATTTAAGGGCAGTTGGAAAGTAAAAATTAAACTTTAATAATTAATTGCAATAAATTTCCTACTTTCTTATTTATGTGCTATAATTTATATTGCGATACGCAGCCAAGGAATATTTGACACCATCCAATACAAAAGTATATAGCTTTAGAACTAACTGAACTAGACAGTTCCGATCTTTCATTAGAGGAAAGTTTGTTCTTATTATTTTGACGTAAACACTGAACAGTTCCTGACTAAGCACAGGCATGCGTTAGGTTCCGTTTCCGGATTGGAGCTATGAATGAGTTTTTAAATTTTTTTCTTTGATAGTAATTTTCTCAAAGCGATATTTTCCTACGTTTATGTGCATCTAGAGAAAAAACTACTGCAACAATTGCCTTCAAATGCTCAGTGGTGTTTATAGACATAACAATAAAGCTATTGCAGCACAATTGTTAAAAAAACATAACCTAGGAGCTATGGAAGTTTTGGTATAAAATATTTAACGAAATATGGGTCTCAAACAAAGTAAAAGTATAATTCTTGTTCTATTGCTTAAATTCTAATAATTCTGTTTCATTACACACATAAAATGTGTAAGATAGGGCCTTCCGACTGCCCTAATGTATTGCGAACAATATTATTATCATCGATTTTATCGATTAAGTGTTGTGAAATCACGTGGGAATAGAAGGTGTGTGGCCACGTAGCTTTAGTATTGCTCTCTCTTTCTGAGCTTTACTGTGTATACTGTATTCGCCCTTATTTTAGGTTGGGATGTACAGGCTTATATGCGAGTAAGATTTCATTGGCTGGTTGAGCCCTTATGACTTTTGTACTCGAGGCATAGGTGGAAATGTAGTTTCGCTTTCTAAAAGCAAAACGTAACTCAGTTGCAATATATATTGCAAATTTCACATGGCAATTGCAACACAAAACGCATGCATGGGATTAAGTTAATAGAATGCGCTATTTGGAGGGAAAACGAGTGCAGCGATCATCCAAACACAGCAGTTGCAGCACGCGGAAGAATGTTTTATTTGTTTACATCGCTACCGAAATTAAGGGCGAACAGCGTGCAGCGTCCTAAGTGACGTCAACTTAGGAAAAGCGAATAACAAAGATCCGCTTTTCCAAAACGGACACAGTGACTTAGTAATGTACTCTGTGGTGCCTATTTAGGCCAAGGAAGGTGTAACATTTCTTTATGCTCTTAAATGCTTATCATGTGGACTGGTATGTTATCATCTCCAAGAGTACTCTCATAGGCCAGCCAGTCTTCACTGAAGCAAGAAGCTTGTGGAATCCAGTGAAAATCACAAAGTATCAGCTCAATTCGTGACGTAACTTCCATTGCCCGCTGTTGAAGAAAGACAGGTTTGAATTTTATGTCTCTGCAAGTAAACAAGTTATGTAAAGGAAAACATTGTGAATTCCATGATATAATTTAGGGCACTATTAAAAAAAAAACATAGTCTAATACGTCTCAAGTGTATGGGCTTGTCGTAACTTGTAGATATTATTAAAATTCTGTTTCATAAAGGTTTCTGCAAATAAAAATATTGAGGAAAAGCGAATAACAAAGATCCGCTTTTCCAAAACGGACACAGTGACTTAGTAATGTACTCTGTGGTGCCTATTTAGGCCAAGGAAGGTGTAACATTTCTTTATGCTCTTAAATGCTTATCATGTGGACTGGTATGTTATCATCTCCAAGAGTGCTCTCATAGGCCAGCCAGTCTTCACTGAAGCAAGAAGCTTGTGGAATCTAGTGAAAATCAGTAGATGGTCAATATTTAGAAATTTTCTGAACAATTTTACCCGCAATTATTTTAATTTTTGTTGCTTTTCCTTCTTTACGAATTTTATATTTAATTGATGAACATAACGTTTTTCCTAATTTATCAATTAAAACTATTGGACATCAATGATATTGATATCCTTACTTATAAGTAATTTATCGTTGTTCTGCTCCACAGAAGTGTTAGTGTTAGTCGTAACTTGTACTTTCTCTACGTGTGCAAATATTGGCAACTTCAAATACTAGTACACGTTTTAATATCTTTTTAATAGTTTGGGAATCACTTGACCTAAATATGTGATTATAATGACGAGAGTAGGAATATGCATAAAGAAAGAATAATTTAGTATTTAAGTATAGTGAAAAAGTTAGGTTAAGTGCAATTAACCTATGACTGATATTGGCCTTTCCCGTTTCAAGTGCAAATTTCAGTCCAACATCTTAGTTGTGTTTTTTTAAGGTTCTTGCTATATGACACGAAAATAATTTCTTATCACCCATTCTTTTTGGTGCAATTTTCATAATTTTTCTTGGCAAATATTATAAACAAATTTACATGAATATAAATGATAAAATGAATTAATAAATTAATAACTTAGCACAACCGGAAAACTCGAATTTTCTGCCATCTCTCAACGATTCAAATTGATGCTGGTATTTATTCGTACGCTATCGTCGTCTCAAAACGAACTATTGCATAATAAAGTATCTAAATTATAATTATTTATGAAAAAAATACAAGATTCATTTAGCAGAAATGATAATAAACTGACGTGTACTTTAAAAAAATCCCTAAGGAGTGGACATAACCTAATTTAGGTATGGCGACGTTGGTAAACAGCTGTTCTTCCTTCTTGCTCTTTATGACGTCTCTTTCACTTTCACTAATACTTTACAAGTGGTGTGCATTCGTTAGTGGGGATGTCGCGAACTAGTTTTGCACCCTCTGTTCATTCCCAGCATCAGCACCGAAGGCCTGGCAATTCTCCATGCCGCTGTAGTTGCATTGTTCCCCAGTTTAGAGCATACAAAGTAGCGTAATCATCTTAGAGGTTCGGAAATAATGAGCCTACAAGCTTAACAGCCTAGCTATCGGCAAGAACTCGTTCAGGTCTTAACTGTATTTGATAGTTGGTTAACTGTAAAGAAAGAAGTTTTTTTTTAAATAGAACAATGCCTATGGACACTAAGAAAATAACGTTTTTTCATGTTCCTAGTGTAGAGACCGTCATGTGCTCAACCGATAGCAACATGACATTCCTTTCAATGCATTTAAGAGAAGTTGTATGTGATCTGATGGATTTCTTTTCAACAATTTTCCTGTCGAAAGCGACGAACAAAGTAAATGCATTCATCAAGACATTTCGGTGACGGAACACGTTACAAAGGGAAATGGAGCGCTGTCTGTTAGATGGTTATTGCTCATGATGAAAGGGAATGTTCCTGAAACGGAATACTGTATATAGGCCAGAAGGAGACGCCGTTAAAGTAATTATTAATTTGCTATTCAATCTCATTGCACTTATTTAAAAGTGAATCTATCTGGAAAATAAGAATTATTCAAAGGATTTAAGTGTAATTTTTGTATTCATCGATCCAATTACTTGACATCCAATCATCCAAAATTCATTGAACTGTCATATGTACCTACTGCTAAACCATTGAGCAACTATCGGAATCAACTGAGAGATGTTTTGTTTTGGGGTTATCATTAAATTGGTTTATATTTTTCCTAAGTTGTGACGGACAATGCAGAATGAATGTAAACTTGTTTAACAGTAGCCTATTTATATTTTGCACTTTTTCTATTTTGTTCTGCAAGTAATTTTTAAAGAAAATTGTTTTTCCCATATTTCCAAGGAATATGAGAAAAACAAATCTTGTGGAGAGGAACTGTACCAGGTGTTTTGGCGATCAGATAGGTTTTGCAGACAAACTCCATCATCCTCACTGTTGTGTTCAGGTGCTGCAGAAAGAGGATATACTTAATATTTAACAATGAAATGGAGATATTATGAAAACCGTGTTGCTATGATAGTTCTTAATAGACTTAGAAAGTCAGCAGGAGAGATTTTCCAGATTCTTAAAATAGGTAGGATGTTTATGAATCGCACCATCCATCACTGAGACCATTACTGTTCACGATCGAGATCCGAACGTCCGCGTTCTGTTTGGATGGCTCCTGAAGAAATATATCCAGGAGATTCATGTCGAGGCTCCGGACTGAGGACTTTTCGTCGAATTTTTAACTGAACTGAAGCAACAAAATGTGTAGAAATGCAAACAATTGTTACAGCGTAAAGCTAACAACTTCCACCGGATTTTTTTTTTTTTTTTTTTCAACATTGAAGAAAGCCGTGACTGTTAAAATAACTAAGTGTAAGTCTCAACTTCACGAGGAACTTGTGAAAGATCTTGAAAGTTCCAGAGAAGCCACCATCCTGCCACAGAACTTGAACGCACTTTGTTCAAGAATATGCATTGGAGCTTCCAGAAAATTAACCTCCAGCTCACAGTTGATGTGAGAAAAATGTTCCAATTTTTATTAGTGCTCAAAATTTGGCCTGACCTGAACCCTCTTGACTACGTATGTATTCAGTGCTAAAGTGTATGGTCTGCAAGAAAAGTATTGCAATATTAAACGTTTCAAGCGATCGTTGGAGTAGCAATAGAGGAGTTCCAAATGCGGCAATGGTTACTGCTACAGATGAATGACTACAGAGAGTAAATATCTGTGTATGCAAGAAAGCTGTGAGGAGATTGACACAAGTCTGTGCATGTTGCGACAGTTTCAAAGTTGTGCATGCACAGTCTCGGCCAGTGCAAGTCTGGGGAGTCCTCGTATGAATTTACTATAGGTGAGAAATTACTTTGTGATCGACACTTGGGACATGTTTATGTCGGCAAGAGGCTCATCTTTCGCGGAGCAATCAGGTAGCAAAAGCACATGTCAGAAGCACATCATCGGCGTTGCAACAGTAGCAAATCGTTTTTAAGAGAATGCGTGGAAAGAAGAAGGCATTCTATAAGAAGTAATGGAACGTTTTATAGTAGACTTGGGTAGCTCCAATGATTTCATTGACAGTGAGAGTGAACATAATGAGATGGAAATCGACAGCGAAGAGGAGCAGAAAGTAGATAATTTTGGAGAGCAGCCATTGGAGACGGACCGAGTGACAATAGCTTGCTGAAGAGGCCACCTGGCAACAGGAACGTTAATCACAAGGTAATTTCTTACCTACTATATTAAAAAAAAAAACTCCTTGAATTGAAACACCGTTCGGTGATAAGAGTTTCTCACAAAAGAAAGGAAAGTGTCGAAGGAGATGCATGAACTCATGGCTGCAGATTATGAGGAGTCTGCACAATGGCACATTGTGTAGTAGAAGAATGGACAAATAATAATTCACTAAAAGATAGGTTAGTGCAAGATGTGTTCCAGGTTGCTACGACAATGCACATGTCTGACAAAGTTCAGGCGACCATCCAAGAATGTGTATTTCAGAAGCTGAACCATATACCCTGTAGTCCTGACTTGACTTCCAATTTTGAAGAAATTTCTTCGAGTACAGCGGTTTGTAAGGGGTGACGGTGTCAAATTAGTGGTAAATTCCTGGTTTTCGGACCAACCAGAAGAATTTTCATGTAAGGGCTTGAAGGCATTGCAGGAAATGTGATGGAGTATATTGAATTGCCAAAAATCATATTTGTAAGTCTTTCTTTCATGCCTAGGTAGATACATTATGAAACATACCTCTAGTATATATTTTCTCTGATTAATTTTTATATATAATGACCTCCGTCATAACAACAAAGGTCTAAAGAGGCGATGAAGGATGATATTAATATTTAAATGAGTCCCAAGCCCACAACACCTAAAGTTACGTACCATTCACTTTTTCAGGGTAAGGAGAAACTCCGGGAAAAAAAATCTTACCCAGGCAACTGACCTTACGTGATTCGAACCCAGGTATTCTAGATTTGCAGGCAGATACCACTGACCACAAGACCACGGAGGCGGCCTTCTGTGATTAAGTTGACATAATTTCTCTCACTATTATAATTCATTCAAGAACTTCAATTTGATGTCTACCAAGTGAAGTGCAGATGCGGAGAAATGATTCTCGGTCACGTGATTACAATGCTAGAGACGGAGAAGTATTTTCCATGCGTTTGACACTTACCTAATTGATGAACCGTCATCAGTAGCAGTTTTGACGTGCTCTTTCCAAAAATCTGCATATGGTAATTTTCGGACGTGTTGATATCGTGGTATGAAAATCGAATTCCACAGAGTGTATTTTTCCACCAGTTGGAAGGTATTACAGAGCAAGCACTTTTTACTTCCTCCTTACAAAATAGTCTATCATAGTTGTACATATGTGTGCATATAGGTATGTAAAATTGTTACCTAAGAACGCAAAAGTGGATAAGTGCATTAATAATAATAATAATAATAATAATAATAATAATAATAATAACAATAACAGCAGTAGTGGTAGTAGCAGTAGCAGCATCCCCTTTATCTTTCCTAAACTGTTTCACGTTCTTGACATCGGTTAATGAAGAACATCAACAAAGCTGCACATGTCATTCGGATCGCGAAACGGTTTTAAGTATAACTATAAAAAGTTTGATAAAAACAAACTACCGGGTTTGACATTACATTATATAAGGAACTTAATTACAAAGACTTGTGTTTTTTCCCCCCATATATTTACGCATCACACTTTGATGATAATTCTCAAAGTAGTTCTGCCAATCTTCAAAGACATGCTGGAAACTATATATATATATTAGGAATCGCCTCCGCAGCCTTCACCACTGCTTCTGATGACGGAAAATCCTCCCAAGAAGGTGTTTCTTCAATTTTGGGATAAGGAAAGTCACACGTAGCTAAATCTATACTATAGACAGGAGGAGGGATATACTTTACGTTGATTTTTGTGAGAAATTCAGCAACATTTGCCTATGTGGCCGTGATGTATCGTGGTGAAGCATCCAGCTTGTGGCATGGTCTTAGAGCGTTTTTAGGATATCTCTAATAGTCCTGTTACAGTTGTGTGTGCAGGTTCGACATGCTGGTAAACCATTCCATGAATATCGAAAAATGTGAGATAACTATAATTTTCCCAGTAGAGCGATCACTTTTATATTTTTTGGTGGTGATGATGATGGAGATTTCCTTACAGAGCTTTGCTGTTTGTTCTCAAGATCGAAATGATGTAGTCAAGTTTCGTCAGTAGTGATTACCTCTGAAAGAAACTGTGCACCTTCCTATATATGTGTAAGCATGTTTCATGGATAACTTTTCAGTTATTAAGTATTAGTGGCACCCAATGAAATATCCAGAATTTATGAAAATGCTCTCAATGTTATTCGATGATCTTTCCCTATTTAAAAAGTTTAAACTGTGTTCGACAACGATGAAACTAGTGCAACGTATACATTATGCATTAAGCTAACAAAACATTGTAAAGCTAAATTTTAGCGTGAGAAATTGTGCCTGTAAATTATTTTCTCAAATTTGCGAATATATTTGCTTAATTTATGAGTATCTACAATATCTACTAAATTCTTGTCTCGATAAATCATTTGAAATGAAAGAAATTAAAAAATTACATGCTCTCTAACACGCTACGACCCTGCAACAACCAGCTATCATCAAGGGCTGCTGCAGCTTTACTGCAATCGCGGCATCAACTGCTCCATTAGGAGCCACCATATATATCCCTTGTGACCCACAATGTATCTACCTCCAGTGCTTTTGTGTTTTCATATGGGCTTCGAACTATCCACCACAATCATGGTCACGTGTTTTCTTTGCCAGGGTAAATGCTTCCACTAGATTATTAAATCCACTTCCGATATATAATGAAAAAACCTGTATTTTGACACCGGGGGTTCTCTACATGCTATCTTCATCTCCTAGTGGTAGCTCTAGAAATTAAAAAAAAAAAATGAATAAGGCGATCTATTCTTAAACATCACCAAAGAGGGTACACTTGTAAGAAAGTTCCTTCTCTTTTCCGGTAATTACTTTAATATATTTTGAAAAATCTTTTTTTTTTTTTTTTTTTTTTTTTAAATTTACTTTAGATTCTTGATATCCTGGAATGAGGTATGTAGACACTTTCTTGTTTCTTGTGACAAGGAAACATTGAATGTATTACTAATTTTCACAAGTCGCGTTCATTTATTTAAACACTTACTAAAATGTACTAACATTATACATTATATTAAATATAATGCTTATCTGGTTCACCATGACAACAGCCAAAACTCATGTGCTGCGAGTGTTTCGTTGGACTGACACAGGTCTCATATCTGCCGTTGCTTGAGCGGTCGAGTCATCAGTTCGTCACATTTTCTATTTTTCTATTCATTATGCTACTTATACTAACATACATTGTGTCAGGTAGAACCAATAAAAATACGAGTATCTCCTCAGTTAAGTTAAAGATATCTTGTGTAGAAACTCTCCAAGTTTAGTAACAATAAAAATTATAACACCAGTTAGCCTGCGCATGGTATGACAAAGTGACTGGTGAACTCTCCAGCGTACAGTCCAGATCTGGCCCGCTGTAACATTTTTCCTGTTTCCAATTGTCAAGGAAATACTGAAGTTTGGGAATCCGAAAGAAGTTGTTGCTTCCTACGAGGAGGAGACGTGTCATCTCTAAAGAAGCATGGCGTGGCTGCTTCCATTGGTCGGTTCCGGAGGATGCAACTTTGTATCGAGGGTGGGGAAGACTACTGCAAAAAGAAATAGGGAGAATTGTTGAGTTACAACCCTCTACTTAAAATAATCCGAAAAATTAAATAGCTAGCCTCGTATGTATGTATTTAAAGATGCTTGATAACGAGGAAAAGATTAAAGTTTGATTTTTTTTTATTTTATGATTAAGAGGTATTTAAGCAATTTCATTTAGTCGTTATTTAACACCGATTTTACTTGATAACTTTGGGTGCGATTGGCTTTTTCCAAGGGCGTCCACAGTTGCCTCCACCCACAACGTAGGATGAGCTTTGCTACCCACTTTTTCAAGAGTCGATAGAAAGGATTCTGACGGCCTTTGTTATAGTAGTGTAATTATGAAAGAATGGCCTTGATGAACGCAGAAATCGATAATCTAAACAAATGAAAATACTAGGAAACGTGAAAAGTCAAGAACAGTGGATGATAAGATAAGCAAACAAGAATACAAAAATAGATAATTAACTGAACTAAAGCTACAAAAGAAACCAAAAACTGGCAAGCACAGTCTGAATAAACTAACACAGGTGAAGAACACAAAAATATAAAAATAAAGTAAGTACTGATCGGATTAAGTAAGACAAAAATTCAAGATTATAAAAGTAAATTAAAATAATTTTTTATAAAACCCAGGAACACTCAAATACAATTAAAAAGTTAAGATTCACAAACATGAATACAAAAATATACCAGTAAACAAAATTATAAGTACAGTTGGTTTTTATGTATCGCAGACTTTTTGATAACTTTCCTCTATCTACCACTCGTTTGTTGCTTGATGTGCTCAGTTAATGAAGTAAATCTTCTTTAGTTCTGGGCACCTAATGAAGGAACTAGCCAAATTCCTATATTTTTGTATGTTGGACACCTCTCTATCGTGCACGTTGGACATGTAACTTGCGCATTATCTACAGTTTAGAACTGAATGCTGTTGAGTTTGGTACTTTACACTGTGGGTCATTAGCAGAGTCATTAGCTAGCACTTCCAAGAAGGGAATGGAAGCTATCCTTTATCTGAGTTTAGTTTCTCAGTCGGTATAATGGTCATCAGCAACTGTTTGTTAAAGACTGAAGTGCAAAAGTGGAATTAGCCATTGAACAACGTGAGCTGTAGGAAAATTACAGAAGAGCTTCTAAAT
Organism: Metallyticus violacea; assembly: GCA_030762175.1. Classification (NCBI taxonomy): domain Eukaryota; kingdom Metazoa; phylum Arthropoda; class Insecta; order Mantodea; family Metallyticidae; genus Metallyticus; species Metallyticus violacea. The sequence goes on along the minus strand of CM060830.1, from coordinate 43,838,191 downwards.
CGACAGTTTTCAATATAAACGGCAACTATGAATGCATAGGGACAAAACTGCTGTGCAGAAAGAACGATGTATAAAACAGCTAAAGAAGATTGAATTGAATGGTATTTAACGCCCTTTTTTATCACTGAGGCACCACAGGCGGTGAACACTTGTGATACATGAAATGAAATGATATATTGGGAAAAGATTTTTAAGGAAGGAAACGCTCCAGACCTAAGTTTAAGGTACCTCCCGGCATTTGCCAGTTATGAGGACTGAGAAAAACCTGGAAAAAACCTCAGTCAGGGAGGACGGTCCTGGCGGGATTCGAACCCCAGATCTCCCGATCACGAGTCTGCGCCTTAACGACTTCGACCACCCGTGGCGGTAGCTAAAGAAGAGCTAAACGATAAAGTTGATAAACACACTTTTTAATCAACAGTGGTTGGTTAGATTGTTTCTGAAAGTGTTTCCTTCTGTCATGGGATGGACACGTTTTTTAATGAACCGTAGGTGTCCAGGTTACAGAAGACTTTACGTAACACAGATTCAGAGCTCACTTGAAGTTGCCCGGTCTCTCACGTAAGTTCATAAAATATAGGCAATGTACGTATAGCCGAATATGTGTAATTCAGTTAATGTGAATATAGTTTTGTCGTGTGTTATTCTAGTAGTGAAATATAGTACAAAGTAACGCGTTCTTTTATACGATATTTTTTTTTTTTTAAAAAAAAAGGTCTTATAGCAGAACAAAAGGGAAATTAAGTTTCTTGATAGACCATTTCAACCAGCAGTACCATTTAAAAAAAAAAAAAAAAAAAACACGTAGAGAAAGTGCATACCACGGATTTCTTCCACGACAGAAAGAAAAATAATAAAAAGAATATATTCTTACGGAAGAGGAATATGAGATAATGACAAGTTGAAACACACTCCTCGCAGAAATTTCTCAGGTTTTTGTCACAAGAGACAGCGTGATCACTCCAATGGACTGAACTTTGGTAATTGTATTTTCAACAGCGTTAGTAGCGAAGAAATTAATCCGATTATTTTTTTCCGCCGACGTAGCCTTGTTTTTATCTTATATACAAGTGACATCCCAACATAATATGTCATATTTTAAACGCATATTTCACCCTAAAGACTATACTGTTGTAAGCTGGCCCACGCTGTTGATATGTGCAAGCAAATAGTCTGTTGTATCTTCCGTGCGAAGTATAAAAACCTTGCTGTACAAGAACAGGCAAGTATGTATACACAAAACTTCCCGAATATGTCCTTACTGCTCCTCTGGGTTTTGCGGACCTGCTACAGCTGACCGCGCCTTATGCGTCTTGTTGATCGCACAACAAACTCCAATTTTGCTATCATTAAGAGGGGTTTCTTGTATAATTTGAATTTTCAGAACACCAATAGCGAGTGTTGTAAGTATTTACACAACCGTTAATGGAACAACGCCTGTTCTGAAAAGAACACCAGCTATGGCTCAATTAACCCTTTAGTCACTGATGAAAGAAACCACTCACAATAATGCACACTTGCTACGGGATCATCTTGTCGTAGGCAATGGACACGTGTACACTTGTAAGGTTTGAGTTTTAACTACTTGTTGCTGTATGCGCAGAAGACACTGAAAACCAAACATGTGCTAATTTTAGTGATTTTGTTGTCGAACGTTCAAGAACTTAATCTATTTTTAACACTGTACATCTTGGCGTGTGTTTCTTAATTTGTACTGAATCAGTAGTATTAAATTTATTCACAAGATCGTGAATTGCAGTTCTGTGAAGAGGCAATGACCCAGGTAACTTCCGAATAAATTCCTCAAGAACGAATGTAGACAGATGATTGCTCGGAAGTTCAGGGACAGGCAGGCGGCCACGTAAAATTCCGTGCGAGTGGTCAGGACATATTCTGGAAGTCTAGTACATGTACATAACGAGCGAGATACCTCAGGCAGTAACCTTGGAATCCGCATTCAGGAGATTCCAGGTTCAAATCTCTTGGAGCTGATCATCCTGGCTGTGGGGTCTTATCGTGCTTTTGTTCTGGTCGCTGAGGTGAATGCTTTCCTTTCAATGAGTTCTGCGCTCCCCCATTTCACAACATTTCATTCCGGTGGTTCTGTTATAGGGTCTAAAGTGCCAGGCCGAGGTGGGCAGGTGCGGTTTGACGGTGGCTTGCGCTTTGGAAAGGTTTCTGCTCCGGCGTCTGTTATGGAGGAATTTGGAATTCCTTGTGAGCAGGTTTGTTCTATCTGGAAACAATAGTTCGGACTGATTTCGCATCTCACCGTCCATGGATTCTCTCCCACAACTCATCCCTTCCTTCCGGAGCTGCTCCTACTGAGGGTTTAGGCACAAATGACCAACTGTTGAGGCTGAAACGCCATATATATATAAGTTAATTTAAAGCTACAAGAAAAGTCACGTTATCATAAGTTCTAGTTACTCTGTTAGCTAAGTCAGTACATAATAACACGTTATAAGAAAACTTTAGGGCAACAGAATTACCAAAATAGTTTTACGCCCTTGGTTTCTTCATGGTGTCTTTGTACTTTTGAAAGTTATCATCCATGGAAGTGCTGCTTTCTATATATCTTCACACATCATCGATAAGTTCTTCCGCATAAAATCACGGGATTCACTTTTACGCTTGATACTATATTGTGCTTAACGGACCACAAGCGAATGGTTCAGAGGTGCTGTAAACAAAAGAATTTAACCCTCTAAACTGCATTCGTTATTAAGTGTACACGATGCTGACCATTAAGAATAGAGTCCCTACTAAATAGGTGTCAGGAGCTTTGAGCTAAATATTCAGCATATTAAAGGAGTTGGGATTTTTCAAAAGAGAAAATGATAGTGAAAATAAAGGCTTTGGATAAAGCGTAGAAAGACATTGGAGAATTAAAACAGATGTCATAAGTTGGAAAAACATTGGAATCTGATCTTGAAAGACACAAGAAAGAAGAAAGTTCTTATAAATAATTTTATATTGTTGTTCCAGAAAAAAAAGTTAAATTGAAATATGGTCTTTTCGAGATACCAGATTCACAAGACCTAGACCCTGTATTTTTTATGATTAGGAGGTAGAGAATGTAGTGTCTTGATGGTAAAGTAGAGGAGATAGTGCTTGGAGAATGTCCTCAAGCCTTAGGGAGTGTAGAAAACAAGAAAAGTCGTAAACGAAGGAAGGAAAACGTATTTTAGGACCAACATCTCAGGTTGTATTGTATTCCCTGCGGATAGATAAATGTAAGGGATCACAGAGCTAATCCCCGGAGAGACAGGGACATCGTTCCTTCTTCCCTTAATGTGTTGACTAAGGTAAACTGAAGGATGACTGTAAAGGGAATGCGACCCAGAGCTGGGAAATTTATTGTATCGCCAGTTTTTCTCTCACTGTGTTGTCGGATCAAAAAAAAGAAGTTTTTCTTTGAATTTCTTCACAAAATAGAGGTGTGTGGTGTTTCCAGGTTATGACATCACTTGCAGTTCTCAACACCAGACGGCCTCTCTCCTTTCTTCCGTCCCATCATTTCTGGCAGTCATTTAGTCGGAAGTATTGTGTTATTGACAATTTGTGTGCGTATTCGAAGTTACTGGGATTTCCTTCAATTTTTATTATCTGAATTCGCAATTTCTTTTTGCTTCTTGAGTACCATTTTGGGGGATGTCAGCATTACTTATTAACAGTTATAGTATTGCCGACTCTCGTGAAGCGAGTACTCAAACCTGTAGTGGAAAGCCAGGCAGAGATACAGTACAGTCTGCTGTACAGGTACAGCACGGGACAAGCCTTATTGGCCTCCCCCCTCCTGGAAGTGAGATCACAGTCATTCAGCTGCTTATTTACGTTACGTTGATATGTTTTGTATTAATAAGATAAGATGTATTAGAGTTCGCTCGGAAAACTAACTCTTTCAGTACATGTTTAGTACTAACAGAAATCGGGGTATAACTAAGAGTAAATAATTTATTAATTGAGGTACTCTTAGATCTCAATACAGCCACGGGTGGCAGAGGTCGTTAAGGCGCGGACTCGTGAGCGGGAGGTCTGGGGTTCGAAACCCGCTAGGACCGTCCTCCCTGACTGAGGTCCTCATAAGTGGCAAATGCGGGGGAGGTACCCTAAACTTATGCCTGGAATCCTTTCCCAATGTATCATTTCATCTCATGTATCACCAGTGTCCACCGCCTGTGGCGCCTCAGTAATAAAAACGGGCGTTAAACACACACACACACACACACACACACACACACACACAAAAAAGCTCACAGCTATTCTATCTCTAAGGACAGCTGAGATGTAATGTCAACAAATGCCTGTTGTTTTTTTTTTTTTTTACCATGGCACAAATATCATAAATAATTCATTAAACAAGCGCTTATTTAGATTATTAGTCAATGCAATTATTAATAAATATGCACCTGTATGAAAATGCCTCACATATTATAATATACTATGGTCATTGTGATTATTTATTTATTTATTTTTTTATTTACGGATACTCTTTAACATCTCAGGTCATCAGCGTCCCATTCTATTCAAGGCGTGAAACGGCCGACAAATTTTGCTCAGAGACCTCTTCTTTCAGGCTTGAGATTCTTTTTCGTGCCGTAAATGTACGACACGGGACCAACGGCTGTACTTCCCTTCCGAAGGAAGCCACACTTAGGATTTTTACGACCGAAAAAAATCCATTGATCCTGGCCGGGTTTGAACCCGCGACCTTGAGTTTAGAAGGCAAGTATGGTTACCACTACACCACCAGGACCGACTCGCCCACAGTGTTTGCTTCTATGTACAAACTTCACTCCCCGCCTCTGTTCATGTCCAATCATAGTGACTTTTCTGTTCCTCTTCCCCGCCGTTCCACCCCAACGAAAGCGCGGAAGGGTATAATGGTTGTTGACAGCACAAATCAGTTTTCGGTAGACAGGATGGAGGCAATAACTGCAAACGGACATTAACGTTGTATTGTTTGACATCGAACCTGCTTCAGTTTCCTCGCGGCTTCAAAAATCCAACTCAATGTTATTTAATTTTTAATTTAAGGAGTGTGATTCAAAAGATTGTTCAGATAGTGCTTGTGCGAATTTTGTAAAAAGTATATATTGTCCTTCAGCAACCAAACGAAGTGTTGTACAGATGAATGTTTTTATGTCTTCGTCGTAAATGTGAGGCAAGCTTGTGACAAATTGTAAACAAAAAATTTCTGTTAAAGCGAAAACAGTAATCCTAATTCTCAAGAGCCTGTAGTCAAAGAAAAACCTATTGGTGGTAGTTCAATGTTATAAACCATTATGTTCTACCAGAAAACTTTATTACATGTGTTATGAGCGCTCGTTTTATAGTGTAATAACATTTTATTTAATGGCTTTCTCGTCGTTTTATTACTGCATTTATTTTATTTGAGCTCGCCATACGAAAACCATTTGTAGAAATACTTTCGCTGAGAGTATAAGATTTTTCATTTCTGCTGTAAACTCAGCTGGTTACTGTTGAAGAAATTTCAATAACGCTTTTCTAAAACTTTAATATGAAGCAGCAATGATTTCCTATTTCAAGTAAATAATGAAACTACTATTTTCACAGAAATAAAGTAAAAAAAAAAAAAAAAGAAGGTGCAAATGTTAAATTAATAACATTTGTTAGCAGTAAGTTGCCAAAGAAAATGCATATAATATCGAACAACGAAATTGAAGTTGTACGAGGTGCGGCTCACACGTTTCCGGCCTGACATGGAAGGTTATGATCAGAGCCGGGAAGTTCAAGCATTTATTTTGGTTCACGAAAAAAGCACTTAAAATATGAAAGTAGGAAGTAATATAATTAAAATTGGCGTTTATTAAAAGTGAAAACAAATAGTAATATCACACATTATTAATGAAAATAGGTATTTAAGATAGTTAATAATTTCTTTATCACGCAATTAAATTTGTTTGTCTTGGTTACAAGAAACAAAAAAAATAAATGTTTTTGTTTTTTCAAGATATCAACTGTCATAATCAGCCGCTTTCAGAGAAAGCATTTTTCATCAAGGAAAAAGAACCTTCTACTTCCACTGAAAAGATTGAAGAATATTTAAAACGAGCCATTTCGGAAGTTCTCACACCAGTTGCAACAGAACTTTCGCTTGTCAGGACATCATGGAAATATTGATCAAGACAAAGTAAAGTAATTTTGAATAATCCTAGCGAATGAGCAAAAGATGCGCAGTGGTTCTGGTCGAGTTCATTTTCTGTTTATGCGTTTATAGAGGAATCAGGTTAGTTTCTCTCTTACTTTCGGACTGAACACATTGTAGGGACGGTTTATTGCACCGCTGTACCACTCGCATCTTTCTCGTTTGCAATTGTTACATTTATGCAGCTGAGAAGCTACCACCACCACCACAAAATTTCCTAGAATTGTCTCGCGCAGTTCGATACAATGTCGCCAGGACTATTGAAAACTACAGTACTTCTTTGTCCTCTCTATTTCCTGGTATTCGTATGCCCGAGGTAATCGTGCGTTCCTTTCACTAATGAAAATTCTGCAATTTAAAGAGCTTAAGTGAATGGAGTTGAGGAGAACGATGTTGACTGCTTGAAAAGAAATAAATATCAATAGATCACCAATAGATATCTTTGTGAGGTGTGCCATTTGATTTTTATAACTTTTTTCACTTCCATATATTTAAATGTAGCGTGCTTTTTAAAATGCATAAATAATCGTAGAAAAATCCATAATGATCCAAAACGGCAGATAAAGGTTTTAAACCTCAAATAGTCAAAATGGGCAAAAATAAAAAAAAAATAAATAAATAAAAAACTGATCCTACCCAAATGTACGAAACATGTTCGTTTGCGTCTGACTTAAATATATCCGCCCAGATATAACAGGCATTTGGCCTAACTTTCGAGCTCTGGACTTATTGATTAATTGTTGGAATGATCATGAGCTGTCTAATTTGTTTGCGTAATGTAAGCACTGTATTTGCTTTCTAGCAGCGTCATTCATTAGCTTGGAGAAGCTGAATAAAGTCAGACGTGTTGCATAATACAGCGTGATGTTCAAAATTAAATACAGAGCAGTGATGGACTTTCACCCAGTGATATTAGACAGCTCCTTGATGGTGTTTATGAGGAAGCTTCCCCTTTACATTCTAGCGTAAAGGGGTGTGCAAATTATTTTATTTGGGCAGTGAGGGTAGGCACAGAAAGCATTTCTTTTATCGAGGAGGAAGTTCTGAGTGACAGGCGCCCGAAGACAAAAGAAATTGCTCCAAAATTGGGGTCTTCTAAAACAATGTGATTCAAATAAACATTTACATATGTATAACATCAGTGCAAGGTGGGCGGACCAAATTCTTTCGAATGTTGCAAGTGCGCGTGGAATGTTGTCGTGAGTTTTTCGATCTTTGCTGTAGTAATGAGAAGGCAGTATTGGAATTCACCGTCACATAGAACAAAATGCCTTCCTGTACTATGATCCTCATTCAAAAAAGAGACAATGGAGTGCTGGAAGGAGAGTAGAGCATCCGCTAGAAAGGCCAAGGTGTCTCACACAGTCCACCAAGATCATGGCGACAATTGTTGGAACTATAGAGAAAATCTGATGATAGACTTCAAAGAAAGAAATACAACGTTGACTGAGAAATACTATACTGAGCTTCTGCATCATTATTGCGCAGTGTCATCAAGGAAAAGAGGTTCGAACGCTGAGTCAAGAGGTTCGTCTGCTGCACGACAACGCAGTTGTCCACACGACTGCTGTGCATACAGATGGCTTCGAGGAGAGAGTCGTCCGCCATACAGTCCAGACTTTGTCCTCAGCGACTGTTACCTGTTTTCAAAAGTGAAATATGATCTTCAAGGGAGGAGATTCATGAACGATAATTAATTGAAAGACATTTTCTAGTATTTTGCAGACAACGCTTTGGACATTTTTAATGTCAATCCGAATATGTGAGAAGTACATTACAGTGCAGGGAGATTACGTTGAAAAATAAAATATATTTTTTTCTAATACCCACCTCTTATGTTGTTTTTGGATGGACTAGGTTTGATTTTGTTGCCCTTGTGGACCAAATGTGACATTACTGCACTGAAAAAAGAACTGAAAGATCATGTTGCTCAGTTTTTGGAAATGAGCCTCTAGCGGAGTATGTGTTGACAATGACAATGATACCTCATAATTTTACATTTAGTTTTTGATTCTTTGTGTTCCCTGGTCCACGCGATATTTCATAGTAGGTAGGCTAGTGTAGAAACCTTGTACATCAACTCATTTAAATTTAAATAGAAATGAAAATCTTACGCTACTGTTGTTAATTATTTACGCACTTTAAAAGGTTTTCCATTCCCCTTTACATGATGAATTTCCCACCCACCATCTTTTTTATGTTTGAAGCTGGTGCAGTTCACAGAATGCATGAGCTTGTGTAATAATTTTCAAATGTTAATTCGGTTCTGTCCGAGAATGCCCTTCTTCATAATACCTGAGAATTTCTCTGCAATTTTTTTTAATGTTATGTAATCCAATAGCCCATCCTTGTTTACTTATCAGTTATTGTTTATATTGTTTTTGCTGTTGATTTAGAGCCATGGTCTCTTAAGCAACTTATTCATATAGTACATGAGAGCTATTAATTATTTTGCAATGATTTAATATTTTCACAATATCTTAGGGTAAACTAAGTTACCCTATTTAAAAAAAACATTAAACATGAATTTTTTCTTTGAAAAAAATTACAAAACTATCATTTTGCTTTTTCATATAATAGTCTTCTTGTCCAAAATTTCGTTATCGTGGTGCAACTTTTTAGATGTTTCGTCTGTATCCTATTTACTCAGCCAACTCTTCATTTCGAATTTCACTTCATTATTATTTTCATGTCGCTGGCCATTGAACTGCTCTTTAAGTTGGAGGTAAAGGTGGAAATCAGGACGGTGGACTTTTTGAGCAAATCTAGAGTACTTTGAGGTGAATGTAGGCGAGCATTATCATGCAGAAGCAGAACTTTGCGGATCGAACACCCAGCTCTTTTGCTTTTTATTGCAGCTCGAAGTTGCATCAAGTCTCACACAATTCAACGTGAGTGTGCGAAGCATGTAGTCTGCAAAAAAATCCCTTTCACATTTCTCAGAAGTTTTCCAAACCATGCTTTGTTGTTTTATCTCTAGACCCAACTTTCATCGCAATGATTGGATCTCCTACGAACATCAGTGAGCAAATGTATCTCCCATCTCGAAGAGAATTTTAGATGTTGAAGTTGATCTGACAATATGTCATTTCAATCCCACGAGACAGAATAGCATGCATTTCATCAATAGTGACACAGTAATCTTGTTCAACAATAATGCGTACTGCAAGGTCGCAGCATTGTTGAAAGTCGCTGTAGCCTTCTATGAACCATGTGGGTGGTTATGCAGCCTTCCCCATAACAACGGATTGCTTGCAGTGGATATTCATAGCCGTTTTTCTTTGTCAAAAACGTATGGCGGCATATGATTCAAACTCGGACGCGATTCTAAACACCACCTTTATGAAATTTAGGAGTAGTTTACCGCCAAGGGATTGTGCGCAAGTGCATGAAACCGCTTGAGTATTGATAGCACACTTCAACTAAAGTCTACAGTTCACTGACTTTATTTTATTGTTGCGGTTTTGTTTTTGGAATTAAAAATATCAATGTGTTTCAAACTTACTTTAGAATGTAATTATGAGTGTTAACGGTTGGTGCAACAATGTTGTTTATGTTTAGTTTTCTGAAAGCGTATATGCTCTTAGCTGAAATAGTGATTATGTTTAGATTAACACTTTAGAAAGCATCTTCAGGGTTCATAGCTGATTTTCTATGTACGAATACCACTCATGACTGGAAAAATGAAGTTCTTTTCGGTTATATTATTTTCACCTTTGATTTCCGAAAGCATATTCTCGGTTATACTAACTAAGAGCTTGTAGCATAGCAATGGGTAATGCTGGTGTAATGCCTCGCATTACAAGATCTTTCAGTAAAGTATGGAATCCTTTGGTATGTTACAGGGCGGAGAACGAATCGTCTGGGAATACCATCATGTAACCCTGACGAGGGTGCCGGGGTACGGGTTCGGCATAGCAGTCAGCGGAGGTCGCGATAACCCTCATTTCACCAACGGCGACCCCTCCATTGCCATCTCCGACGTCCTGAAAGCAGGTCCTGCAGAAGGAAAACTTCAGTAAGTATATCGTTGTGCGTGTTTGCAGCATGCTGTGTACCCTAAAGATGTTGTTGTTAGAATTTTCAGTTCTGTATCTTATGTTCTTCCTTATGAGTCGATCTTGAATGACCTTTGAGCTGTAGGCCGAGCATAAATTAAAGAAAGTGATATTTTCATTTGTTATTCATAATGGGTTATTTATTTTCTTTAATGAATACACGTTGCACTTTTGAAATTTATAACTATAAAGGTTATATCTCTGTATGAATAAATATATATAGTATATGAATATAATGCAGGTGAATGTGGCATACAGAGTGGACCAGACAGGAGTTTACCGATGTTTCACGGGCGAATGAGGACCCGCTTGTCTTAAATGCGCCGGCTCTTTCCGTAATCATTTTCTCTCCTTTTGGGGGAATAAAATACTCGGGAATATACAATTTTAATATTTAAGCAATAATAAATTAATAATTTGTCTCTACGTTACCTGAATGTCACAGTTCAGGACCACTGATG